>OW240913.1:172826806-172915621 GCA_933207985.1 Pelobates cultripes
TACTCAATGCTTTCCTATGGAGTCCAGCTTATTCTCACTGTGAATTTTACAGTGAGAATCTCAAAAGCGCCTCTAGCGGCTGTCCGTGAGACAGCCACTAGAAGCTGTATTAACCCTCAGTGAAACATAGTTTCTCTGAAACCGCTTTGTTTTCATCTGCAGGCTTAAAACTAGAGGGACCTGGCACCCAGACCACTTCATTGAGTTGGGTGCCTACAGTGGTCCTTTAACAAAGAATGGATCCATTCCTGCATAGAGTGCTTAAATTGACAAAATCAAAAATAACCGGTAAGGATTATGTATACATGTCATTTTAGCATAATGAACATAAGTCATTTTTACATGATCGTTTTCCTTTAAGGCTAAAGGAAGAATATATACTTATAAACCAAAACATTAAAACCACTGATAGGCAAGGTGACTAACATTGCCTATATTGTTACAATTACACCGATCAAGGGGTGGGATATATTAGGCTGCAAGTGAACAGTCAGTTCTTGAATTTCATGTGTTGGAAGCAGGAAAAATGGGAAAGTGAAAAGATCTGAGTGACACTGACAGGGCCAAATAGTGATGGCTAAACGACTGGGTTCGACCATCTACAAAATGGCATGATGAGCTAGCATGTGCTCCCTAATGATGAGTACCTACCAAAAGTGGTGCAAGGAAAGACAACCTGTGAACTAGCACCAGGATCATGAGTACCCAAGTATCATTGATGCACGTGGGGAGCGAAGGCTAGCTCGTCTGGTCTGATCACACTGAAGAGGTACTGTAGGTCAAATTGCTGAGCCAGGACAGAAAGGTATCAAAACACACAGTGTATTGCAATTTGCTGCGCAGTCCCAGATCAGTCATAGTGCCCATGATAACCCATGTCCATCGCTGAAAGAGTCTTCACTGGGGACATAAGCATCATAACTGGACCATAAAGTAATGGAAGAAGATTGCCTTGTCTAAAGAATCAAGTTCTTTTAGATCAGGGGGATGGTCAGTTAATTGAGAAGAGATGGTAAGAGGATGTACGATGGAAAGAAGGCAGACCGGTAGAGTCAGTGTTACGCTCTGGACAATGTTCGGTTGGGAAACCTTGGGTTCTGGCATTCATATAGATGTTTACTTTGACACGTACCACTTAACTAGAGATTGTTACAGACCATGTACACCACTTCATGGCAATAGTGTGCCTTGATGGCCATGGTCTCATTCAATGCAGGACTTAAAGGTTCTACTGCTAATGTCATGGTGCCATATACCACAGGACATGTTCAAAGGTCTTGTGAAGCCCATGCCTCGACACATCAGAGCTGTATTGGAAGCACATGGAAGATCTACATGTTATTAGGCAGGTGGTTTTAATGTTGAGGTTGATCAGTGTATGTCATACATTTTGAATACTTTATTTCCAGCCTTAAAACTTTATCTGTCCTATGTGACATACCCACCTGATAAACTGCTGCATCCAGGTTGCTCAGTGCCACAAATGCCATGTTATTCTGCAAAGCGTAAACCAGTGATGGCACTGATAGTTTAAGCATCTCTACTGGACTTCCCAATACATTTTCCTTTAGAGAAATGATCAACCTACTAAGACTACCAGTTTCTCTAGAACAGATATAAAAAGAGTGTCGATTAATCAGATTATTTATATTGCAACGTTACAAATTTTTTTCGCAGAGGTCACACATTTTTTTTACTTCAAAAAACAAAATAAATAACTGAAAATGGGGTGTTCTCCAGGGAATTTAAACTTACTAGAATTACAACAATAGTAATGCACTCTGAGAAGGTAAAAAGAGTAAAACAGAAGAGGTAACAAAGAACCTGTCAGCAGTCATACCTAAATGTATGTAGGTATTTGCAATTGTGTAATATCCAGTAGGTCAACATTCCATGTGGCTTTAGGGCAGGGCTCAACAAACTCCAGGTGCCAGGTTGCCATGGCCTGGGTGTTTGTCACAGATGCCTGCCGATGCACATGGCGTTACTACATGGTTGAGGTTGTGAGTGCAACCAGGCCCTCTGTGTTCCGCCTATCATGGGTGCTCCAAAAGCTGGCAGGCCAGCCAGCCAGCCACCTTCAGGCCCCACCTGAGGCATTGGCTATGCGCAATGGAAGCTGTGATCTTCCTGCTCTTCTCGTGTGCCCTGCTGGAATGCCAGGAACCAGGATATGATGTCACTTCGGCATCAAAAATGGTGCACAGAGCAAGAAGAGCAGGAAGATGAACGGATTAAATTAATGATATTAATTTAAATAGGCTCTGTCACTTGTAAACTTTCCAAAAAGATATATGAACATTTTACAGAGTTTAAACTTCTTGGAAATTCCAACATAATCAAATGATATGCACAGGATAAAGAAGGGGCACGTTTGTCTCATGTAACTAACCATCTTTGGCAAAGAATGTTTGAATCTCAAAGCACACTGTAGAGGTTATTGTGCCCTGGATCCTCACATTGTGAGCAAACCATTTTATACAGTTTAACCCTGCGATCAGCTGGGCAACACTACATGCCTAAACAGTAGCTTCCTACTCTGTGCCTGATATAGTGGAGGCAGGGAGTGGCAGACCCAATGTAAGAGGTAATGCATTCTTACCTGAGATCCAGGCACCAAAGTGACTACATGCTGTAGTAGTTATGTTGCTTTGAGTGATCATTTAAAGAACGAATGTCTCTTTAAAAGTCCCCATTTGGCCAACTCCACACAAGCAGTAATGACCTTGTGTGGTCTTTGCAGAAAATGCAAAGACTCCAAAGGTTTCAGTGTCAATTTTAACCTAGGGACTTATAGCCATTTAGTTAGTTGCCAAGTTATTATTATTGCCATTGATGAAGTGCAGACATATTCCGCAACGCTATACAATTTAGGAGGGAAAAAGACCGTACAATATACATAGAAATATAAACAATAAAGAAGCATGTGAGCTGAGATCTAGCCACTGAAGCTCTGTCATACAAATGATACATTGTCACTATTAAATGGCTACTATCTTTCAATTGGCCAAAGAGGGCTATTTGTGTGAAATGGGTTCTAAGAGGGGCTGTAAAATAGAAAATTTACTTCATACTCACCAATATTTTCTTTTCCTGTATGTATGCCATGGCAGCACTACAGATGGGTATAGCTCCACCCCCTTCTAAACTGGACAGGAACACCTAATTAAAACAATAAAAGATAGATGCCTCCTCCTACCCCTCAGTCTGAGTCCAAATCCACAAACGAGAAACAAAAAACAACAACAACAAAAAAAAAACAAAGGGTGGGACTGTAGTGCTTCCATGGCATTCATCCGGGAAAAGAAAATATTGGTGAGTATGAAGTACATTTTCTATATTCCCGGATATATCCATGGCAACACTACAGATGGGTTATACCCAAGCTAAGGAAGTAAGGGAGGGAGAAAAAACAACCAACACATTTATTATGTACATAATTACAATGCCGCTGATAGGACACTTCTACCGAACTCAGAAATAGAAGATCTGGCAACATCTAACCAATAATGGTAAATGAAGGTGTTGAATGAAGACCAGGTTGCTGCTGAACAAATGTGGTCAGGAGGAATATTTGATGCAGCTGCCCATGAATAAGCCAATGACCTGGTGGTATGGGCTCTGAGACCCGACGGGACCTGAACCCCAGAGGCCTCATATGCCTGAGAAATTGCTGTGATTATCCAGCGACCAATCGTTGCTGTAGAAGCGGATAACCCATATGATGACCAGAAGGAATGATAAAGAGACTAGATGATTTTCTAATGCCAAAAGTACGGTTCAGGTAAATGGAAATACAACAGACCAAGTCCAGACAATGCCATTTCTTTTCCTCTTCAGATGAAGGAAGAATGCAGGTAAGATAATATCCTGGTTAATATAGAAAGAAGACATGACCTTAGGACGAAAGGTTGGAATAGTCCGAAGAATAACTATATCCTCTTGCAATATAAGTAAAGGAGATTCACACAAAAGAGCCTGAAGCTCTGAAATCCTTCTACCTGATGAAAGAGCCACCAGAAGAACGGTTTTCACTGTTAAAGTCAATAAGGCAGTATGCCCTAGGGGCTCAAATGGAGTACCAGACAAAACTTGCAATACCAGAGGCAAATCCCAGGGAAAAGAGTAAGATCTTACTGGAGGACGCAATTTCAGGACTGGGTCAAAAGCCATCTTTTAGTCCAAGAGTATGGAGAGAGCTGAGATTTGCACTTTAAGGATGCTAAGACTAAAGCCTTTATCAAATCCTTCCTGAAGGAACTGAAGGATGTTGCTTATACCTGGAAGCGGAGGAGAAATTTCATGAATATGACACCAGCCGCTGAAAATACTCTAAATACGGTAATATACCAAGGATGTTGATTTCTTTCTTGCTTAAAGCAAAGTATCGACAACCGATACTGAGAAGCCTTTCTTCAAGAGTCGTTGCCTCTCAACTTCCACACTATCAACTTCAAAGTCTGGGGTGCAGAATGAAAGACTGGACCTTGGAGGAGTAACTGGTGTTGAAACGTCACATCTAGAGAGATTCTGGGATAATTTTTGAAGTAGAGGGAACCATAGTCGTCTGGGCCAATACGGAATTATTGCTAGAATGGTCACAGGTTCTTGTTGGATTCTTTTCAAACAGAGAACAAATGAGAGGTGTTGGGGGAAATACATATCCCAGATGGAACTTCCACTCGCAGCATAGTGCATCCCTGTCTTCCGCCAAAGGGTCGAAGTAACTTCTCACCTTGCTGTTTTTGTTGCCATCAAGTCTACTTGTGGAAGGCCCTATTTCTGGACTATGCACTTGAATGCTTGTGAAGAGAGCCCATTCCAATTGATCTATTCTCACCCTGCTCAGGTAATCTAACAATAGGTTGTCCTTGCCAGGTAGATAAACTGCCTTGATGCCTTTCAGATTAGTTTCTGCCCAAATCATAAGAGGGAGAATAATTGCCATTAGATCCCTGCTTTTCGTCTTTCCTGGTGATTGAGATAGGCTACTGCTGAGGTATTGTCTATTCTCACCTTTACCCATTGAAGTCTCAGGGAGGGAAACCGGAGAAGAGCTTGGCATAAAGCTCACAATTCCAGGATGTTCGAACATTGGTGTTTCAATCTGCTTTTCCATAAACCCTGGATGTGTTGGGAACCCAAGTGTGCACTCCAACCTGACTGACAGGCATCTGTGGTTAACGTCATCCAAGGGTTTGATCCCAGAGTAAATCCACCAGTCAGCCACCATAACAGCTCTTTCTTGACTTTGTCTGAAATAAGAATAGGCTGATTCAGGTTCTAGTTCGAATATTGGTATAGGAACTCTATTTGAGGAATTCTCATGTGCCACTGTGCCCATCTCGTAAGCCCTATGTCAATGTAAGACTCCCTAAGAGACTCATTACTTCTCTTGCTGGAACAGACTGACGAGGAATCAGCTGGAGAATTTCAACTGGAGTCTTAGACCTCCGTCCAAGGATAAGGATACCTTTGCACTCACTGTATCGAACCTTGCACTTAGGTATGCCATTACCTGAGATGGAGAGAGCGGACTTTTCTTGAAGTCGACTATCCAGCCGAACTTCTGGAGAAGGAAAAGAAAAGAACTTGATCTCCATGGAGACTCAGTTGACATTTGTCATTGGAGAGGACTAGAATAACGTCCAGGTAATGGAAAATGGCAATGCCTTCTAGACGAATATGAGCAATCAAGGAAATTAGAATCTTTAAGAAGGTTCTGGGAGCAGTGCTTAGGCCGAATGGAAGAACCCGGAATTGGTAATGCTGCTGATTTACTGTCAATCTGAGGAATTTCTGGTGAGGAATGGCGATCGGTACATGAAAGTAGGCATCCCGAACATCTATGGAGACCATCCAATCCCCTGGAGAGGCCACTATGATGATGGACCTAACGGATGCAATTTTTAATTTTGTGACAAACAATCCTTTGTTGAGATCGTGAAGGTCTAAAATTGGCCTCCATTCCCCAGATGCTTTCGGAGTTAGAAAAAGCCTTGAGTAATACCCCAATCTTTTTTTCTCCAGAAGGAAGTTGACAAATGACTCCATCTGCTAGGAGAGAGGTCACAAATAAATGGAGTGCTTTTGCCTTTACTGGATCTTGACGTATTCTGGTTTGCAAGAATCGAGGGAAAGGAATGGAGGAGAATTCCAGGAAATATCCTGTATTTACAGTTTTTAAGACCCATTTGTTTGGAATATTGTGAGCCCAGATCTCTGAGAAGTCCCGAAGTCTTACTCCCACACCCCCGGACTTGCACCCCATCAGAATTGTTTAGACTGCCTGGTACTGCCACCTCTCCCACAAGTGTTTTTGGAGGAGGAGAAACCACCCTTCCATGATTAGAATCTGGAAAATTCTTCCTTTGTCTGTAACGTCTATAATCCTTATCACGAAAGGAGCGTCTGTCTTGTGGAAAGGATCTTTTTTTGCCTTCTATCTTGAAGAAGATGCACTCATCCAAATGTTTTCCAAACTGCTTATCCCCATGATAGGGAAGGGCACATAAGCTGTTCTTAGAAACTGAGTCCACAAGCCAATTTGAGGCTACCAACAAGACCATGATTCTAGAGGGATCTGATTAAATCAATAGAAGCGTCAGTAGTAAATTCAATGGCCATTCTGAAATTATTTAAAGAATTAAAAATTTTAGATCTGCTAACCCCATGGGAAATATCCTCCTCGAGGTCTTCCAAACATTGCTCTAAGGCCCTCGAGACAGATGTCAGGGCAACCACAGGACGAAGCCCTGAACCAGAGGAAATATAGGCTTTACACAAGTTGGAATCCATTATTCTATCCATTGGATCTCTAAGTGATCCTGCATCATCACTTGGTAAGGTGGTCTTCTTGGCCAAACGAATAATAGCTGCATCAATTTGGGAGCTGAGTTTAGAAAGCCAGCCTTGCAAGGAGACTTTTTTTCTCAGTCTTCCTCCATTCCTCCTTAATCAGATCCTCAATAGTTTTGTGAAATGGAAAAGTCAGGTTCTTTTTCCTCAAGTCTTCAAAATGTTTGATAGAGGCCAGTTGCTCTTTTTTCTTATCCTTCAAATCAAGGGTTTGCCTTAATAAGAGCTTAGTATTTCTTACTATCCACAAAAGCTGGATAAGGTGTATCTTCCTCTGAATACTGGAGGCATTCCCTCATCTGAACTCAAATTTGGGTTCTATTCAGGACTGAAACATCTGTGTCTTTTCCTACTTTTTTTTCTGTTTATTGTAGACCCTCTGTAACAGCTTGACGGATATAGACTGGATCCGATTTTTTTATGACCTGTCGCTGCTTTTAAACAGGATATGCAAAGACTCTTCCCTGGAATAGCCTTATCACATGCTTCACATAAAGGAGTCTTGTCCTTTTTCTTGTGGGAGGATCTATGAGCAGATAAGGGAATCCATGTTAGGATAGGAGGAATGTGCATGCTTTTAAATATTTAACTAGAAAATAAAATACCAGTGACTTATTTAGCGCTACGGAATTTGTTGGCGCTATATAAATAATAAAATAATAATAATAATAATAATAATAATAATAACCTAGAGAATACGACCTGTTTGTAGATGAGTGGCCTGGGGCCTCCATGAGATCAGGCAGCTAGAAAATAAATAATATTTCTAGCTAAAAAAAAACCTCTATCCAAACTTCAACAATATAAATGGATTAAAAGAGAAACAAAAGGAAAGGAAATCAACTGACCTGCAGCAGAAAGAAAATGGAAAACAGTACCTAACCACAACAACAGAAACAAACTCCAGAAGCTCTATTGACAGAAGCCAAGTATTTTTGCCAAGAACCTGGGGAGACTAGGACCGCAAAAAAATAGAGCGTTATTGCAATCCACCAAGGACGGGAGAACCGTAAATGATACGCTACCTTCTGCTTGCGTTCCACCACCGGAACAAGGTAAGGAAAGGAGAAAGGTCACACAAGGAGAACCTTAATAAGCCTACAACCGACCAATACCTGGCTTTACAGGGGCCATGACACGTCCAGGTAGGTGTACCTGTGTAGGGAATGCCAAGAACCCAAATATCCAAGATTTATCAGGTGTACCCATATAAGGGACATTACCATCGTAGTGGGTCTGGCACATCCAGCTGCTACCTGTCTGGTTACTACAGCATACGCTCCCCGGTCGCTAAGGGGAGACTTCTCCAGGCGGTCACCTTTGGTGAGGTGCCGTATCCTGAAGCTTCCATGTGAAGAGAGGCTGAACTTCCCAAGGGATAGGGGTACGGATGACCCAAGTAAGTCACAAGATAAAGGAGGTGCAAAGCGTCCTGTGACCAAAGTGAAATGGACATGAAAAAATATTGAGGGGTAGGAGGAGGCATCTCTCTCTTATTGTTTTAATTAGGTGTTCCTGTACAGTTTGGAAGGGGGCGGAGCTTTACCCATCTGTAGTGCTGCCATTGATATGTCCAGGAAATGTTTTTTAAGTATTTTCATAGTACGCTTTGAACACAACCAATGTATTGAGATTACATTAACTTTTTTCTTTTTTTACATAATCACGTGACAATTTTGTTAAATCAGCTAACCCTTTTAACCCCTTAAGGACACATGACATGTCATGATTCCCTTTTATTCCAGATGTTTGGTCCTTAAGGGGTTAAACAAACATACAAGCCAAAATAAAGCAAGAAAAAAAATAAACAACAACTCTGTAAAGCATGTAATAAACATTTATAAACTTATTATAAACATAAGTCTGGTTGTACTTTTGGGCATGCCTCATAGCTAGGGGTGTTTATTCGGCCTCCCCATTTACCCACTCATCTCAGACAAGTTCACTAATGACAAAAAAAGGACATTATTGTGCTGCAAAAGATGAGGGAAGCACGACACAGGAGCCTGCTCTGCATGAACATTGTAAGGTGGAGAGCTCTTCCAAGAACATACATGTAAACCTGGAAGGCATGTCCAGTGCACTTTTTAGCATTCTTAGGATTAGGACACTGATTGGCTGCATTACTTTTTAAGTTACCTATACTACTGCTTCACATTATTTATTTGTAAAATAACAAATAAAACATGAACGTAAAAGATATGACAACTGAAATTTTACTTTACCAACAGGTTAAAGAGATCAAGAGGCAAGTAGTGCGAAAAACATTTAGACAGAATACATTTTACCGTGTTCCCAATGATACCCTGGCCATCTAAAGGTTTTCTCAAGGCAATGTAAAAACAGTGTCCCAACACACCACGTCAATTAGTAGTGTTTTTATATTAGAGTTAGGTTGAGCATAATGAATGCTACGAGATCAAGGAGTAGGGGAAATGTTTTGGCTCATAATAATTTAGTGAATATTGGCTCTAGACATTTTTATATTATTATTGTGTGTGCACTGGTTCTTTACTGCAATGTAAACCACAATTGTTGTACTTTTCCAAAATTACTGTCATGTTATAGCCTAGTAACTGTTCAGTTTGCAACACTCCAGTAAATTAAATTATTGGACTGCTTACAGTGGTAAGGGGTACAGTAGTAGAAAACACTTTCGGGGTGATTGGCATTACTAGCTTTCAAATTATAACAGTGGCAACAGCCATGTATTTGACAAGTAGCATTGACAGTAGAGATGTCACGAACTGTCCGCCAGCGAACAATAGCGTGTTCGCGTTGGGCGAACATATCCGATTTCTGGTCCGCCCCCTATACGTCATCATTGAGTAAACTTTGACCCGGAACCTCACAGCCAGCAGACACATTCCACCCAATCAGAAGCAGACCCTCCCTCCCAGGAAGTGTCTGCTGACTGTGAGGTTCCGGGTCAAAGTTTACTCAATGATGACGTATAGGGGGCGGACCGGAAATCGGATATGTTCGCCCAATGCAAACACGCTATTGTTCGCCGGCGGACAGTTCGCGAACAGTTCGGCGGACAGTTCGCGACATCTCTAATTGACAGCTTTGCATTTCATACAACATAAAACAAAAATTGCCAGCCTCAACTGTACTGAAGATAGACAATTTTAAAGATGTTGCTATTTTTGGCCAAATTTTGCAATTTGTTTTTTTAGCTCACTACAAATCTGTGTTTAGCAAATACATGCCATTATGGTGCTTTTTGAGAGGAAAACCTCATAGCTAAATTAATTAGGTGTCAATATATGCAGTCAACCCCAAAAGAAACTTTTTCTCTACAAACACACGTTATCAAAAACTTTATACTTTTCCCTCCCCATTCTACCCTCTCCTTCCCCCCTCCCACCCCCCCACCCACCCCGTGGGCCAGAGAGCAGCGACGCACTTAAGATGAGAGTAGAAGACGAGACACCACAGATAGGCAGGCTCGAGCATAGAAAATAGGGAACATAAAACACGAGCTAGGGAGAAAGGAGGGAAAAGTAAACACACCAGCATCAGAGAGGAAAGGGACACCTGATAGGTAACCCTGCGACCGCAAAGAAGGTTACCACATGCAAGAGGCAGGCAGACAATGATAAGGGTTCACAAGACACAGACCGTTAAATACAGTTATCACTGCCGGCAGACCTCAGAAAGGAGATCACACCACCTCTCCCCCCCCCCTCACAGTAAACGACACCTACCCTTAACACACAAGACACCAACAAAGACTCCCATTAAGACTACTAAAACCAGACAGTGTAAACACACTGGGATCTATAGAGCTATGCCTGTCTTATTGTTTATGAAAGGACCTGCGAGTCCACCCGAAAAGAACCACAAAAGCTCAAAAGTGACTTGTATGCCACTATAGTTTACAAGGTAAAATTCCAAAAAAAAAAAAAAAAAAAACTTTACTTTTGTGCAGTGTATAGAAGAGATAAGCATCTAGGCAGATACTTAGGGGATATGTAACTTTAAATGTATCTCATATAGAATGACAAATCTTGGATTAATAGTTTTAAAATAGTATATAATTAGCCACTTCAACCTTTAAACAGCGTATGACAACTATAACGAAAATACTGCATTTGTACTTACTTTGCCAAAATACCCACACTGAGTATTAACTTTATTATCTCCGTGAGACAGACTGCAGTGGTAGAGAAATACATTTCTGTGGTTACAGTCCTTGTGTACCTTAAAACCACAGTGTAGGTTGCAGCCACAAGGGTCATCACCAGCAAGCAGTAAAGCTTGAACAGCAAGCTGACATTCTCTAGGGGGAGGAAAAAACATTAAATTAGAAACACAACCTACGCAGTATAATAAATGCTCCAGGTCTCTGCAGTGCACAATATGAAATAATTCCCCCAAAACGGATTTCTTTCTCTATAGAACACACAGACGATCAAGGTTCTGAATGGCAATTCTTTGCATTCTGATCAGAGCAGACACAGAGGAAGCTATTAGAAGTGGCCATTAACTCGCAGTACACCGTTATCCATGTCCTATTGTTGCTGGGTTGATGTATATCTCTATACCCGTTATACAGGACTCTCACCCTTGGCTGCCATGGTTCCCAGGCTGGCTCTCAGACCTCCACTGCAGCCCTGATCACTGCGCCAGCTACACTGGGCAGGCGGACGTGACGTCACCAGAGGCGCGACTGATTCCAGAGAAAGGGAACTAGAGTTATAAAATACTCCCTGTCAGTTAGGAAACAACCTCTGTAACTGCGGAAAACTGAGGCTGGCTGAGCATCACAGTGAATGTAATCTTTGCCTTAGCCAGCAATGCATAATATAGCAGGGGTGGTCGCTAAATCGACCCCCTACATGCCGATTGTATACTTAGTATTAAAGGGACACTACAGTCACCCAGACTACTTCAGCTGAATGAAGTTTCATAGAAACTGCCATGTTTACACTGCAGGGTTAATCCAGCCTGTAGTGGCTGTCTTCCTGACAGCCGCTAGAGGCGCTTCTGCGACGCTCAATGCGAAAATTGCATTCAGCGTGCAGGCCGTCCATAGGAAAGCATTCACATTCGGCTCCAGTTGGGAGCTGACGTCGGAGGGGAGAAGTCACCGACGCTGGATAAAGGTAAGTGGTAATAATAATAATAAGTGGCGGATCCAGGGGGGGGGCAACGGGGCAATTGCCCCCCCCGAGAAATCCGCCGGTCTCCCTCTCCCTCCCCTGCCAGCAGCACATGCAAGTGCCAGCCCTGCTATGTGCCTGCAGACCGGGGGGAAGATCACAGATCTCCCTCCCCGGTCCGCAGGCACTGTGCTGGCAGCCGGCGGTGGAGGGAGGGAGGAGAGAGAGGACCCGGAGCTCAGTCTGCAGCTCCTCCGGGTCCTCCTCTCGTGAGATTTGGAGCGTTGCCACGGTTACCACGGCAACGCTCCAAATCTCGCGAGAGTGAACTCTAGCCCGGGAGCGCGGGCTAGAGTTCACTCTCATCAGCACTGGGACCACCAGGGAATCCCCCACCGGACCACCAATGAATCGCCCACCGGACCACCAGGGAAATGTCCCCCCTCCTCCCCAGTAAAGGTAAGAAGGGAGGGGGGACATAATGATTATTTTTATTAAACTAAATTAAAAAAATATTTTTTTTTTAAAAAAGCCCCCCTACCCTTATCACACACACACACTCTACACACATACACTGATCCCCATACTGCCCCCCCCATACACCCATACTGCCCCCTATACACACATTGCCCCCCATACTGCCCCCATACACACATATACTGCCCCATACACACATATGCCATACTGCCCCCATACACACATTGCCCCCATACTGCCCCCATACACACATTGGCCACACCTGCCCCCATACTGCCCCCTATCACACACACACACTGCCCCCACCATACACACACATTGCTGCACCCATACACTATACACACATTGCCCCCATACACACACACACTGCCCCCTATACACCCATACTGCCCCCCTATACCCCACTGCACTTGCCCCCATAGACACATTGCCCCCATACTGCCCCCCCATACACCCATACTGCCCCCCTATACACACATCACACACACACCATTGCCCATACTGGTCATACCACATACATATACACCACATTTGCCCCCCATACTACCCCCCATGCACACACACTGCCCCCCCATACACACACATTGCCCCTATACTGTCCCCCCATACACCCACACTGCCCCCCATACACACACTCTACACACATACACTACCCGATACACACACTGTCCCCCATACACACACGCTGCCCTGCCCCCATACATACACTCTACACACATACACTGCCCCATACACACACTGCCCCCATACACTGCCGCCCCATACACTGCAATACTCACACACACACTGCAACTGTTACACACACATACTGTCCCACACATACACTGCTGCCCTCACACACACACTGCTCACACACTGTCCCCCTCACACACACACACACTGCACCACTCACACACACCACTGCTCCTATGCCCTACTACTGCCCCATTTCCCAGCAGACCTCAGGTAAATTGTCAAACTGTTCTTAAACGGTTTGACTACTTACTCTGGGAGGGGGTCCCGGCACTATTGACACCATAACCACTACACTGAGCTGTAGTTGTTATTGTGTCTGGATTATTTCTTTAAATAATCTACAAGTGCCCCTCCCGAGATCAGGCTCTGGATCCGCCACTATGGCTGAAGGGGTTTTCACCCCGTCAGCCCAGCGGGAGGGGGCCTAAGGATTATATAGTGTCTGGAAAACGAGTTTGTTTTCCTGACACTATAGTGATCCTTTAAAACTTACAGCGTCTTATTGCTTTGCCAGTCTTAAAACTAGTAAAGCATCAAGGGAATTGTAGTTCTCATTTTGAGTAGGGTCCTTATCAACCTATTGTTCCTGTAACAGTTTGTAATTGTCTAATTTATTGTTACATTTCCCCCTTTTTATAATATTGTAAAGAGCTGCAGAATAAGTTGGTGCTATATAAATACCAATAATAATTATGATACAATTATTACACAACACCCATGCTGTAATAAAATATAAGGTAGAGCCCACCATTTAGGTAGTGTATACAACTGATGTGGAAATCAATCAATAAATTGATTATCTTACATATCTGCCCCCGGCCAAATTAAAGAAGTAATGCGTGCACGCTCCTAAAGTAATTCACACCAGACACAAGTTTCGGGTTAATGGAAAACTTGAGGAATGTTTATTCTGAGGGGATGGCATGTCCCTTATAAAGCAAAATTACATCATAAGCATTGTCAGAGATAACATGGAATAATACATCAATAATTGGTTAGGTGTAAAAGTGGTTTGTTTAGTGCTCTTCCTACCGGGTGTGATGTCACTGGTATCTTGGAGGTCTCCCCCAGATTCCAGCGCCATCTTGTTAATGAGGGTATTAGTCGATGTCAAAAAGGAAACTCCCTATCGGCCATTTTAGGTAAATCACATAGAAAGTTGAATAATGCTGATTGTAGTTATGCTGAGTAAATAGGCATTTTACTAACATGAATTGGGTTAATATTTTTGTCCACAACAACAAAACTGACACCTGACAATGACATCCTGTATTCAAAACAGGATTTATTTATCACGTCAGATCCTTCACTTAAACAAATAGAGGAAAGTTTTGGTTAATGGCAGAGTTTTTGTATTGTAATAGGTAATCTTCCAGCTCACATAGTTTAGGACAATTATTTTTGAAGGGTTAGATATAATAAATCAGGAAACAATTATTATTATTATTTAAAACATTAGGAGTAGGAAATACATTTAGTTTAGATAAATACAAGCACTGTACAAAAAAAACATGTGGCGGAACCTACCTCGCCACTGGAGGAGCCTGGTCGCCCACCTCCTGCCGCTGGACTAACACTGTTTAACACTGTTCTTTTTCCCTGCAGAAAGGCTGGTTCGTGCCTTTCTGCGGACTGTTAAAGTCATGAACACCGCTGAGCCGCCGACCTCCCTTCTCCTACCTGCAGTTAATTATCCGAACACCGGTCCATTCGGTACTTTACTGTTTAAACCATGCTACCCCAGATAGCTATGCCATGGAGCCCAGCCGTATACTGAAAGACTGTATGAAAGACTTTGGCTCCATGGCGATTGAACTGTATGAATGTGATCTGAGCGCCATCCGGTAATAATGTGCGCTCAGATCTAAGCTATTTGGGGATATGTAGAATGTGTATGTTCTATGTGATAAATGTAACAGTATGTATTTTTAAGTCTTTTATTGTCCTTTGTCTGCCATGTGGTTAATGGAGTTTTGCCTCTGTCCTTGGAGATAATTGTATTACTTCCCAATTATTTCCAGAACAGAGAGGAGGGATTGTGATGCATTGTGGGATTGTAAGCTTGGGATTGGTCAATGTCCAATATGTTTACCAGTCTTCCATCTGGTCCCCTAGGGGAGTGTCCACCAGGTGGGAGACCTGCTTAAAAGCCAGGCAGGTAGCCCCAGTAAATCAGCTCTGCTTGATCCTCAAACGAAGTGTTGTCTCGTTCTTGGGGGGAATTGGATTGTATGCTGTTACAGTGCAACTGCCAGGAGTGTAAACTGTTCGGATGGTTTTTCCTGTTCGGCTGTTTACAGCATTCGTGTGTTTCCTGTTCGGGAGTTGGAGTTTTCATATGTTTGCAGTTCGGGAGATTGGTGAAGTCATGTGTTTGCAGTTCGGGAGATTGGTGAATTCGTGTGGTTGCAGTTCGGGAGATTGGTGATTGCAGTAGCTGCCTGTGTATCTGAAAAGGGGAATATCCCTAAATGGTTTTTATCCTCTTGTATGCAAAACGGTCCGTTACACAACAGAATAACATTTATTTCAAACTTGAATAGTTAGTACATTCATTTAGGATAAAACAGCAGTTTCGAGTAATTATATATATACAGAGAGACAAATTGTTGACTTCATCTGTATATCACAAGCTGGATTTCAAAATTCTTGCTTAGGCACAGAAGCTAAATTTTTCCACAATTATCAGAGTTCCCAACTTGACATGCTAATGAAAGACTTCAACTTCCTGACCAGAACCAGTGTTCTGTCACATTCAGATTCCTACCAGAATGTGTTTCCCCTCACAGCAGTGTTGCCAATTGCTCCATACAAATCTAGCCCAGTTGCTGCCAAAATATATCCAAAATTAATATAATATGAAATAGTAGCAAAGAGGTTCAACCATATCACTCTATGTTCCCTCATTCTCATAAATATATATCTTTATTATCAGCAGCATTTATACTGCAACAAAATGTTTCAAAAAGTTTTACATTCATGGAAAGGGGATATTTGACAAGTACTTGAAATACGGAATATTGACAGACATAATAGACGACGAAGGTCCTGCTCAAGCTAGCTTAAAATCTATGTTGATTTTTGAAGTAGGCAGATATATATCATTAGTTGTCTTACCCATGGACACTTACTGGTGAGGTGGTCTAACTGTGATTTTACCACTGCTCTAATCTCCAGATATATACAAACATGTAAATACACACATAAGCACAAGTCTATATACAGGCAGTCCTCACTTACCGATTGGGTTCCGTTCTTACGACTTGGTCGTGAAACAAATTGGTCAGTAAGTGAGGATGCGCTAGGGAGTATGCACAAGAGAGCAGGTCTATGTTCAGGGTAATTCCCCGAACATAGACCCGTTCACTAGCGCAAGGAATACGGCAAATCTGTTTGGGGACACTTCCTCGAACATAGATTAGCTTACTAGCACAGTGCATCCCGCAAATCTATGTTCAGGGAAACTTCCCCGAACACAGATTAACTCACAAGCGCAGGGAATCTCTGAAGTTTATGTTCGAGAAAAACTCTCCGAAAATACTCCAGCTCTCTAACGTGGGAATCCCTCAAATCCCCAGGCTAGAAAGCTGGTTGTAAGTGCGAGCAGTCGCAAAACAGGTCGTAAAGTGAGGGCCACGTGTATTGTGCATGTCCCAATCCTTGCAGATGTCCCACACATGTAGCACATTATATGACGCTGCAGTGCAAACATTTGTCAATTTACAGAGTTTATGCCTCATACATGCCTATGGATGGGAGAGACAGATCCTTGGGGCATGGTGCGTGTAAATGCAGAGGTTAACTGACCGGTTGTGTTCAAGGTAGGTTTTGATACTTGTGTACACCTCTGTGGTTAGAATGCATGTGGTCTATAAACATCATGCTCTGCATGAGGACACCCAGCGTCGGTTAAATCCCCATATTAATACAGTCCTATGGGGAGGGCCTAACTTTGTATTCCTTACACTATATAATACCTTTAAAATAGCAAGATTTATTTCCTGGATTACAGTAAAAAGCAGTAATGTAGGTATAAGGATTGTGTCACATGAACATGGTGTCTAGGTGTGACAGGCTCACTTATGGAGATCTTAAACACATATATTGCTAGGCATGGTATTGGCAACACTGCCTCACAGTTCAGCAATCATTGGAACTCCTTCCTCTAGATCCCTGTGTCTGAAAAGGCTGCTAGGAAAGGTCCTGTAAGGTAATTAAAGTAACTGTCTGATATAGTTATTTCTGTTCGGTTGAATTATAAGACAAACAATCTTGTACATTGCAAGGATGTCACATACATAGTCTTGGCACATGCCCATCTTTATTCTCTCCTATTCTAAGAGGACCCTAGCTCTACACCCTCCTATTCTAGTAATGCCCACAGAGATATGTTTTATATCAATAATTGGTTATATGCTTTCACCAATGTTGCATGCTTGTTCATGACGTTAGTTAATAGTTGTCAATATTTGATTCGTAATTAATGATACTCACCACAGACTCCCCAATATTGTGTGTTATTATAAATCCTTTCTTCTGTTTAATAAACATCGGACATTTTCCTGAACTGACTCCCTTGTATGTCTATCAAGAATGTCACCACTCACCAAGTACTTGAAAGGGTGTGGGTCAGGCTGGATAGAACTGTAAGACCATGGCAGGTAATTCTGGTGATCATTAAGGATAGGACTATGTTCAAACACTGTCACACTCAGTTTATAGTTAGGGTCTTCACTGCAGCATTGAGACGTGGGACATTTAGGGTTAAAGTGAAGGTTAAATCAGGATTAGATTTAAGGAGTATTTTATTTATTTACAGATTACTGACACCTTGGAAAAAATAAATGTACTATTATGTCCAGGGTTAATTTTAACCTTACTTGTAGGATTAGGGTTAGAATAAGCATTGAGAGAGGCTAAGATAGTTCCTAACCCTAATTTTACCCTCACCTTAACCCTATATGTCCCAGTGCTGCAGTGAAACCCCTAACTATAAACTAACTATATAGAGCAAGGACACTGGAGTGTCATTTGAATTTATTAAATATGGGCATATGATAGCAAAATAATGGGAGATAATTAGAAGTGAAGGAGTTGGAGTGCCAGAAGACCAAATAGATGTACGGAATAGTACTACAAGTACCTGAGGATACCACAAACACATGGTAACCATGAGGAGAATGCCAGGAGGACAGCAACATACAAGCACAAGTGTCAAACAATTTATAAAGTCCCAGCTCAATGGTAAGAACAAAATCCAAGTCAGCAAGCCATATGCCTTACCCAATATCTGGTATTAAACTGGAATAATAACCTGGTCAAGAGAAGAGTTGGACACCATGGATCTGAAAACCAAGTAGCTGCTCACTATGAATGGATGATTCCACCCGAAATCCAGCACCCCACTGTTCACCAGCCAGTAGGAAGGAGGCCAGGGCTTGATGAGTGTTAAGGTCACAGTCTCGGATAAATCAGAGACTATTCACAAATACATCATGAAAATGGATCCCAAATGTCAAGATTGGCCTGACCCTAACACACAAATACCTAGGTATATGCAATGAAGGTATGTGTACCAGTCGTTAAAGTGGCCCGGCTGGCACTGAGATTATAGTCAAAAAGTGTTCAAGCAGACAGAATAAACATTAACAAGCCACGTTCAGGGACTACAGAGCTACACCGAAACAAGAAACAAACCAAGGTCAGGGTTCCAGAGATCAAGTATGGTCAGACAAGCCAAAGTCAGATAATTGGAATAATAAGATATATGTAACGCACTCTCGGGTAAACAAAAACCACGGCAGGGCAAGGAAACATGGACATCCAGGAAATGTATATACCCTGTACTGGGGTGTGATTGCCTACAGAGGGCCATAATGTCACAAGTGTGTATATATCATCAAAAAGCACAAAGATTATAAAAGCAGACCAATGAGAGGGTTCCGTAATCATACATCATGTCAAATGAGTCATCAGGAAGCTAGGGATGATTGGGTGTGGATCAGAACATCGAAGAGACATCACTTCTGTGAACACACGGCGACACTAGGGAAAGGTATTGTGACATTATCCTCGCCAGGACCGCCCCTTGCATGAACCAGCCCCAATAGCCTCTGCAATTTTTCTAAATGGGAGTCCAATCATGGCTTCCCTTTAGCAACAAAGGATGCTGGGAAAACAGCAGGATGAAAGGTATAATTAGCAAAGAAGGGACTGTGGCTTGACATATCATGATCAGAGTTGTTGTATGCAGATTCAGCCCTTAGATCATCCCAGTTGTCCAGCAGATCAGACTCAAAGCACCTTAGATATTGTTCCAAATCTATCGACTATCATAAATATAACCATATGAGCCTGAGAGGGAGTAAGATCAACCTTAAAATCTAAATAAAGATAAATCCTTGTTTTAGAGGGTATAGGCAAAGGCTGTAATAAGCCACTGGGTATTTGGTGAAATGATTTAGTTTGAGTGCATGTGGTACACGCTAATACATATTCTTTGATCTCAGTATGAAAAGAAGGCCACCAAAATTCACGGTACACAAGATGAACTGTTTGTTAATACCTACATGACATGATGTTAGTACCATGCAGATAATCATGGAGTGGAGCAAACAGTTTCTCAAGGGGTAAATCAGGAGGTGCCTGTGATTGAACCCTTAGATGGAACTGTTCTAGTCAGAGCCACTATTCTGTCTAGTGGTACAAGTGGTGAGTTGTTTGAGTCATCAGAATCAGTAGCTACCAACACTTACTGATTGGAGGTGCGCCTGCACCGATGACATTCAAACGACAATGGGAAGAACAACTCGGGAATCCGCTCACCACCCAACAGTGGGAGGCAGCAATGCTATGGCAACACAAGAGTTCTATGAGCTCCTATTATCAGGAAATGAACTATAAATTAATCTCCCTCTGGTACAGAACGCCAGTACTACTATACCGAATTTTCCCATCACTCCCCCCGGTGTGTTGGAGATGTCAAGAGGAACGAGGCACGGTGATGCATATATGGTGGGAGTGCAGGGATATCACCCCCTACTGGGAAATGATCAAGGATACGGTGACGCTTATCCTGGGAGATATACCAGAATGGAACGCGGAATTGGCATTGCTACACATCTCAACTCGACCCATCTCGGTGTACAAGAAGTCGATATTACGACACCTACTCAACGCCGCAAAGGCCAACATACCGGCCCATTGGAAGACGAATGCGGTACCTACTAGGCAAGAATGGATCCGCAGGGTGGAAGATATCCAGGGGGCAGAGGAAGCTCATGCCACCATAACGGGTCGGGGAACCAAGCATGTGGAAATGTGGACGCCCTGGTTTTTATATATTGCCAGGTACCGGCAAGAGATGAATGCTTAGGGAACCGCGGTTCGGGTACCAATGCTCCTCACCCCTTAATCCCTTCTCTTTCCCCTCCATCTTATAGATCATCGGGGCCCGGTGTGCCCGTCAGCGGGGCCGGATGGACCAAATACAGGACAGACAGACAACACATAACTAGACTACTGAGTGACGACGTCAACGGACGGGGACACAAAGACTAGGACTTGACAAAAGACGGTAGATCCTGATCATCCGTGCAATCGTCAGGGAGCCTTCTTGACCTGGCTGCTTGACAGGCTAGCTGGGACCTAATTCACCACACAGAATCAGTAGCTACAAATTGTCTGGAGAGAGAGATTTTATATTTCTGCTACCTGGTCTGTAGGAAATTACATAATTGTCTAGAGTTCAGTCTCTTAGCATCGCTTAGCATCGCATCGTTTTTTTCTTTTGTTTCAGCTTGATCCTGCTATCCAGAGTGCTCCTAGGTGTCTAGAAAGCCTTGTTTTTTGACTATGTGATAGCATTGGCTGGTTTTTCAATATTGCTGTTCCTAATTGTTGCATTTGTTGTTAACATTTTGGATTGTTTATTCTCTTTGACACAAAAGAAAGAGGAGGTGTTACTGTATACAATGGAATATGTTATTTCCTACCTATTTTTGATTCTTTGGTGTAATCTTTTTTTATTTCTGCTGCTGTTGGAGTTAAGTAAAGAGAGTTAAGCAACATATTTGTCTCCTGTAATTATTAAAAGGAAGATTATAGGTACACTAAAGCCAGCATAATCTTCAATTCTGTTACATGAAGTCCTCCTTTATGTGTGATACTTCCCTGCAGCATGAGCTATGCTTAAAGGACCACTCTAGGCACCCAGACCACTTCAGCTTAATGAAGTGGTCTGGGTGCCAGGTCCAGCTAGGATTAACCCATTATTTTATAAACATAGCAGTTTCATTGTAAATGCTTTCCAATGCGACCGGCTGAATGCCGCGCATGCGCATTCAGCCGACGGGGAGGAACGGAGGAGGATCGGAGGAGGAGAGCTCCCCGCCCAGCGCTGGAAAAAGGTAAGTTTTTACCCCTTTCCCCCTTCCAGAGCCGGGCGGGAGGGGGTCCCTGAGGGTGGGGGCACCCTCAGGGCACTATAGTGCCAGGAAAACGAGTATGTTTTCCTGGCACTATAGTGGTCCTTTAAGGCAAGGTGTAATTATTGCAGTCCTGCAAGGTATCAGACAGCCACTAGAGGGACATCCGTGTTCTTAGAACAGGAAAAGTGTTTTAAACGATGCTGGACGTCCTCACACTATGCATGAGGACATCCAGTGTCGCCAGAATCCCCATAGGAAAGCATTCAATAATCTTTTCCTATGAGGAGGTCTAATATGCGCGCATGGCCATTGCTGTGCATGCGCATTAGGTCTCCCCCGCCAGCTGATGTCAGCGGGGGAAGAGAATGGGCAGAGCCGGACCCAGCGCCGAGCAACATTTGCGCTGGATACAGGTAAGTCACTGAAGGGGTTTTAACCTCTTCAGCAGTATGGGATGGGGGTTGGAAGGGAGAGGGACACTGCAGAGTCCTGCAGTGCCAGGAAAACTGATATGTTTTCCTCACACTGGAGAGTCCCTTTAATAACAGTATATCTGTTTTAGTAGTTTTACTTTTTATGCCTACACCATAGAGGTAAAAGCTATACATGTAAATATAATTTTATCTATACTAGCAATCTGATTTTCTCAATATACAGATAAAAGTTTATTATCCATAAAATTATATCATATAATTGTTACACGAGTTTACATTGTACACAGTTGTCAGTAAATGATCCCACTATTATTTGTATAAGAAGTAAAATATTTATTGAATTGTGTAACTTAATATTAATAAAAGTGGCTCTTAGGATTCATCAACCGCCCTTGTCAAGTTAACTTTAACCATGTTAGTAGGTTTTGATGTCTCTCCACCACGGATTCCTGCCAAAAAGATCTGTGGCTTGGGCACATTGCTTGAGTTGTCACGTTTGGTTTGAGTCTCAACTTGTTTTGGTAAGTACACCTGCGTGAAGTTCTCTCTTCTCATATGGCTGCAATGTGTCTGCATTGAGTGAGTTACTTTTTGGCGCAGGTTAGCCTGCAGAAAAGAACAAAACAACACAAACAGAGTAGTTAATCATCATATAACTCAATAATTGAATTATTGTTAACCCACACAAGATTTAGTTGTAAGCGGTGTGGAGCAGAGAACGGCTCTCAATTCCTCCCAGGCTGCCGATACTACAGGGGCCCAGCTGTGCTTTTAAAGGGCAACCAGCAATACCCATCAAGTGTCCATAAGTCTATGGCCTACCTGATTGGCCCTCAAAGTATGCATGCCCCGGTGCTGCCGCACTGACGGTAGTTTGCTACTGGTACTGTAGGTTTACAGGATAGTGACAAAGGCATAAAATGGACATATTTTTACCTCAAAACCTCAAAAGATGTAGCTGAAAATAATTTGGGGGTTTGTATAAGAGTAGCACACAGCAGATTTTCAAAATAAACCTCGCTATATGGGTGTGTTAAAAATCTGAATTTTTTTTATTACAATAAATTGCAGAGATTGCCAGTTTGATGGCAACATAAAAACTTTAAAAATACCCTTAAAGGACCACTATAGGCACCCAGAACACTTCAGCTCAATGAAGTGGTCTGGGTGCCAGGTCCCTCTAGTTTTAACCCTGCAGCTGAAAACATAGCAGTTTCAGAGAAACTGCTATGTTTATATTAAGGGTTAATCCAGCCTCTAGTTGGAGAACTTAAATCTATGCAATAACCTACAAGGACTTTATGGGAGCGATTCTGGGAGCAGCAAAAGATATTCCCGTAATTGGATAATTGACTCTCAGATGTATACACATTATTTCCATTGATAGAGGTTCTTGTTTATTTATTTTTTATAATTTGTAAGCCATATGTTCACATGACTTATTATACTAACCAGCTTGATTGCTTTCCTCCGCAGCTCCCATTCATTCCACTCATAAGACTTGACAATGTTAGTTTCCAGTAAGTGGGTATCAGTCTGTGTGCTACTATTGCATTTAGTGACTGGCTTTATTAAAAGATATTCCGGAGCTGGGGCCTGATAAGAAACACAGTTGATTACGCTTATTCCAGTATTAGAGCAATGCACCTAGACATTGACTAAATGTGTGCAAAATAGAAAAACATTAGCCTGGAAAACCCATAGATATCAAAAAATGTAAAATACCTATACAAATAGTCAAAAACAATAATGCTGAATAATGGTAAACAAAATACAAAGCAGGACAAATGTTAAGATTTTTGCAATAAAACCCATATGCATCATTATGTCCCTGGTAACTTTGTGTATACCCAGCAATGCCAAAGCCAGATTTCTAAATCGAGCAAGTAAGAGTAGAATTCCATCTTTGCTGAAAGACTTTACACAGAAATTTAAAAGAATCACATATGGAAAGTGTGGAATCTCAGAATACAATATACAATATATTCAGGACTGTGATGGCTGTGTGTTATTAAGTAAACCAAAAAAAATATGCAGTACATTAAATTTCCATTTGTATCATTTAAAAAAAATACTCTTTCTTTTTTTAACCAGGAAGTACATGTGGCATTTCCACAGATTTCAGGTATGTGTCCTGGGTACAGATGTTTTTTCACAGCCCAATGGTAATGAAATGATGTATCTTAATGTAGGCTAAAATGCCTAGGCAACCCTTTTGGCAATACAATATCCCGAGGTCTAAATAGGCAATACAGTGGCTGCATTAACCAACTGAGCTATCTTATATGAAAGCAAATTATACAAAGCAATGTTTGCAGACAAAATTATAAACAAGAAGAAGCCAGTAGGGTACTGTGAAGCTACATGCACCACATGAAGAGAGTTTGATATATTTCATGCCCCCAGTAGTGGCGGGACTACCAGGATTGTAAATGTTGCAGTTGCAACCAGTCGCTCTGAAACAAAACAGATTTTTAATGTTTTGCTTATGTTGGCAAGTACATTAAAATCCTGACTAAAAATAGACTGACGACTCCTTTTCTATGAAGTAGTGAGCACCGTTACACACGTCCACGTGGAAGAAATATTATTATTATTGGTGATCCTATGAAAGATTACAAGGAGACTATGCATGAAAGCATTTAGCATATTCTTGCCTAACCCCTTATGAAAGTTATCAATTCAACAATACATTTAGTAAGCATTTGGAGCTACACTGATGTCATTTTATAGCTATAGTATTGTATCCCGTACGTATCTATTATATCTGTCTGTAACTACTTTATCTTTCCTCTTCTCTTATGTAAGCTTTGCTAAAACCTGAGTCTATATATTTTTCCTGTTATATAAAACAGCTCAGGTAAAGTATTCATTTCTAGTTACAGTTTTTAAAGTATAGAGGCGTATCTTGAGAAAGGCAAATAAAACAGTGCAGGGAACTAACTAATGGAAGACATCAATTAGGCAAACACAGTCAATGAGAAAGCAAATGGAAATGCACTAAAACAACTATTTTGTGATGATGTGTTGTCAGTTACGGTGCTATGGAGATGGATGACCTTACAGGTGAGTTCTGGAACAACATAAGCAGGGGATCTAAAGTGCATAACTCAACTAAATGCTATTGCAAAATGTCCTTCAGTCTACTAAGAAGCCTTAAATCCAACCATCATTCTGTGTCACTGCAAGAAATACTTATTCTATTTAGAAGCTATTAAACACATAGCTTTGTGTCTTTTTATAGAATTTTTCTTGCCATTCTGTTTTTTTTGCAGTGCACCTGCTCAATTTTGACACAAACCTGAGACAAGGGTCTGGACCTATAAAAAGCCCAGGTCACATGGAACATGTGTGTATAGGTCAACAGGTAACCTTTTTGTCAGGTGAGATTAGAGGGTCAGGGCCACAGGATAGATCAGTGCATTGTAGCCTTGCCAACCCTCATGGCTTGTACCGCTACACCATCCTTGATGTCCTTTTGTAAGCAAAGGTAGTGTTTAGCAGGCTTCCCCAAACTCCACCCTCCATATTTTGCTGAACTACAACTCCCATGAATCTCAGCCTATCTATTTCATTCATAGAATCATGGAGTTGTAGTTCAGCAACATCTGGAAGGCTGGAGTTTGGGTAAGCCTGGTTTACAGTGTTGAGTCTTCTGGGACAGCTCTTTGCCTCAGAATCAGTTCATTAAGCAGTAGTACAGGGGTGGGCAACCTTCGGCACTCCAGATGCTGTGGACTACATATCCCACAATTCTCTTACAGCCATAATGCTGGCAGAGCATCAAGGGAGGTGTAGTCCAAACAACTGCAGGGCCGAAGGTTGCCTATCCCTGCTGTAGTAGAAGGAGAATTGGCCTATTTGAAATGAAAACACTTGTGAAATTTTGTTTTTAAGATGGAATGTTTTATTCCTTGTGAATTCAAGGTTTATATACTTTGTGTGGAGAACAGTGTATGACATGTTAAGGTATAAGTGGTTTTAATAAAATACCTGGGAATAAGGAGCAATAGATGCAAATTGCTGATGCAGCTCCAATAATTGTATGAGTTCGGCACATTGCTTTGCTTTCTCCCCAATTAGATGGATATAGTGATCCGGGTCCTGGGCAAATGTGTAAGCAGCTTCCTTGGAGGAGAAAATATAGTATCTTTCCCGGTGCTTTAAAGCACCAATGTCTGGGTTTCCTGAGCAAAAGAACAAAAAACAAATATACAACGCACAGAGAGAATTTAGGATAATTTAAATGTATCTTATATTCTGATCTTATAACAAGGGTTAGAAAAATATTAGTTGACGTTGTGGCAGGCTTATGCAGTGTATGATCATATACTGTAACTAAACCCCCATTATATTTTTTTGCCTAGATTAGGTGTTTTTAATAAAACTGAAAATTGTTCAGCATTAAAATGACTGTTTAGTAGATAAGCGAGTGCGCTGGATTTTCATTTTCACTGTACTTATTGGCCCCCAGCAGCACCCTAATTTAGCATGTGTAGGTGAGTGCAGCCAAACCCTTATTTTCTCATATACGTATATATTTAGGAGTCTAGCCAGCTCCATGGGTTTTGCACCCCTCCCTGTTACAGGTGCCTCATCTCAGGATCCTATTTAAGCATTGTACTGCAGAGATCTCGAGATGGAAGGATTTCCCCAAGTGAGAAGCTCATTTAGCAGACAGAGTAGGACCTGCCAAAGATGGGGTACATTGACGTTGTGGCAGGCTTATGCAGTGTATGATCATATACTGTAACTAAACCCCCATTATATTTTTTTGCCTAGATTAGGTGTTTTTAATAAAACTGAAAATTGTTCAGCATTAAAATGACTGTTTAGTAGATAAGCGAGTGCGCTGGATTTTCATTTTCACTGTACTTATTGGCCCCCAGCAGCACCCTAATTTAGCATGTGTAGGTGAGTGCAGCCAAACCCCTATTTTCTCATATATGTATATATTTTGGAGTCTAGCCAGCTCCACAGGTTTTGCACCCCTCCCTGTTACAGGTGCCTCATCTCAGGATCCTATTTAAGCATTGTACTGCAGAGACCTCGAGATGGAAGGATTTCCCCAAGTGAGAAGCTCATTTAGCAGACAGAGTAGGACCTGCCAAAGATGGGGTACATTGACGTTGTGGCAGGCTTATGCAGTGTATGATCATATTCTGTAACTAAACCCCCATTATATTTTTTTGCCTAGATTAGGTGTTTTTAATAAAACTGAAAATTGTTCAGCATTAAAATGACTGTTTAGTAGGTAAGCGAGTGCGCTGGATTTTCATTTTCACTGTACTTATTGGCCCCCAGCAGCACCCTAATTTAGCAAGTGTAGGTGAGTGCAGCCAAACCCTTATTTTCTCATATTAGAAAAATATTAGACAAGAAAGGCTAAGATAAGCATTGTCATAAGCCATTAAATTGAAGTTTTTCTTTAAAAAATAATAATTCTGCTTTAATCTAGTGGATCAAAATATGCGCACACTTCATGTGCAAACAAATTAACTTAATTATTCAAAATAAGAATTTTTTGAGGATTCTCAAAAATTTATTTTTTTTAAAAATAGCAGAACTCAGAAGTGGCTAAATTGCAAATTCCAGGGTCAAATAATGTATACGATAGTAATGAATAAAAGGCACTGCTCTTGGCCAAATATGGTGTTAGACAAGCTCATGAAAAAAA
Organism: Pelobates cultripes; assembly: GCA_933207985.1. Taxonomy (NCBI): domain Eukaryota; kingdom Metazoa; phylum Chordata; class Amphibia; order Anura; family Pelobatidae; genus Pelobates; species Pelobates cultripes. Next base: position 172,854,525 of record OW240913.1, read on the forward strand.
TAATATAAAAACACAATATGTCATGCCCAGTGGCCACTATTCCAAAGGACTATATAGTGTAAGGAATACAATGTTGTTTATAAGAAGAGAACCAGGGGTGGCGGGAGCAGGATTTAACAGAATTGGAAAAAGAGGAAAGATATTTAAAACATTTTTTTTTTTTTTTTTACTGGAACCCAGATAGCAATTTTGGCTAAAGATGAAAAAAAAAAATGTTTCCACTGCGCATTTGGACCACTTCTCTACCTTTATTGATATACTAAACTTTATTAGAACATTTTCTCAAAATGGACATGAAAATTAACCAAGAGGGGAGGATAGACAGGCAATATGTATGTATCACATGAAATGTAAAAAAACAAATAGATCTTTTTTTCCTACACAAATAATTCTATGGCTGTAATGACTATTACTATGACTATTACTTAAATGCCCATTGGAGTGATACTAAAAACCTCCAGTTATTTAAATGTGCATAGGAATTGGAGATAGTGTGCAAATAACTATTTTCTTAGTTTTTTTTATAGTATGTATTGGGACTGATGTGTACTATAGTCATTGCTGCTGCCCAGGAGTCATTGGAGTTTGAGTGCAGCATTTCTTTTTGTATATTTGCATTTGATTCTCCATTACACAGCCATGTTACAATCTGACCGCCCACTCCATGTATTCCATGTTATGGGTTAATATGTATGTAGGGGTTTAGAAAAATACCCTTCTCTTCATTAGAGATTTTTTTGATACCTGAACTTGAAAGAAGCAAGGTAAGTTACTAGCGTAGGACTTACCTAAGAGGTTTGCCTTGACGTGGCAGGTGAGCTTACACTTAACGGCCATTGGAGTGATACTAAAAAATGTCCAGTTATTTAAATGTGCATAGGGATTTGGGATAGTGTGCAAATAACTCATTTATTTGATTTTATGTATTGGGGCTGATGTGTTCTATAGTCAATGCTGCTGCCTGCCGCCCAGGAGTAGTGGGAGTTTGTGTACAGAGTTAATTTTGTTAAAGTCTATGGCTGTGTTTGAGGAACTTGTTATCTGAGGCTGGGAGAGGTAATACTAAAAGAATAAATAGGTATAAACTTAATATGAATAGATGAAAAATTAAAAAGGTACAAACAGATCGTAACAAAGCAAGCAGAGAGTGATTTTATATAAGGGATATCATGTGAAAAAGACTTTGAGACAATTAGAGGATGGACTCACCTATACTAAATTAGTTGGTGACCCAACACCTCATATGAAGAAGATATTTCTGGAATTCTTGGATAGGGTATTAACACAATGAATCTCCACTAAGAATGAATATGACTATTTGCCACTTGCCAGTTATTTATACAAGAATTCCAGTATATTACCTAAGATCCATAAGGATGTGGAGAAAAGGCTGGTCATCTCAGGCTTAGAATCAATAACTGCCGCCCTCTCTGAATACATGCCTTTGACGTATTTAAAAAATGCAGCACAGGTTTTGAATATATTCAGACCTGAGGTGGGTGGAGGGAGGGAGACATTATGGCCACTGGAGATGTCTCCTTCCTCTACTCCATTATTAAACATGAAAGAGGTTTCGGAGCAGTGGATTTTTCTTGGATACTTCAGATATAGAGAGACTAGGCATGTGCATTTCGAAATTCGGGACTTCGTCAATTCGGGACTTCGTCAATTCGGCACTTCAACTCTTCGGAACTTCGGATCTTAGACACTTTGGAATTTCGGAACTTCGGCGACTTCGGAACTCCGGCATTTCGGGACTTTTCTTGCAGCTGCTTGGTAGATAATTCCCTAATTCCCACGGTATTAGGGAGTTATCTAACAAAAGGCTGAAAGACCTAAATTGGTCTTTCAGCCAGATTTACTAATACTAAGTAAGAATTACTTAGTATTAGTAAATTGGGCCCCTACTTGCTATACCGCGAGTAGGGGCATGTCTAGTAAACAGTGAGCAGCCTGTGGTGGGTGGGGCCCTAAATAAAAATTGTGGGGGACCTAATGTCCTCCCCCCTGGCCCCCACCCCAGAGCGGTGGGTGGGGGCCCTTAACAAGAATAAGGGGGGGGGGCCTAATGTCCCCTCCCCTGGCCCCCGCCCCTGAGCGGCGGGTGGGGACCCTAAATACAAATTGGGGGGGGACCTAATGTCCTCCCCCCTGGCCCCCACCCCTGAGCGGCGGGTGGGGGCCCTAAATACAAATTGGGGGGGGGGACTTATTGTCCTCCTCCCTGGCCCCCACCCCTGAGCGGTGGGTGTGGGCCCTAAACAAGAATAAGGGGGGGACCTAATATCCTACCCCCTGGCCCCCACCCCTGAGCGGTGGGTGGGGGCCCTAAACAAGAATAGGAGGGGGAACCTATTCCTCCCCCCTTGCCCCCACCCGTGAGCGGTGGGTGGGGGCCCTAAGTACCTAATGTCCTCCCCCCTGGCCCCCACCCCTAAGCGGCGGGTGGGGGCCCTAAATACAAATTGGGGGGGGGACCTAATGTCCTCCCCCCTGGCCCCCACCCCTGAGCGGCGGGTGGGGGCCCTAAATACAAATTGGGGGGGGGGGACTTATTGTCCTCCTCCCTGGCCCCCACCCCTGAGCGGTGGGTGTGGGCCCTAAACAAGAATAAGGGGGGGACCTAATATCCTACCCCCTGGCCCCCACCCCTGAGCGGTGGGTGGGGGCCCTAAACAAGAATAGGAGGGGGAACCTATTCCTCCCCCCTTGCCCCCACCCGTGAGCGGTGGGTGGGGGCCCTAAGTACCTAATGTCCTCCCCCCTGGCCCCCACCCCTAAGCGGCGGGTGGGGGCCCTAAATACAAATTGGGGGGACCTAATGTCCTCCCCCCTAGCCCCCACCCCTGAGCGGCGGGTGGGGGCCCTAAATACAAATTGGGGGAGGACCTATTGTCCTTCCCCCTGGCCCCCACCTCTGAGCCTCCCGCAGTGCAACACATCTCCTTCGCATACAGTTGATCAGGTTGTTGATTGTGGCCTGTGGAACGTTGGTCCACTCCTCTTCAACGGCTGTCCGAAGTTGCTGGAGATTGGCAGGACCTGGAACACGCTTGTCATATAATTACCGTGACTCTGCTCCCCCGAAGTTACTTCCGCGCTCGGAAGTAAGCTCCTCCCATTCCGATGACGCTCCACTCACATGCCTTATAGGGAAGCCGCACCAAACTCAAATTGCTAAGTTATTTTGATCCAACCTCGGACTCCACGCTGAGCTACCTCTGTCACTTCTAACAGCCCTCATTCACCTAGTTTTCTTCAGCATCTGTTACACCAGCAAGGACTCCTGTATTAATGAACTTCAACCAAACCAGGATCATTCTACATCTTGCTGATCCCTTCAAATTCTACTACAGTTACAGGAAGTTTAAGTATCACTTCTATATAATCTAAATATTGCTGCAACCTGCATATAAGGATAATCAAATTCTATGTGCCACTTATCAAGTTTAATTATTGCTACAACTTCCAGTATATTACCTAAGATCCACAAAGATCCACAAGGATGTTTGTTTACAAGGAATCTAGTGTGTGTATAAGGGATCCAGAGTGTGTATGTTAGGTATGCAGTGTGTGTGTAGGTGGTGCAGTGTGTGTGTATACAGGAGTCTAGTGTGTGTGTGTGAAGGACCCAGAATGTGCAGGAGATCTAGTGAGTGTGTGTATATAACGGATTCAGAGTGTATATAAGGATCTAGTGTGTGTATATGATCCAGAGTTGGGTAAGGGATCTAGTGTGTGTCTGGAATGTAATGTGTTTAGGGGTGCTTTTTTGTGAGGGTGCTGTGTGTGCTGTGTGTGGGGGTGCTTTGTGTGATTTGTGTGTGTGGGTGATGTGTGGGAGGGTGCTGTGTGGGAGAGTGCTGTGTGTGATTTGTGTGAGGGTGCGGAGTGTGCTGTGTGTGAGGGTGCTGTGTGTGAGAGTGCTGTGTGTGAGGGTGCTGTGGATGAATGTTAAAATGGATTGTGTGTTTGGGGGGGGTAAAAAAAAAATAAAAAAAATAAGCAGGCATTATATCCCCCCTTCTTACCTTTAGTCTGGGAGGGGGGGGACCGGCACGGTGGTACCTGGGAGGGGGGAACCGGCACTCTCACATCATCCCTGGTGGTCCTTGTGGTGAGTGAACTCTAGCCTTCGGGCTAAAGTTCACTCTTGCGAGATCGGGGCGTTGCCATGGCAACGCTCCGGATCTCGCGAGAGGAACCCGGCGGAGCTACACGATAGAGCTCCGCCGGGTCCTCCTCTCCCTCCCCAGCTACATGTCTATGCAAGTGAGCCGGTGAGGGAGATCTTTGATCTCCCCACCGGCCTGTCATGGCAAACAGCGGGGCCAGTGCTCGGATAGTGCCAGCCCTGCATAGACAGGCAGGGGAGATCCTGTGACCTCCCCTGCCGGCCTCGGCCCATGGCCACCGCAGCCCACCGGGCATTTGCCCAGTGCCTGATGGCCAGTCCGGGCCTGATCAGGGCACTCTCTACTTTAGCTCCGCCACTGCGTTGAGGTAGAGAGTGTGATTGCATGTCAGTGAGTGGGGGGATGGGGGCACAGTACAGGGGGCCCAAGAAAATGCTTACCTAAGGGTCCAATCAATATTAAAAATGGCCCTGACTGAGCCTTGTCACTAACAAACACATCTATTTAAGCAATTTTATAACATACAAACAAGAAAACAAAACTTCAAACAAAAAATCCATCCTTACACTTGTTGTACATTTATATGTCCTGCATCAAACACTCAATCTACACATTTCTTTGAATACTGGCCACATACCAGGTAACAGGAGGCCTTCCTTTGAAGCAACAGTAAAGCCACAGAATCCATGATACTGAATAGGAAGTCGATCAAAATTTGCTGTCTGTTCTGGGAAATACCAGTCGAGTGTTGAAAAATCACTGGTATTTACACGGGATCCTAAAGAAAAATTGTAAATAAGATAAAGCAAGCCTTCAATTTTAACAATTATGTATTTTAAAATATCAATGTTTTACTCAGAAGAATAAGGAGCAGGACAAAGTGCTTGGGACTACTTATGCAGCACTTCTCAAAAAGTTATATTGTTACATCAAAACACAAAATAAAAAAGATCAAGTTTGCATATTTCATACTACTAAGGAAATTCCTCACATTTTGGCTAGGAGTTGAGTGTCAGGTTAGTATACTTGTATTATATAATGAAAGGAAATTCAGATAGCATAACTTACAGGTGCATGTGTGGATACTGACAAAATGGACTGGAATAATTACGCTGAGTACAACAATGAAATACATGGATTTTCATTCTCTCAATGTAGAAAAGGTAACAATATAATATTATAAACACACTATATGGACACCTGACTATTACATCAACATGACATTGCATTCTAAATAGATAGACATTACAATGTAGTTGGTCCCTCCTTTGCAGCTATAATAGCTTCCACTGTTCTGGGAAGGCTTTCCACAAGAGTTTGCAATATTTCTGTGGGAATTTTTGCCCATTCACCAGGTAGAGCATTTGCAATGTTAAGCGAGAAGGCCTGGCTCGCTATCTCTGTTCCAATTCATCCCAAAGGTGCTCTGTGCAGCCAGCCAAGTTCTTTCATGCTAAACTCATCCAACCATGTCTTTACGGACCTTGCTTTGTGCACTGGGGCACAGTTATGCTGAAATAGAAAAATGCCTTCCCCAAACTGTTCCCACAAAGTTGGAAGCATAGCATTGTCCAAAATGTCTTGGCATGCTTAAGCATTAAGATATCCCTTCACTGGAAGTAAGGGGCCTAGCCCAACCCTTGAAAAAAGCACCATATCATTATCCCTCCTCCACCAAACTTTACAGTTGGCACAATGCAGTCAGGTAGGCAAACTGAGACTCACCCATCTGACTGCCAAACATAGAAGTGTGATTCGTCACTCCACAGAACATATTTACACTGCTCTAGAGACCAGTGGTGGTGTGCTTTACATCACTCAATTCAACGCTTGGCATTTTACTTGGTGATTTCAGGCTTGCATGCAACTGTTCAGCCATGGAAACCAATTCCATGAAGCTCCTGTGAAGCTCCTGTCTCACAGTTTGTGTGCTGAGATTAATGGCAGTGGAAGTTTGGAACTCTTCAGCTAAGGAATCAGCAGAGCGCTCTGTCATTCTGCTCTGTAACTTAAAGGAAAACATGTATTCCTAATACTATGGTGTCATCCTACCTCTCATTAACAACATTTGACCTCATATTTATGCTGTATTTTTCTCTACATTCAGATCTTATTAGTTTTGCTAAAAAAGTAAGTGACATTTTGCAACTTTCTTCAACATAATCTATTCTTTAGCCAGGCTTCCTTTTTTGCAGGCCGCAAGTTTGATATGTTTGCTTTATGTGGTCTTTTCCTTCATGACTGAGTTGCTGCTGTTCCTAAATAATACCACTTACAGTTAACTGTGGAATATCCAGCAGGGATGAAATTTCACAAACTGACTTATTGCAAAGATAGCAGCCTATCACTGTACCACGCTTGGATTCACTGAGCTCTTCAGGACAACCCATTTTGTTACGAATGTTTGTAAATGCAGACTGAATGGCTAGGTGCTTGATTGTATGTATACACCTGTGGCCATGGGTCTGATTGGAACACCATGAATGCAATAATTAGAAGATGTGTCCCAATACTTTTGTCCATATAGTGTACATTGTAATTGACAATAACAAGTGGACCGATTAATGTCCAGATTATAACAGAATACCATTGTAATGCGTGTTCTAAGTGTATAAATACCGGTATGATTACGGTATATGATGATTTTAAAAAAAAACTCTTTGAACATCATGACAACCTACTGTGCTAGCATAGGTTATGATGCAAAAATCTCCTGCAATCTCATTTTTTATTGTGTTCATTAGTATATATACCCACCTCAAGCTATGCTTCAACCTAATCCTGATCTCCAAAATATTGTATTGGGTCTCTCATAGTTTATACTTTTTGTCCAAGTCTGCCATAAAACAATTCTCACCTGTGCTTTCCTTAATCCTTTCCTCATCAGTTTTGATAGTAACTTCACTGAGCAGTGGTTCAATAACGCTAGCAGGAAACAGCTCCTCGTGGATCTTCAGGAATGGCTGCAGGTTTGCAGTCATGTTACTTAGGACACTTAACAGTACAATCTCATCCTGAAAACTGTTCCACAGATTAGACAGCGTGATAAAGAGTGGCTGTACAAGAAACAGAGATGCAATAGTTAGAAGAGAAACGTTTATTTTGAAACCTTGACATGATATTATTGATTGATTGTCCATGAAGAATGCACAGAAATGTCCCTTTTATGGTATGTTGTTAGTCGGACATTGTGTTACATAGGTCACAGTATCTCAGCCTATGGAACATACATAGCTGATCAATACATTCTAAGTGTATCAGAGGGTAATTTGGCACTTGACTCTTTTTGTTATTTGCTATTTAAGTTTTAGTAAACAACTGGTACAGTATTGGAAAATAATGCCATAGTAGGCTCAGGAGATGTCATAATAAACTATAAAACCATTATCTTTTTAGATATATGACATTTTTAATTAGCTCTAGGACTTGGATTAGGATTCCTTAAATCATGTCCTGAGTTGCTAGGAGTTACTGGTCTTTGAGGAGGGTAATTACCTGTGATCAGGACAGGTTAAGGCCAAGAAATATTGAATTTAATGCTGGTTTAACATCGTGCATTTTCCAGAATCATATATATATATCATTTTTTTTTTTTACTTTTTTGTGCCACAAACTAACAAGTACTCTTACGCATTAATACTTACATAAACCTGTACTGTGGGAATTGCCGTCTTTGAGTGAACAGTGGTTCTTAATTGTTCCATTTGTGCTCCGTATTGTTTGTCCATCATTTCCACATGCTGTGCACACGAGACAACATCTGACTAAAAAATAAACATTTACATTTTTTACAAAGTAATGTAATATTTACAATATTTCTCATTTGTCACATAGTGAATACATATGTGATATTGAACAAAGGCAGCACTGAACAAATAGGGTATATTTGATTAATGTGAAATCCTTGCTGGGAGTTGGTCATTTCAGAGCTCTTTCATGCCATTTACTCCAGCACCAATATTCTCTTGTTTTCTGCAAACATCCCCAACTAAAAGAAATTAGATGAGCATTCATTGTACGTTTTCGAATGATTCAATTCACTCGGGAAACGAAAACATTTTTATTTTTAAAGTGTCATGCCCAACATTGTATGCTAGATAAATTGCTAGTGCAGATATGGAAACTTACATACTTACATAGACTGAAAAGAGACATGTCCATAAAGTTCAGCCTTTCTAAAGTTATTTCACAATAAAAGTTTGACCTTATTCTTTCAGCATAGCAATAAAAGCAGGTAGTTCTGCAAGCTCAGATACCAATGTGACTGCTTTATTTCATCCAAACGTGAACCAGGGTGAACCCTACAGAGTCAAGGCTTTTACCTGTGTATGAGCCTATTGAGGGGACACTAAACTCTGTGCTCATTACTGCAAGCTGTGAAAATAACTGTGTTGGCTTCCATATTAATGTTTAATATAACAGAAAAGAGAGGTGTGCACAAGAGACTACATACACAGTTGCTGTGCTTCATGTGACGTTACAAGATTGTTTTTATTCAGGGTTACCATCATTTGTATTAATCAAGGTGAGGGGAACCAGACGAGTGGCCTTCCTTCACCCCAATCTGTGATTACTAATTGGATGATAGGCAAGCAATTAGCTAGAGAGATAATACAGAATGGCCAGGAGGACTGCAAGTAAACACGCTAAAGGTAGGATATGCACAGTCACCCCTTAAGGACCACATTTGTGACCTCTTAAAGGGACACTATAGGCACTATAACCATTTTATCTAATTGAATTGGCTGTAGGCCCCCCCCACAACCCCCTTGACAGTCAGGAGAGACTCTCAGCCAATCACCGCAAATAACTGCTGCCCAGGGTTTTGCTGCCCCATTAGTCCAAGCAGCACAGAGAGATTGGCTTATGTGGACTCTAGTTTAGCACTAACACATTAAAAATGGTTTAACAGTGGACAATTATGTATTATAACACAAAATATATATAATATAAAAATATTTTCCAATTTATTGGCTTTTTCCTGTATGTAAAAACATGACTGCAATGGAAGCTTCCCCACCTTTGAATGGCTTCCCCATGGAACTGCTCTCCCATGTCACCTAATGCCAGGTAAACAGAGACTATATAGCTTGTGGAGGAGCTTGGAGACCAGCCTCCTTCCCAATGACTATGGAACCTTGTTATCACTGAAACATAATATGGCTGTGTATCTAGCAGGCCAATTGGGCATGTAGGGGGTTAATACTGGGGGAACAATGAACAGAGATCATGGTTACTGCTACTGGGCAGTTTATGGTTATTTACTAAAATCCCTGTAGATGTTTCAGCTCTAATCCTCTAGTCTGAGACCAGTCCCCTTGATCTTTTTGCAATAACAAAGACTTTAAATTATAGGAGTGTTATAATTTAACCTGACTGACTCTTTGTTTCTCAAATAAATGTATTAATAACACACAGCATGGTCAGTGGTGTATTCTGGTTTTGTGCTGCCGTAGGCATGACAAATCTCAGGTACCATCCCTCCCCCCTTCACAATTTTTCTTCCTGACAGACACATGCCCTCACTGATGCATGCACTGACATACACTCACTCACAGATACACAGTCATTGTCTCACACACACTGTTTAAACAACACACACTTTCCTTGAAAGTACAAACAAACTCACTAATTCACAGTTACACACACACACACTCACATTCACCGACAGACACACATATACATTAACTGGCAGACACGTACACACTCACTGAAAGACACGCATGCATACTCACTGACAGACGCACACTCACACAGTGTAACACACACTGGGACATACATATACTCACTATATACACTCTCAATGACAGACACACACTAACACTCATTAACAGACACACACTAACACTCACTAACAGATACACACACACACACTCTCAGTAACAGACACACTAACACTCACTAACAGACACACACACGAACACACTCACTAACAAACACACACAAACACCCTCACTAACAGACACACACATTACACTCTCACTAACACACTTACAATTTTGTATTTTTTTTGCTTACATTTTGGTGGCTTTTTCCCGGTGGTCCAGTGGGGCTGGCTGTAGGTCAGTGGGTGGGCTGTTGGCCACACAGTGAGCAGTGGAGGTGGGCAGCGAGGGAGCTCTGATCCTCCTGCTCAGCCCCATCGCGCGCCTCTCAGTAATGCTGGAGTCGGAGTGACGTCATATTCTGGCTCCGGCATCACTGTGGTGCGCGCAAAGCAGCTTAGTAGGAAAAACTCAGGGGAGAGCGCTCCCTCGCCACCCGCCTTCTACATCAGTGCATGCTAGCCTCGGTGGGGCCCAGAGGTGGCCAGTGGGCCAGCTCTCTGGCCCCCCTGGACAAGAGGCTGGCAAGGCATTTCCCAGGGCGTTTGGGGGCGGCTATTTTTGCCGCCACCCAAGGCAAATGCCTTGCCAGCCTCACGCTAAATAGCGCTGAGTATGGCAAAATGATTAAGGTGAATAAAAACACCACCATAGTGTCTCTTACCAGAATAATATTTAAGAAAGCCTCATGTTGCCGTACATTAAACAGAGCTTCTTTTAATTGGTTCAGATTTAGAAGCTTGTTTTTCATTTGGTTAGAACTTATATCTTCTATAATCGCTGTGTACTGGAATATCTTCTCCTTAGATGCCTCAAGCTCAGATTCAATGTGCTTAGTGGTAGCTGGAATAGCCTCTTTCAAAATAGTTGGTACTGCAAAGATAAAGACAATATAAAGTTTGCAGGACATTTCAAGGCCACACTGTAACAAATAGGGATTAAATAACATGTTGCATGACTTTTATACATATGGTTCCTTAAGACTGGTAAAGCAGTCCACTTGGTCTCTAAGGCTCTTCTCTTTAGCTACATCCAGTCTGGAACGTCCTTTGGCATTTTTTAATCACATCTAGTATGCTGGAACAGGCTCATTTGAGCAAGGCCCTAACTACATTATCTCTGTGCATCTAACTTATTTTGTTGCAACAATTTGTTTATTAGTCCAACTATTGTACATAGCTGCAGAATATGTTGGTGCTTTTTATATAGCATTAGCAATAACAAGAATAAATATATACAGTTCTAGAAAAGATTAGATAGCACTGTTACACATCTCACCGCCTAAATGCACAAATTTAGGAGATTTGACAATTTAGAAACATGCTCATTTTCATTCTAACTTGTAGAAAAAAGCCAAGCAGATAAAACTCTGTGACGGTTGATCAACGAGGAAGGTGTGCATCCCCTTATATCAGTCCTAATGGATTTATTATTGATAAATAAAACATTTAAAATGCCTCCTCAGGGGATACAAAATGTGAACAGAATCTATTATTTTAGGATTATCAGGTTTTTATGGTTATACAGTGATTTGTTTACTCCAAGTGGCTCAAAGTTATTTTGACAGCTTAGGTCCCCCTGTCAGCTGATGTCAGAGGAGGCAGAGTGCGACCCAGAGCTAAGGGACCTCGGCGATGGAATAAGATAAGTTTTTTTTTTTTTTAAGAGAGGTGGGACTGGGAGGGACACTTTAGTATTAGGAATACATCTTTATATACTTAACATTAAAGTGCTCATTTAAGTTTAATGAATAACCCTGTGTATTTATGAGATGTGAAGACAGTCAACAAGACAGTCAACTATTTACTTAGTATCTCAGTGTACTAATAATCTATATGCATGCACACGCAAATGTTTTTGCGGCAGTTTTGAATCTGCGGTTAACAGCTGTGAATTCTGAAATGTACTGCTGTGCATCACATGTATATGCCAAATCTAGTAATGTATGCAATATACACAGCCAGGGTTGACATCATGGGGGTACAAGCATTAAAAATAGAAAAAAAAAAGGTATATCAGAACTGAATTTACAAGCAAAAAAGAAAAAGGCTGATGCTTTTTAAATTACTGCTGCTGACCAGGTATAGGCATTACTCCAATAAGGGGCTCGTTCAAGCTGGGGTACAAGGTCTAGTTCAGAGATACCACCCCCACTGAACAGCATTAAAGATATCCTGTAGAGCTGGCCCCTTACTTGGGGTCACTGACAGCCAACCCTTTCCTCTGCGGCAAAGCTTAAGGGATGTGACATCAGAGTACTTCTTACTAGCATACAAGAAACCACAGATGACAAATAAAAGGAGTTGGAAACGTACACAAGCCACCCAATTGCTACTGGACCCTTAGGAGCCAACCGCTGAAGCATATGTATGTAAATATTCCAAGTGTGTGTGTGTGTTTGTATGTCACTGGCAGTGTGCATGTGTTAGGAAATAAGTGCATGTAGGTAACATTGGGTATGTATCTGGGTGTTGGTCTCTGGAGTGAGTGTGTGCACCTGAGGTAAGTGTATCTGCATTGTGTGTGTAAATGAGTAGTACATCCGTGTGTGCGTGGCAGTGCATATCTGTGTATATATCAATGTGTATATGCATATATATGGCAATGCATGTGTGTATCTGTGGGATGCATGGCTATATCTAGGACATATCTGTGCATATGTCAGTGGGTATATGTGTTTGTATGGCAATGCATTTGTGTGTCTGTGGGATGTCTGTGGGATGCATACAAAATATATATAATATATCTTTCCTCCTGAGAATGTGCATGTATGGGAATGTGTTTCTCTGTGAGCATGTGTGAGAGTTTGTGTATGCGAAACTGGGACAGTATTGTCAGGGTATTTATATCGGCAGACATTTTGTGCTATGATAGAAACTAAAAGTGTATATTCTGAGTCACTCTGAACAGATCAGACTCCATTTTGTTATTTTCAAAAACAAAGAGACACAGGATTTCTTTCTGTAAGACTGGCCTCTTTGCCAGAGCTAAGGAATGCATAGCATAGTATAAACAAGTGATAAGAAGAATATAATCAAATCTAAACCCAGACAATTGTGACAGAGAAGATTAAATAATAATATTTAACTGTCTATATATATATAAGGTACCATTGTATGGAAAAGGGTAAACTTAGTTCATGATCTGTCATATCAGAAATTATGGCAGGAATTGCAGACGCTAAGTCTGGACAAAATTTAAGAAATCCTTTTGAAATTTTGAATTATGGCGCTATAAAGATAACGCAAAATGACGTCAAAATAGCCACCAGGAAAAGTTAACTCTTTCCTGGATAGGTATGTTTAGTGGGACAAGACTGCCCTCTACAGACCAAATAAATAATTTGCGATCTGGAAGATAACCACACCTCTAGTGCTTCTATTGGGTTATCAACTGATGACGTACAGAGAGTCTGGCCCTTTAAAAGTTAGGACAAAGGGAAGATAGGGGATACAAAAAAACGAGAGAGGAGGCAGATGCAAGATATGCAAAGGAGAGGAGAGAGGAATTGGAAGTTTGGGGACTCCAACTCGGACAACATCTGAGACTAACACTCTACTCCTAAAACTCTAACACTTAGAATTTACTGACTTTCTAACCAACACCTCCATGCAGAGAGACTACCAATCGGATGAAATATCTACTCAACTGGTAATTATACTGGTTTCATTTAATTAAATTAAATTAATTAAAATGTATTAATAGCATTATATATGACTGGATAAAGCACGGTCAGATTTCCATATTAAGAAATCTTAGTTAACTAAGAATATATAGTTATAAACATTCCATTCTGCAGGTGGAATTAAGAATAATTATATATTGATGTGATATTATCACGTGTTAGCATACCGCTGTTGTTATCCAGGTGTATTGATTTGCTCTAAATTAAGATAGATATCTTTTAGACAAATTAAAAATCTGCTTATATAATGTTAGACTCTCTTATTGGATGGTTTAAGAAAATGACTAGTGAACTGGTTTAAATGTTATTTTATTAAAAAATTACATAAGAATAGATCTTAACTACCTAGGAGATCTAGCCAGCATTGAAAGGGTTATTCTAACTGTCTGCTAAACTTTACGACCTTACGCTGCACTCTGAGGAATTCTGTTCTTCCCTGTGAAAAGTTTCACTTTCAGTCTGTGAAAGCTAGTCATAAATCGTAGAAGTCTTGACAGAAAATGCCGTTTAGCCATTGAAACGTAATACCCATTTCTTTGTATTGCATATCGTTTTATACTGAATATTCATTGATTATTGTTATGCATGTTACATATAATATTATTATTATTATTAATTTGTCATATAAATAAAAATCTATTTTTATACATTGTGATTATTTATATGAAATACTTTCCACTTAACACGATAAACGTTCTTTGGGATCTGAGAATTGAATTAGTGGGCAATTCTCAACTGTTACTATTATTATCCCATAAATATCCCCACATATTGGAGGCACTGCTGAGATCGTTTAAGTTGAAATTGTATTTCATATATAATAATAATATTGGTGTAATTCATGCAATTTAATCTTGATATAGAAAAGAGTTTTGTATTGAGATTAAATCACTGTATAGAAATATGGCTGAATCTAGCGCTTCATCTCAATCAGAGAATGGGAAGAAGTTAGCGGAAATGCAAGGTTTTCCCTTAAGCATCATATATCAGTATCTAAATATTAAAGTTGATTATCCAGAATGGATACTCCAAATAAAAAAACAGGTTGATGATTCAATTCACGATAGATCGGCTGATTCACCTATGGTTAAATATCTTAGCCAAATAGATGAAGAGTCTACAATGCGATCTGTTACCAAATCATGCCCGTTTTTCATATTGGGTTATTCTATTATGTTAAAAAAGCATAATGAGATAGAACGTAAATTGGACGAGTGTCAGAAAGACCTGGTGCTCGAACAAGGAAGGTTCAAAACTTTGTCTGATGAAAATAATCTCCTTCGGGCTCTAAACTCTGACCTTTTTAATAAACTGGAAAGAATGAGCAAAATGGTGGATGATTATGATCAACAGATAAAACAGATACAGATGCAGCTAGATGAATATCAAAAGGGAAGTGAAGAATTACTGGGAAAAGACCCAAGTGATTCTTCTCAATTCCCTGATATTCACACACCAGACCAGGTTTTCATAAAACAATCTCTAAGAAAAGAGGTGAGTAATTCTGAGAAAACACCTGTAGGTTCTTGGCAATCTTGGGCAGAACAGTTTGAAAAGACTGTCCTGGCCAAGCTTGACAGAAAGAATCAGATTCAAGGTGATAGGAATGAAAACAGACATGGTTCTGTACACTGGCAGAATTCTGATGCAGATCAGAGTTGTGACAGTGAACAAGAAGCTCAGAGTGATGGGAGTGAAAGTGATTGCACTGTCCACTCTGAAGGCCATGTAACTGATATGCCATCTGCACTGTTGTACGGGTCTAATTCCTCTTCAGCAGACAGATCGCATAGACGTTTACCCAAACACAGAAACAGAGGTCGTAAATCAACGACGCCTGTTTATGAAACACCAAAGGTCATCAAATTCCTTAGAGAGACTGTCCCACAATTTTCTAGAGGTTCAGGAAACATATCTGAACATCTGGAAAATTATGATAGAGCAATGAATTCATTGGGTATGTATGATGACATTCACAAGAAATGGTTCATTACATGGACCTTTGATTCAATGTGCCGTGTTTATCTAGAAAGTCTTCAAGCTATACAGTTAATGTCCTGGTCCAAGATGAAATATGAAATAATCATGGAATATGGTAAGTATAAAACCATTGCCTCTGCAAAGAAGGCGCTTTATAACTTAAAGTGCCGTCCAGATCAAAGCCCCAGAGAATTTTTAATAATTCTTAAAAATGCATACTCCGTGGCCCAAAGAAAACCCAGGTATGAAAGCACAGACTTCAAAGATCTGTATTTTCATGCCATGCCAGTAAACATACAAATGAATCTCGCAAGAGATTACGATTGTAAGTTACCATTAGAATGGCTAGTCAGTCAGTGTATGAAGTTGTATACTATACACCATGCACATGACGAAAATCAGCTAAAGTTTAAGAAACCTGGTGATAAAATGGTGTCAGAGACTAAAATTCAGTTAGGTTTAGAAACCCAACAGAAAAAGAGGACCTATTCCGAGGTTTTGAAATCTCCAAAACCTCAGAAACAGGAAAACGCTAGAAGCAATTCTGCAAACTCCTCTAGTAACTCTGAAAGATCCAAAGCCAATGGGAATAAACGCTCCTGGGTTAATAAGAACCAAGGCAATTCCCAATGGAGAAGGAATCCTCAGGGAAATAGGAGATATGGAAACAGAAATAACCAATCTGCTTCCAATAACTCCCAACAGTCTCAGCCATCCCAGCCAAATTCTAATGGGCAAAGACAAAACGGCAATGGGGGAAATAATTTGCGTCGTCAGGTTGGTCAATTGACCGACCAGATGGGCAAATTAATGGAGGAAATGACAAAGATTAACCAAGTCTTTGCTCTCAATCCTTTTTTAGGGATAGCTCCAATTGCCGAACTACCTGTGCAACCGCAGCAAAAACAACAGGTGCCGCAGCAATAATAGCCACTGTGACTAAACAGGCTAGGTTATCAGTAGATGTAATGCCTAACCCTGTTTCCTTTCCAGGTACTCATAGTCAAACAAACAATAGTTGTGTTAGAAAATCTATTGCCTATACAGTCACTTCACTTCCGGGTGAAGGAGGCGCAACGTGTTCCTCTGTTTCTTCATTTCAGCCAAAGGCTAAGATAGCCCCAGCAGCCACTAGTTTCCAGGATCCAGACCTGAAAGGGTTAACTGATGAGATGCCGACCACTAGTTCCCGCTTGACAGTTCAAGATTTTCCTAAAAAGGATGGGCCTGTGGGTAAGACTGAGCATTCCTCAGTACAGGTAGAAACTACTGCTGTGACCGGTAATGTATGGAAAACAAGTAATATGTTGACACATTCTAAATTCTTATGTGAATTAGAAGAACATGAAGGAAGGTACTACATGTCTGTAGAAATACAGGATTCGCTACCCCAGCCTTTTAAAGGGTTAATAGATACTGGTTCACAAGCCACTATCTTATCCAATACCTACTTCCAGCAGGTAATGGACTTAGCAACGGATAAGCCGAAGCTAAGAGATTTCCCCAATGCTCTGTTGAGTGTAGGAGGAAATGCCCTTCATGTTATTGGCAATACCTGGTTAAAGTTTAAAATAGGTAACAAAACCTTTAGACACCCGGTGATAGTGGTAGATCTCCCCTATGACCGACTGATTCTGGGTATAGACATACTCAGAAGACTTAACACAATTATTGACTGTGTGAATGGAATTGTATGGTCACAAGCTAAGGTTCCCATAACCTATGAGAAATCACATGTTCAATCTGATCGTAACTGCCATGTGATAGAAGAAAGACCTGACTCAATTGAGGTACATTTTAGAAATAGTCAGTCACCTGACGTGACTATCCTACAGGTGAATGATGCAATCGCACCTGTAGATGAGCATTCCGTAAGAATTGCTCCAGAGAGGATCCAGAATGTCTCTCTGGAAGGTGATGTTTTAACCATCTCTCTCCACAGGGACTATGTTGAATCTGTAGATCTGGCAGGTCATGCTCAATTCCTTGCCAGAATTGAAAGGGTTAATAACAATTTATTCTTTCCTATGCAAATACATGACTTAGGAAGAAGTAGTAATGCAAAGCTGGACTTAAAGAGTGAAAACAGCTATATTAGCAGAAGTCTGTTAAGGCAGATCGCTAATCCTAAAATGATCAGGTACACTTCCCCACATGACAGGTGGATCCAGAATCTGGATGGCGAATCAGAGAGTCACAATGTGATAGCAAAATGTTTACTATCTATTTCCATCGGAAATAAGACAGTTAAACATTTATTCCTAGTGATAGACGAACCTCGCTATCAGGTTTACGTTGGCAATGATGTCATACATCGCTTTGCCATACACCTTGACCTGATTAATTCCAACTTGTGGACAAGGTTAAAAGGTAATCCTTGTGGATACCTACACGAGGAAAACGCCCTGAAATCAGGACAAATACTCCCATATGCGGTAAGTATCCAAGTTCCTGATGACATAACCATTCCACAGGGGACAAGTAATTTTCTTTTACCCCTACAGGTCAAGGAGGGTCAGAGATTAGAAAACTCTGATGCCCTAATCTGTTTATCCAACAGGATACAACAATTAGGGATGGTGGTAACACATACACCAATGGTAAGTATTGGTAAGAATCCCACCTATATCATGGTTAACAATGTTACACCCAATAGTGTTACTTTACCAAAAGGAATATTATTAGGTCTAGCATTGGATGCTGAGTACTATACATTTGGTTTCCAGAACCAAATTATAGGCCTCATCCCTGAAGAATACTTAACTGAGGACGAAATTGTCGATCAAATATTCCATTCCTCCCCAGAAGGATTATTCACTATCCTATCTGTGTATCCCTTCAATGTTGAAGAAGGCTCGTGTAAAATCGAAGAAGCATCTATCACCTTCGATCATCCGCTCAATGAGCAGGAATCACAAGAGTATCACGACCAAAGAGAAAAGGTAAGTCAACACCGAACTGACCTAACTTCTAGGCTTGAAGAAGCTTATGAGATAGGCCAGCCTGAAATCTTTCCAGGATTTCAGGAAAGGCTAGAAGAGCAAATATCTTTAGCTGACGGTTGCTCCAACGATGCTGAGCGGCAACAGCTAAAGGAAATCCTTTTGGAATTCCAAGATATTTTTGCCAAAGATTCCTACGACTGTGGGTTAACTAACCTCCACGTAGCCAGAATACAAACTGATCCAAATTTACCACCTGTATTTATCAAACAATATAGACTCCCATTAGCGTCATATGATGGTCTACAAGACATCATTCAGAATTTAAAGGAAAGGGGCATTATACGTCCAGTGCACAGTTCGTATAATAATCCGATCTTGGGGATTCTGAAACCTAATGGACAATGGCGTTTATGCGCTGACTTACGACAGCTAAATAAACGCGTCTATATGTCTGGTTGGCCAACGCCATACATAGACCAATGTTTGGTACAAATGCAGGGATCCAAAATATTCACTGCCATTGACTGTGCGCAGGGATATTGGACTGTACCAGTCCATAATGAAGACCAATACAAATTGGCCTTCACATTTGGAAAGCAGCAGTATACCTGGACCCGTATGCCTTTCGGTTATATAAACTCTGGTCATGAATTCGCTGTGTTCATGCATAAAGCTATGCCTGACGCACTCGAGAGAGGAACGTTATCATATGTCGACGATGTCTTGCTGAAAAGCACTTCCTTTGATAAGCATATCTTAGAGATTAGACATGTTCTCACTCAGTTAAGAGAGGCAGGGATTAAACTGTCTTTACAAAAGGCACAATGGTGTCGCACCCATGTCAATTTCCTCGGACATGAGGTAACTTCTGAAGGATTAAATCCCCAGAGGAAGAAGGTTGAAGCCGTACTAAAGGCTAAAACACCTTCAAACATCAGGGAATTAAGATCGTTCCTTGGTATGACTAACTACTCCCGTAAGTTTATAGATAACTATGCAGAAATAACTAAACCACTCTTACACCTGCTTAAAAAGGAAACTACCTGGAACTGGGGGGAGCCTCAGGACCAAGCGGTAAGTGAACTGAGGAGGAAGCTCACTCAGGCACCCTGTTTAGCATACCCAGAGGGGGGTAAACCTTTCTATCTGGAGACAGGATATACCGATTTAAGCATCAGTGCTGTTCTGTATCAGAAGCAGGATAGTTTAAACAAAGTTATTGCATATGCTAGCAAGACTTTGTCACCTGTTGAAGTTAAATTCAACACGTGTGAGAAGGCGTTATTGTCGACTGTATGGGCACTACAAAATTTTCGTAGCTATATCCAAGGTGAGAAAATAATTGTAGAAACAGCTCACCAACCTCTACAGTATCTGCAGAGTGAAAGAATTAGAGACGGTAATCTCTCTAACAGTCGGATTACTGCATGGACTCTATCCTTACAGGGATGGCCGTTAGAAGTCCGTTATAAACATAATAAGAGAAGCCCAGTTGCCCAAGGTTTAGCAGAATTACATGACTGTACTGCTCCATCTCTGGATGATAATGACACCGGAGATGACTTCCTAGAAGAGCAATTGCTATCTCCTTATAAAGTTTATGACGAGGAATACTGTCGACCACTACCGTGGGTATACATTGATGGTTGTTCATATCACCACGTCGCTGGTGCTGAACGGAAGTTAGTTGCAGGTATCGGAATCGCCTGGATAGGTGATTATCCTAATGTATCTATAGGATACAATATTGGTCCCAAAAGCAGTCAGATAGCCGAACTCTGTGCAGTATATAAGACCATTCAAATGGCAATAGAATATGGTATCAAAGAATTTGTTATTATAACTGATTCCAACTATGTTCGCAACAGTTTCGTCGAATATCTGCCTAGCTGGAAACGTAACCAAATGCTGAAAAGCAATAACAAACCTGTTAAACATGGGAAATTGTTTTGTAAAATCGATGAACTGGTTAAGGAAAATGGTTTATCCATATATTGGAAGAAAACCAAAGGCCATTCTAAAATAGAAGGTATTGACAAGGATGGTAATGACTTAGCCGATTCACTGGCAAAACAAGCTGCCATCAATGGTGAAACCCTAAACATTGATGATCTTATGGGTTCAATTCATGTTGAAGCCATAACTAGACGACAGGCTAGAGATAATGCCGACTTAAATGTCGTGCAATGGAGTCAAGAAGCTCCTAGTGAGGACCTGATTACTAGTCAAAAGAATGATCCCGTCATAGGCATATTCTATAGACATATAGAAGACCCTACTGCCAATCCCATCACAGATGAGGATTGCAAAGATAATGAAGATTTACGAATCTTGATGAGATATAAAGTCCAATTTAGTATCATGGATGGGTTACTGGTCAGAACTTCTAAACATGGTATACAACAATGGGTAGTCCCAACTGTATACAGAGGGTTAATGCTCCAACACGCACATGATGCACCTACATCTGGGCATCGTGGTGATAAGATCACATATGAGATATTGCGTGATTATGCATATTGGCCACACATGTTAAGGGATGTTAAGACATACTGTCAGGGATGCTTGATTTGTCCGCAATATCAACCCCATGGTCCAACCCATCGTGCACCACTTCAGAAGAGGGGGGTGTCATTACCCTGGTCTGATATTCAAATTGACTTTATAGGTCCTGTAACAAGATCTTCAAGAGGTAACAAATACATGTTAACCGTTACATGTATGTACACAAAGTGGATAGAATGTTTGCCTTGTAAAGAGAACACGAGTACCGTGTGCGCCACTTTGTTGATTAACCATGTCTTTTCCAGGTTCGGTCTGCCTCAAAGAATTGAGTCAGACAGAGGTAGTCATTTTACCAGCGAAGTAATGGCTAAGATGTGGAACATTCTAGGTGTTAAACGAAAGCTACATATTGCATACCGCGCTGCGTCTAGCGGGGGGGTAGAGCGATATAACCAGTCTATCGTTAATATTCTGAAGAAATATGTTAAGGAGTCTGGTAAAGACTGGGACATTAAATTGCCCCTAGTTTTAATGGCGATTAGAGCTACACCTAGCACTGCTACCAAATTGTCACCTTTTGAATTGATGACAGGAAGAAAGATGGTTTTACCACAGCATTTACTATATCGTACTTCGGATCATAACTTGATCAATGCTGCCACTACGCATCAGTATATCGAAGATTTGCGCAAGCATTTACAGCATGCGTTTGCTTTTGCCCAAAAGAATCTAGAAAAAGCAGCGACAGGGGTTAAGACCTATTACGATCTAAAAACCACGAAAAAGGAATATGAGATAACAGATCAAGTCTATCTGTATAACTTTGCGCGAAATCAAGTCAAGGAAAAGAAATTTTTACCTTCTTGGAAAGGGCCATATGTCATCATTGACAAAATTTCCCCAGTAGCGTACAAGATAAAAATTCCTAAGGATGGTGATTTTATTGAAAAGTGGGTTCACATTAACCAGTTGCGTGCTTGTCATCCTAAATCTCAATTAAGGATTATAGGTGTGGATTCAGACGCAGAAGGGTGAACGACTAACCTGGATGAATGCTTGATTCACGTGGTATCGTATGATGTGAATTGTTGTGATGTGCCATGATCTCATGTACGTTCATGTCATTAACCATTTCCTTGCCATCCAATAAATACATTTTCTAAGCAGGTTACTAGTTGTTTAACTGCTATAGGCAAATTGCTGAAGAGTCAGTAATAAATGTAGTGAGGGATGAAGTTATAAAAATAGAATTAGACAGAATACATATGTTGATGAATCGTAATAATGTGTTGTCCTAGGCCAAGTGATGTCACACTGTTATAAGTTTGTATGCTTAACAAACCTTGAATCATTAGTAGATAAGTCTGAAACGAGTTCCTGATCCGTGACTGTCGAAAGATGTCCAAGAAGGATGTGACGTGTTTCTGGATCGTACTGCTCCTGTGCCAAGAGCTACGGACCGACCCGATCGCAGAGATGGGACCATCCTCCGGCATCCTGATTCAAGAGACACCAGGGTTCATCTTAACAGAGAAGAGGATCCTGACCAGACGTGTGTTCGTCAGCTTGGACCCCAAGATTTCCATCGAGAAGGCATACAACATTTCATCGATGCAGCTTCCTGAGTTACAGACTTGGTACCAGATGCACCTCCAAAGAGCACAGGACCGTGTGCGAAACATCTTGGAGCAAACCCGGAAACCATTTGTATCCAGTTCTATTCCGATGAGCAACCGACCCAAAAGGTTCCTCACCGCTATAATTGTTGCATTAGTTTGTGCCACTGTCGGTGCAGTTGTCGCAACTGGAATGTCTGCAGCCAACTCTATTACTGTCCAAAAGCTGGATATGGAAATCTATGCGCTAAAGCAACACATTAACGATATTCATCAGGTGATACAACAGCAAAGAACACTTCTCCAAGACGTGTTAACTATTGTGGAAGACACAGTTGTTACAACGAATTTGCATTCGGAATTAATTACCAAATCCACTGAGTTGCACCAAAGTCATGACTTATTTAAGCGTGAACTTCTATTTCTGCATGACCCAATATTGTTCCACACACTTGCTTTTCTTGACGAAGTGCAAACTGGAATGATCGAATTGGCAGGGGGACGCATACCTCTGTATTTTGTATCCAAGGATATTGTTCATGCGATGCTTGCCAATGTGGATGGAGAGACAATTGAGCCTATGCAATTAAATCTGGCCTTTGAGATGGGGAGCGCTATACCTCTCTTAATTAATCCGGAACGCATGGAGATTTGCTTTTTATTGACCATACCATATGTAACTCCCCAAAACATTTTTCAAATGAAAATAATGTACTATGTAATAATGATATTATGATTGATTGTACTAAGTGTAAAGTTCAAAACTCTTACAGGTACAAATATATACAAAAATGTTCATTCCACGCACGGGCCTATGTTAGAAATGATGTGATTGCACAATATGTCTGATAACTTCTATAGTGCTTATTCATAAGCTAAATTAATTTTGGCTATGAAATGCACTAAAGGGGGGTTATGTCAGAGTATTTATATCGGCAGACATTTTGTGCTATGATAGAAACTAAAAGTGTATATTCTGAGTCACTCTGAACAGACCAGACTCCATTTTGTTATTCAAGTTAACAAAAACAAAGAGACACAGGATTTCTTTCTGTAAGACTGGCCTCTTTGCCAGAGCTAAGGAATGCATAGCATAGTATAAACAAGTGATAAGAAGAATATAATCAAATCTAAACCCAGACAATTGTGACAGAGAAGATTAAATAATAATATTTAACTGTCTATATATATATAAGGTACCATTGTATGGAAAAGGGTAAACTTAGTTCATGATCTGTCATATCAGAAATTATGGCAGGAATTGCAGACGCTAAGTCTGGACAAAATTTAAGAAACCCTTTGAAATTTTAAATTATGGCACTATAAAGATAACGCAAAATGACGTCAAAATAGCCACCAGGAAAAGTTAACTCTTTCCTGGATAGGTATGTTTAGTGGGACAAGACTGCCCTCTACAGACCAAATAACTAATTTGCGATCTGGAAGATAACCACACCTCTAGTGCTTCTATTGGGTTATCAACTGATGACGTACAGAGAGTCTGGCCCTTTAAAAGTTAGGACAAAGGGAAGATAGAGGATACAAGAATACGAGAGAGGGAGGCAGATGCAAGATATGCAAAGGAGAGGAGAGAGGAATTGGAAGTTTGGGGACTCCAACTCGGACAACATCTGAGACTAACACTCTACTCCTAAAACTCTAACACTTAGAATTTACTGACTTTCTAACCAACACCTCCATGCAGAGAGAGACATCCAAATAAGAGGCTACCAATCGGATGAAATATCTACTCAACTGGTAATTATACTGGTTTCATTTAATTAAATTAAATTAATTAAAATATATTAATAGCATTATATATGACTGGATAAAGCACGGTCAGATTTCCATATTAAGAAATCTTAGTTAACTAAGAATATATAGTTATAAACATTCCATTCTGCAGGTGGAATTAAGAATAATTATATATTGATGTGATATTATCACGTGTTAGCATACCGCTGTTGTTATCCAGGTGTATTGATTTGCTCTAAATTAAGATAGATATCTTTTAGACAAATTAAAAATCTGCTTATATAATGTTAGATTCTCTTATTGGATGGTTTAAGAAAATGACTAGTGAACTGGTTTAAATGTTATTTTATTTAAAAATTACATAAGAATAGATCTTAACTACCTAGGAGATCTAGCCAGCATTGAAAGGGTTATTCTAACTGTCTGCTAAACTTTACGACCTTACGCTGCACTCTGAGGAATTCTGTTCTTCCCTGTGAAAAGTTTCACTTTCAGTCTGTGAAAGCTAGTCATAAATCGTAGAAGTCTTGACAGAAAATGCCGTTTAGCCATTGAAACGTAATACCCATTTCTTTGTATTGCATATCGTTTTATACTGAATATTCATTGATTATTGTTATGCATGTTACATATAATATTATTATTAATTTTGTCATATAAATAAAAATCTATTTTTATACATTGTGATTATTTATATGAAATACTTTCCACTTAACACGATAAACGTTCTTTGGGATCTGAGAATTTAATTAGTGGGCAATTCTCAACTGTTTACTATTATTATCCCATAAATATCCCCACAGTATGACTGGGGGGGTCCAGCTTGTGCATTCGAAAGCAGTACCAACATTTCGGATGGCAACTCTCTACATAGTTATCCACTATTGAGTTATTTCTGTATAATATGGCACAGTGTGTAGTGCTCAATGATTTACCCAACAGATTATCTAAGTTAAACATTCCACTCTATATGGGTTAGATTGATCAGATAAGAGGTGGTCAAAAGGAAGACACACGCTACTATACATCTACAACTCAGCCTGAGTCTTAAGTCTGGCAATGCATGGGTCTCAAATGTGGCTTATCCTGGGTCAGACTACATATATTATAAAAAAAAAAAAAGCAATATAGACACTCATTCTTTAACATCGGTAATTGCAACCATTCCCTATATTTTATATTTAAATGTTAAATTCCCAGTATTTGAAAAAAACATATTTCACATTAATTTGTTATATAAATAAATCAACATTTAATAATAGAAACAAGTAGAAATAAGAAGGGAAGGTGAAAAAATAATGATCAAAAAGAAATAAAAAAATTTAAAAGGGAGGGGACGGGTACTATCCAAATGTATAATAATAAAATTTGTTCCTGTCAAAATATAATACAGAGTGTAATATAACCAATTGTATGTCTAAATATATTTTATATCAATATGTAACAGGGCGTGGAATTATCTACAGGAGAAACTCTTTACTTATATCATTTTATTATTTAGGCAGACAATGTAATAGAGCAGCAGGAAATGCTAGCAGAATGCTTGGTTGTATAGGGAGAAGTATTAGCAGTAGAAAGAGGGAAGTGCTCATGCCATTGTACAGAACACTGGTGAGACCTCACTTGGAGTATTGTACACAGTACTGGAGACCGTATCTTCAGAAGGATATTGATACCTTAGAGAGGGTTCAGAGAAGGGCTACTAAACTGGTTCATGGATTGCGGGATAAAACTTACCAGGAAAGGTTAAAGGATCTTAACATGTATAGTTTGGAGGAAAGACGAGACAGGGGGGATATGATAGAAACATTTAAATATATAAAGGGAATCAACACAGTAAAGGAGGAGACTATATTTAAAAGAAGAAAAACTACCACAACAAGAGGACATTGTCTTAAATTAGAGGGACAACGGTTTAAAAATAATATCAGGAAGTATTACTTTACTGAGAGGGTAGTGGATGCATGGAATAACCTTCCAGCTGAAGTGGTAGAGGTTAACACAGTAAAGGAGTTTAAGCATGCATGGGATAGGCATAAGGCTATCCTAACTATAAGATAAGGCTAGGGACTAATGAAAGTATTTAGAAAATTGGGCAGACTAGATGGGCCGAATGGTTCTTATCTGCTGTCACATTCTATGTTTCTATTTTTATCATAAAGCTAATAAGATACTTATTAATAAGGTACTATTCAGTGTTGATACGTTCTTATTCACATATTTACTCCCCTACACTAATCATTTTCATGTAACTGACTGTTACTCCTTTCACTTTTGACCCAATGTTACCAGAATCATATTTTTCTCTTGTTCTATGCATTTATCTGATAAAAGTGGAGATAACAGAATTTTAAGTAAATTTACAGTTAGTTGTTATGCAATGTA
The DNA here is from genome assembly GCA_933207985.1 of Pelobates cultripes. NCBI lineage: Eukaryota > Metazoa > Chordata > Amphibia > Anura > Pelobatidae > Pelobates > Pelobates cultripes. The sequence continues at coordinate 172,881,357 of OW240913.1, forward strand.
TCTTGTGATTAGCAATCGTGTTTCCTGTCTGTAATCTGACCTGTTCCACCAATATGGATTGGATTGTTTAATTCTGATAATCTGCAGGGCAAATCACTGTGAATTTACACACTGACATTTTATTTATAAATAAGAAAATATGCTCTGCCCACAAAGGATCTTCCAGCTAGTTGCAGGGTTGCATTTGGCATTCAAAAACCTTGATCTAGAATCATTAAAAATTCATATATGTAAAAACAAACAAACAACAGAAAACAAAATCACTAAGTTATTATTATTATGTTATTATTTATATAGCGCCCACAAATTCCGCAGAGCTTTACAGTGGGTGGACGAACAGACATGTAGTTGTAACCAAACAAGTTGGACACACAGGAACAGAGGGGTTGAGGGCCCTGCTCAATTAGCTTACATGCTAGAGGGAGTGGGGTAAAGTGACACAAAAGGTAAGGATAGTTTTAGACTAATGACAGTTGCAAGAGAGGAATCAGTCGGGAGCTATTACCAGTTTAATTAATATGCTTTTATGAAGAAGTTTTTTTTTTTTTTTTGAAGGAGTGGAGACTGGGTGAGCATCTAACGGAGGAGGGAAGTGAGTTCTACAGGAATGGTGCAGCCTTCGAGAAGTCTTGAGAATCAGAGGTGGGAGTACGGACAGAAGATAGACGTAAGTCTTCAGCAGAGTGTAAGGGCGTAGACGGGACATACTTGTGTATTAGGGAGGATAGATAGGTAGTAATGTTAGCCAAATCTATGTTTTCCTATGAGTACCTTTCAATCTTTTATTTTTCTATTGCTTCCTATGGCCACTGAGAATGGAATATACACTATATAGCTAAAAGTGTACACCCCATCAAATTATTCAAATCAGGTATTTCAGCCTTACCCATTACTAACTGGTGCATAAAATCCAGCTATAAAATCTACATAGACACACATTGGCAATACAAAAGATCATACTGAAGAGCTCAGTGACATTACACATGACACTGACATAGTATTTGCTTGTGAAATGTGAAATGCCATCGTGAAGTGGAGGAATAACAGTCCAGCCACACAGTGGTAGACCTTGTGTACTCCCAGAATGGAGATATCGAGTGCTGAAGCACATAGCTATCACCTGTTCATTTAGCGTTGGGAGTTTCATGAAATGGTTCTCCATCTCTAAGCACGCTCACATCAACAAGCACAATGCTAAATGTCAGTTGGACTGGCATAGAGTATGCCATGACAACTCTGGAGCTGTTCTCTAGAGTGATCATGTTTCACTGGCATACTGGAATAATATGGGTGTGGTAGATGCCAGGAGAATGCCATCTACCAGAATGCATGATCCCTACTGTATGTTTGGTGAAGGAGGGTCAATGATCTGAGGCTGTTCTTCAGGGTTTAAGCTAGGCTCCTTAATTCCAATGAAAGGTCAACTTAATGCTGCAGGGTACAAAGAAATTTTAGATAATTGGGTGCCTTCCAACTTTGTGGCAACAATTTGGGGTAGATCTTTTCCTGTTCCAATGTGATAACCTTTGTGCACAGAGCAAATTTCATACATGGTTTGATGAGTTTAGTGAGGAGGAACTAAAGTTGCCTGCACAGAGTTATGACCTACAGCCCACTGAATACCTTTGAAATTAACTGGAACATCAATTGCAAGCCAAAAAGTATCCTCCAAGAGCAGTGCCTGACCTTGCAAATGCTCTTTTGGCTGTATGAGTACAATTCAACATCTTGTAGAAAGCCTTCCCAGAAGAGTGGTGGCCAACTCCATATTAATGCCCATGTTTTGGAATGGAATGTCCAACATGAACATATAGGTGTGAAGGTCAGGTTCCCACATACTTTTGACCATATGATGTAAGATGTAGCCAAAATAGCCCACGTCAAGGTGGTAACAAATTCATTATAGTAGTGATGTAAATTCATAATGTACTTATTATACATTGAAATGCAGTTTAGTGACTAACTAGAAAATCTTTGACACATTCTCGGAGTGACATAAATTCATAATTATTATATATTAGAAGATAGTTTAGTGATTGTATTGCAATCAGTATTAAAGGACCACTATAGGCACCCAGACCATTTCAGCTTAATGAAGTGGTCTGGGTGCCAGGTCCAGCTAGGATTAACCCTTTCTTCTATAAACATAGCAGTTTCAGAGAAACTGCTATGTTTATAATAGGGTTAATTCAGCCTCTAGTGGCTGTCTCATTGACAGCCGCTAGAGGCGCTTCCGTGCTTCTCACTGTGTTTTTAACAGTGAGAAGACGCCAACGTCCATAGGAAAGCATTGAGAATGCTTTCCTATGGACTGGCTGAATGCGCCCGCAGCTCGTGCTGCGCATGCGCATTCAGCCGATGACGGCGAGAAGGAGGAGAGTCACCCGCCCGGCGCTGGAAAATGAGGTAAGTTTAACCCCTTCCACCTCCTAGAGCCCGGCGGGAGAGGGGCCTTGAGGGTGGGGGGGACCAAGAGACCGTATAGTGCCAGGAAAGCAAGTATGTTTTCCTGGCATTATAGTGGTCCTTTAATCACCAACTACGTAAATCTTTGCATCAATGACTACTGGAATTATAGGATTTAAAATCTAAATATTATACTAGGATTAAAATACACGAAGTGGTTTTGGTGTATATACCCTGATGCATTTTACAGAGAATAGCAATGTTTACATTCGTTAATAACCACACATCTAGTACAGCTTTTAGACTAAAAGCCCCTAAAGGCTTTTCCTTCTGAAGATATTTGAAAATCAAAGGTTTCATGTTCAACATCATCATGCACAATACGATTATTATTATTATTATTATTGGTATTCATATAGCGCCAGCTTATTCCGCAGCGCTTTACAATAAAAGGGGAATTTACCAAATGAGACAAAAACAAAATGTAACAGGAAAAACAGGTAGTTGAGGACCCTGCTCAAACGAGCCTACAGTCTAAAGGAGGTGAGGTATAAAAACACAATAGCAAGGGTATTGGGAGAGACAGCAAATAGACTTGGTGGGAAAGTAGCAGAACTGGAGGTGAGAGCATTCCTGAAACTATGGGTTTTGAGGGACTTTTTAAAGGATTGAAGACTAGGGGAACGGTTGACAGGGGCAGGCAGGCTGTTCCAAAGGAAAGGAGCTGCCCGTAAGAAGTCTTGCAAGCATGAATTTGCAGTAAGGGTGCGAGCAGCAGACAGGAGAAGGTCACCAGTAGAGCGGAGAGACTGAGAGGGGGCATACCTATGAATCAGTGAAGAAATGTAAGAGGGGCTAGAGTTTGTTAGAGCTTTATAGGTAAGGGTTAGTATTTTAAATTGACACCTGTAGGTGACAGGAAGCCAGTGTAAGGATCGACAGAGGGGTGAGGTGTGAGAAGACCGACAGGAGAGAAAGATCAGCCTGGCACAGCATTTACCACAGATTGTAGGGGGGCAGTACGGCTTTTGGGGAGACCAATTAGGAGAGAATTACAGTAATCAATGGCAGCATCTTGCGTAAGAAAGGGGCATATGCGGTCAATGTTTTTAAGTTAGAATCAACAGGTTTTAGCAACAGACTGGCCATGAGGCGCAAAGGTCAGGCCAGGATCAAAAGTGACACCAAGACAGCGAGCAAGGAGAGTGAAGGAGGAGTATCAGTGTTATGAGGAGGAAAAATAAGAAACTCAGCTTTAGAGAGATTGAGCTTCAGAAAGTGGGAGGACATCCAATCAGAGTTTGAAGAAAGGCAATTGGTGACACGTTGTAGGACAGCAGGGGAGAGGTCAGGGGAGGAGAGATATATCTGGGTGTCATCAACGTACAGGTGGTAGTGGAATTCAAATGAATTAATGAGTATCCCAAGAGAGGCAGTCTAGAGAGAGAACAAAATGGGACCAAGAACTGAACCTTGAGGGACTCTGACTAAGACAGGATGAGGAGAGGAGGTGCTGGTGGAAAAAGAGACACAAAAGGAGCGTTGGGAGAGTTAGGAGGAAAACCATGAGAGGGCTGTGTCACAGAAACCAAGAGATTGTAGAGTTAGGAGAAGGAGGCCATGATCAACAGTGCCAAAGGCAGCAGAGAGGTCAAGAAGAATTAGTATGGAGTAGTGGTCTCTAGATTTGGCTGTGATTAGGTCATTTGTAACTTTAATAAAAGCAGTCTCAGTAGAGTGGAGGGGGTGAAAGCCAGAATGAAGAGGATTGAGGAGGGAGTTGGAATTTAGGAAGTGAGTCATATGAGGAAAGACAGGTCTTTCTAGAAGCTTTGAGGGAAAAAGGAAGCAGGGATATGGAACGATAGTTGGAAGTGGTAGACAGGTCTAGGGATGGCTTTTTTAGGATGGGTACGACAGTAGCATGCTTAAGGGGAGCAGGGACAACACCAGATTAAAGAGAGCAGTTTAGGATGTGTGTTAAGGATGGCACAAAACAAGGGGTGAGAGCTCTGATGAGGTGGGAAGGTACTGGATCAAGCGGACAGGTGGTGGGACGAGAGGAGAAACAAAGCCACCTCCCGTTCAGTAGCTGGAGGGTAGGGGTGGTATGGTCCAAGTGAGGTTGAAATAGAGAGGTGAGAAGGGGGGATAATTCATTCCTTAACTATTTAATCTTGTCTGTAAAGTAACATGCAAAGCTATCAGCTGAAAGATTAGTTTTTGGGGTGGCCCCCGCAGCAGCAGAGCGTAGAAGATAACGTCTAACACATCAAAAGCTTCTGTAGATTCAGTGCTTCATTATGTTTAATATTTAATTGGCAGAGGGCAAAGACTGTAACTCATTTACTGTAGTTCACCTATGCTTTTCTATGATTATAACTGATGACACTAGATGTGGAAGCTGCTTAGAAAAGACTGCCTCAGCAGTGGAATCAATGTTGTTTTTTTACTTTCTTTTTCTTAAAATGAGTGGGGAGTGCAGTGAAAGTTTGCTAACAAGAACACTACTGTTAAAAATAAATATACTTATTTTTTAATAGAGTGTACCCTTTTTTGGGTGTAAATGACAGAGTCTGCATTGCCACCTGCTGGATATAAGTTGTAAAACAACTGTATGCGTACTTCAGCAAAAGCAAAGTAAGTAATTCAAGTTTCCAGAGTTCCTCAAAATAATAAATATTGAATACCTATGCACTATATCAAAGAGAGTGAGCTAAACAGCTAACAGTTCATGCTGAAGTTATCTGGTATCACTATTTATATTGCTAACATATCTCAGTGGATAGTACTCCTGTAGCAGCAGCGTTTCAGAAATGGAGAATCAGTTCTCAGCAAAGTATATTATTTAGGTAATAATATCTAACCCAAGTATGCATACACACCAAGTGTCCAGGTTCTGAAAAGAAAGTCCCATCTTTGATTCCTTATGTGTTATTCTAGTTTACTTTTCCATAAACACAATATATTTCAGCTTTTCTAGGCTATACCAAGGCACATCCATTAATACAAAAGCGTTTTAGCAACTATATGCACAAGTTAGAATTGGTTGTTGCCTTGCAAGCTGCATGAGTGCTGGGATCAGATGTACTTTATGCACAAAACATCACCACCACCGCAGATTAAAAATATAAAGTTGAGAAGTATGCACAATGTGCTTGAAAGTTAAATTAAGTCTTTCGGGTTAAGTACTTATATTATTTTCCCATTTTTAATATTCCCATTTTCTGAAAGTAAGAAAATGGTGGTTGCAAGGTCACATATAACATGTATGTCATTGTACTAACTGCAAGGAAAAATAGTATAAGCACACAAAAATAAAGTTTTATTGTAGCAAAGCAAAAACAAACAAAAAAAAAAAAAACATTCCAAGTTGGAGGCTCCTTTAACAACAATCAAAACATCAAAATAACTTTTATTTATGTCACAGTATATCTAGATTAAAGATACAGACATATTGAAATTTAATTAACGAGAGGATTTGAAAGACCTTAATCCATGTATACACAGAATGACAGGTCACACCCTAGTAATGATATTGAGGACAATATTATTTTAAACATCAGAATTTAATTGCAAATGACTAAACAATGAGTCAGTCAAGCTAAGGGTCAATAGGATTAAACAATGAGTCAGTCAATCTAAGAGTCTGTTTGTGACATATCACATATTTATAGTTTCCTCTTTATAGACCTCAGTTTACTATTGTTGGATGCACTGTCCAAATTATATGATATTTCTGTTGTTAATCAATGTTTTATTGAGGCAATGCAAAGCTCAAAAAACAAGTCAAGGCAAATATCGGACATGTCACAGTTTCCTATACAATCAGCAAAATTATATTCAGACACATTACTGAACGATACTCAATGCCATACAATATATATGTACCTCATTTTAAATTTTTAAAGTGTGATAAAGAGAAGGCGAATTGAGCACAAATAACAGAATAAAAGAACGAAGCAATGGTATATGCACTGGTAGATATGCCTGGCGTTACTTATAATATAACTTGTAGGCATTTGGCCTTATTGGCATAGTCACATATGATATGATAACAAGATGACCTGACATATTTCAGAAAGCCAATTGAAAAAAACTAAAGTATAAGGAAACACAGTGAGAAATAGCTGAAATATTTAAGACACCACTTAGCGTCATGATAATGTATTCCTTGGTAAGTTAGCTGAAAATTTGTTGTAGGTAACTATTTGTACTGCCCATATACTTACAGTCATCAATGCCTTCTCCACCTTTGCCACAGTCTTTGTTGAACAATCGGATGCCTGTGACAATCATGGTGAGTTCTTTGAGTTGACGCTCCTTGTCTCGCTTTACTAGAGATAGAAATGTCCCAAGCTCAGTGTGAGGAAACACACTCTGCAAGGCAGCTGGAAAGCAAAAAACTGCGGTTAAGAGAATTGTCATATTTCCAATATAGCATAAAAGGCTTCAGCACTGTTATCTGTGAGACAATGCATGGTTTATGCAAGACGTGCTGTATTTTTTGTGGGAGAACCTTGGTGTTGAATATCTATGACTAAGGACTTGGGAGTCCAAAAAATATTAGGCCTGTCGCCCCAGAACTATTCTTCCGCCTTGATACTATTTGCTTTATGTGGATTTGTACTACTGATACGATTCAAAGTTATATTTTACTTTCAATGAACCCATGGTGCTACAATATCCTTATGCACCTACTTCTCTCCTTATTTGTTTACTTAACATTTTTAGCTACTAATAAGGAAAGAAATAATCAACAATTTTGTTCAGAAAAGATACACATATTCTCTTCTTTGATTTTACCACAGCATATTGGACTAAGGACAAATCAAACTTGTTTATTAATCATAAAACAAAATGCTGCTTTAAGAAGGAATAATGTTAGTGGTTTCATGTATAGTTGTAAAATCTGAAAAGTGAGACATAAAATTATATCATGGGCCTAATGTCAATCTCAAATATTTTCTTCTCCGTTCTTTATTTTCTTTTCCTCATTAACCCCTTTTAATCTCCTTAGAGAATGCTCTCCTTTATATTCTTTTCTTTCTGCTCACCTGTCCCTGCTGAAACCATTTTCATTGCTCCCACTTTACTTCCCTCCCCTCTCTTTTCATGGCAGCAGGGACAGGTGAGCAGAGGGATAAAATACTTTGCTAATTAGAGAGGTGAGAGTGAAAGAAAAGAATATAAAGGAGAGCATTCTCTAAGGAGATTAAAAGGGGTTTATATAATAAAAAAGGAAAATTAGGATTTTTATTTATGCAAAATTAGATGAGCGGGGTCAGGGGTTGCAGGTAGGGAGTGTGATAGTTGAGCAGGTGATGAGGATTTGAGAGACATAATCAGTGTGTTTGGAAAGTCAGGTAATTTGTGCTATCTATAAATAATAGTGAGTTCCTTGGGGAGGTGAGAAATGGCAGTTAATGAGAAAAAGAGAATAAAGAACTGAGAAGAAAATATTTGAGATTGACATTAGGCCCATGATATCATTTTATGTTTCAATTTTCAGATTTTACAACTATACATGAAACCACTAACATTATTCCTTCTTAAAGTAGCATTTTGTTTTATGATTAATAAACAAGTTTGATTTGTCCTTAGTCCAATATGCTGTGGTACGATCAAAGAAGAGAATATGTGTATCTTTTCTGAACAAAATTGTTGATTATTTCTTTCCTTATATCAGTAGCTAAAAATGTTAAGTAAACAAATAATGAGAGAAGGAAGTGCATAAGGAGATTGTAACGCCATGGGTTCATTGAAAGTAAAATATAACTTTGAATCGTATCATGCACTCTATACCTTTCCAGCCAATCTCCACCAACTCTTTCTAAAACCTCTAAATACACACCCTCTTGCAAAACTTTTAAATCTCGTACCCATCTCATGTCACTCTTCCTTTAAATCTTCCTTTCATACTGCGCTCTGGTATGCACGCTCTGCTTGCAGTGTTACTAAATCCACTGCTGTGCACAACGTTTTCATCTCTCGTCCCCTAGACTTATTAGCCTTAACAAAAACATGGCTTTCACCATCTGACACCGCTACCCTTGCCTCTCTATCCTTTGGTGGTCTTCAATTTTCCCACAACCCAAGACACTCTGAAAGCAAAGGTGGTGGTGTAGGGTTTCTGATCTTGCCTCAGTGCTCCTTTAAACCACTACCCACTCCCTTCCCTCTCTTTCTCCTCATTTGAATTTCATTCAATTCACCTTTTTAAACCCATCTCTGCTAACAGTGCCGTCATCTATCGTCCATCTGGTTCCCCTCTCCTCTTCCTTGACCACTCTGCTGCTTGGCTTCACTACTTCCTCTCCTCTAATATTCAATCCCTAATTCTTGGGGACTTCAACATTCCCATTAACCTACCCTTATCCTCAGTAGCCTCAAACGTGCTTTCAATGACCTCCTCCCTTGGGCTATCACAGTCCCCCACCCATGTTGCTGGTAATACCTCTGAATTACATTGACCTCCAGCAGCTATCAGCTAATATTGATTCCCAACTTCTATCCATCCCTACTTTCTCCTGTTCCTCACTGGCTTTCTCCTCATAACACAACCCTCACCACTGACCTGGATGCTGCACCCCTGCTCCAAACATGCACCCTGAGGAGAACACGCCCCCAACCATGGCACACTAAATCAACACACTACCTGAAGAGATGCTCCCATTCTGCTGAATGCTGCTGGAGGAAGTAATGTGGCCACCCCCAAACTAACCTTACAGCCGATAGCTTTGCATGCTACTTTACCGACAAGATTGAACAGCTAAGGAAAGCATTCTCACCACCTTGCCCCTCTTTTTCTCAACCACACCAAGTCATGCCTTTCCTACTCTTCAAATCAAATTTTCTCCCATGCTACTGAACAAGAGGTTCTCCTTTCCTCTTGGCCCAGCACTTGCCTGCTTGATCCTGTCCCATCTCACTTTATCAGATCTCTCTCCTCTTGTCTTGTGACTTCCTTAACACAGATTGTCATCTTCAACTGCTCTCTGTCTTCTGGTGTTGTCCCTGCTGCCCTTAAACATATTACTGTAAAAAACCCATCTCTTGACCCGTTCTCCCCTTCTAACTATCGTCCCATAATCCTGCTCCCTTTTTCCTTAAAGCTTCTGGAAAAACTTGTCTTTACCTGTCTGACTTTCTCAATTCCAACTCTCTCCTTGACCTTCTTCTGCCCCCTGCACTCTATTGAGACTACTCTTATTAAAGTCACTAATGACCTATTCGCAGCTAAATCCAAGGGGCACTACTCTATACTAATTCTTCTTGACTTCTCTGCTGCCTTTGACACTGTAGACCATGTTCTTCAATCACTCGGTCTCTATGACACTGTCCTCTCTTGGTTTTCCTCCTATCTCTCCCAATGCTTATTCAGTATCACCTTTTCTAATGATATGTCCTCCCTTTGTCCTGTCTCTGCTGGAGTCCCCCAAGGCTCTGTACTTGGTCCCCCTCTATTTTCTCTTATACTGCCTCTCTTGGCAAACTTATTACCTAATTTGGATTCCAATACCACCTGTACGCTGATGACACTCAGATATATCTCTCCTCCCCGGACCTCTCCCCTGCCGTCCTGCAACGTGTCACTGCTTGCCTTTCTTCAATCTCTCATTGGATGTCCTCCTGCTTTTTGAAACTCAATCTCTCTAAAACTGAACTCTTTCCTCCTCCTAATACTGACCCCCCTCTTTCGCTTCAAGTGAGTGATACCCACATCAGTCCATGCTTGCAAGCGCGCTGTCTTGGCGTTATACTTGATTCTGGCCTCACATTTGAGCCTCACACCCAGTGTGTTACCAAATCGTGTAGATTCCACTTTAAAAACATAGCCTGAATCTACCCCTTTCTTACACAAGATGCTACTAAGGAGCTTGTCCATGCTCTAGTAATCTCTCACATGGATTATTGTAACTCTCTCCTAATAGGTCTTCCCACAAGTCGTATTACCCCGCTACAGTCTGTAATGAATGCTGCAGCTAGACTAATTTTCCTCTTCTGTCACTCCTCTCATACCTCTCCCCTCTGTCAATCCTTACATTGGCTTCCTGTATCCTATAGGAGTCAATGCAAGGTACATCACAAAGATTAAAAATGCCAGGATACCTATAAAGCACTGACAAATTCTAGCCCCTCCTATATTTGTTCACTGATCCGCAGGTATGCACCTTCTTGGTCTCTCCGCTCTGCCCACGACCTTCTCATGTCTGCTGCTTGCACCCATACAGCCAACTCACGCTTGAAGGCCTTCTCGCGGGCAGCTCCCTTCCAATGGAATAGCCTGCCTACGACCATCAAGCTCTCCCCTAGTCTTCAATCATTTGAAAAGTGCCTCAAAACCCATCTCTTTAGGAGAGCTTATGAATAACCTATACCTCACATACCTGCCCCTTGCTCTCTCCTAAAGCGCAGCACTCTACTCTCTCCTCCAGCTCTGCTTCACTCCACCTAGTTTGATTGCTAGCTCCTGTCCTGTTGGGTTTTACACCCCACCTCCTATAGATTGTAAGCTAGTTTGAGCTTAAATTTTTGTAATTGTCTTATTTATTGTTAAATCTCCCCCTCTGATAATATTGTAACCGCTACGGAATATCCTGGCGCTATATAAATTACAATAATAATAATAATAGGGATACCATTAGAAAATCAGAAGTAATTTGGCTCTTTATATGTGATACATGAGTAGGTCTCTTTAAAATATGCAGTTAACATTTTATTAACCTTAAATAAAGGAAAGTGACACTACTGTCATTCTTTGACAAATCCAGTCCACAAATGTTTTCTCCTTATCTAAAAAAACAACATTCTTCCTCTTCTTTCTTTCCTAAACTATGACTTTTCTCATTATTCTTGCTTCCTCTATTCATACATTCTGCCTTCTGCCATTCCAGCTTTATAGTTCCTAAATTATAACACTGAATATTTCCTTCAGTGTAAAACTTTCATTGTGTGATTTTAGCAGCTTGTCATATCATGTAAAATGATGGTGAGTAATACAATAACAGATATACATTAAAAAAACTGTCATGTTAATTTATATTACACTTATTTAAACCAACTAATTAAAGAACACATCATGCATGATATTAATTGACTGTGTATATTTAGAATATATTTCTACATCCAGTAAAGTGGGGGACAGGCTGACCTGTGGCTTCTCTGACAACTTTGATATCCGTTGGAGACCCGAGTCCAGAACGAAGCAACACGTAGCTGACAATCTTCCGATAAAGACTCTCGAGTTCCTCAGCTGTGCGAGCCCGGCTATCAGTGATTTCTCTGCACACAGGGGCAAGTCTCGATTCCAAGACACGATGATGCTCTTCCAAAAACTCTCCTGGGCACAAAGAATTCAATTTAAGTGGCAAACCAACATATCAAACATCTATAGGATGCATAAATATGGTGTTTATACTAATTTTTTTAACTTAGTATTTTAAGATGATGTTTAGATCTTAATTAAAAAAAGAAAGTATTTTCTCTAGGATGCATACAAATCATGTGTAAACTCTTGGAAACCTCAGAAATTCACACAGCAATCCAGAACTTTGTCTAATCAAGCAGAGCTAAATGCTCACTAACCTCAATAGGAACTCAAAGTGTGGGGAATCTAACTGCAAAAATCTCCAAAAGGTTATCGCGTTATCGCGAATTTCTCGATCTGTGTTACTGTAATCTTTTCAATTGTGCATGTTGATTACATTTTCAAATGCAGTCTTTGTAAAATACATTTTCTACTGTAACATCTTTAAAATGAAAATAAAGAATCTTAAAAAAAACAAAAAACTAAAGCAATACTTGGGTGATATTCAGAGCCAGCCAGTCTTGAACATAGAAGAACTTGAGAATCAAGTAGATCAGATAACCTCCTCTATGGCAGGTTTATCTTGTGAGGAATAAATGGGGTATATTTAGATAGAATCACATTAGAAGCTGATGGAGCCAGAAGAAAATCCATATTGTAAAGATGCGATTCTAGCGCCTGAGTACTGTGTACTTGAAAGACAGTGCCTTGATGAGTGAACAGGAACATCTAGGGAAACCCAATCAGTTACATATTGTGGAGGACCACCTGGCACCCCGACTGGGTACCTCCGCCAGTCGCGCTTGCTAGTTGTCACTGAGTACCATAAGCACCGCACCGGACACTATAAGCACAGTAGTCTGTTAGCCGTTAGCGGCCTCAGCTTGGCTAGGGTCTCGCTGTCCTTTCCCACCCTGGATCCAGCTCCCAGTGGGATGACCTCTCCTCCAAGAGAGTATAGCTGTATAGCAAGTGATTAGAGCAAGTATAGCTTTCCCTCCAGGACATTAGTTGATACTGAATGCAGGGGGTAGTCTGTTTATTCCAGCCAGTTGGCTCACTTATATACAGAATCTGAGCACAGTGACACCCCCCCAAACACATCCATAACCACACCCACAATGTGCCATAAAATACAATGTCACTGTGACTCTGTATAGAGTACAACATATTAAAAGCACATAAAAATACATATTTCCCACACAGGAACCCCCACAGTCTATACATCCCTGGATAGCCTGGATATGAGCCACCAACATATCCAAAAAGCTGTCAGATCCCACGAACGCGGCCGAATCGCCACCGGGGTAAAGTTCTGACCCGCCACACACATGGTCCTATGCCCCAAACATTTACATGAATTCAGGGGTTGCAGTCGGTCCTATTCGGGAATTCCATGCGACCAAAATACCGAACCTAACCCATAAGTATAATGTGGAGCTTATTCACCTCATTCCGATAAATGATTTCACCAAACAGCGCTTTTCCAGGATGTAAAGTACCAAACGTAGGCGGGATGGAAGTTCAGCGGTGTTTGCAAGGTTGAGTTTCCGGTTTAAGTTCCATGCAATTGACGACCAAACACCACTGCCTGCGTTTGCGGGAACAAGATGGCTGCCACCACGTGTTCAGGCATATGAACGGTGGCCACCCAGATGAACACTTAGAACACTGCTGGCAGAATCATTACAAGGTGTCAATAATGTTTAACAAGCTCCTGGGTGGTCTTTGGTTTGTGGATCGGAGTCTTTTACAATGTATTTTGCAGTTCTTTTTGCAGGGCCCATAGTCCTGGGGCAAAAGGCTGGCAAGCAGACTCCTCTTGGAGCCCGTGGCGAGGTTACATTCGCCACAGATATGATCTTAGATAGAAGAACTTGCAGCAGGACTAAAAGGACCTATACCAGATCCTCATATTTGGGAATACAGAAGGAGATTAATCATTTAAAATAACAGTAGAGAGGAACAAGGCCTTATATTACATGACTTGGACTATTATGTCCATGGTTGCTGAAATCGGAGTTGTAGCTGACTTAGGCAAACAAAATATGGCACAATAATAAAGTGTCAAATGCTCATGAAAAGTGCTGTTATCTTTGTTTAAAACTATTTATTTTATTTATATCAACTTAAAAGTTTTCCAATGTACAAACAGACTGTGGCGTGAATTCCCCTCCAGCAAAAAATTCTATGCATTTTGACCTCTAGTTCATTGTGTCTATGCAGACACTTGTACCCTGCTGGGTTAACAAATTGGATTTCTGGAGGAGGCTTCCACAAATGGGATCCGCATGGTAACCCCAATAATGGCATCTCTAAATCAAGAAATATCCACAGCAACATTAGAATGCAGGCCAGCAAATAAACTTTAAGGCATTCTTGCTGCTACTGGTTCCAGGTCCCCAGTAGAGGTAGGATTAAACTGAAGCCGATAGTTAAAAGATGTCTCTTTCCCATGATCTGTCTTCATGTGGTGTTATCTTGGGTCAGGAGTCCCTCTGAGAGCATTTAAGTAAATAACGAATGTCCAGGCTGGTAGAGTCTCTATCCTCTGGTTTCTTACCTTTCATAGTTTTCATAGTTACATAGCTGAAAAGAGACTTGCGTCAATCAAGTTCAGCCTTCCTCACATTTGTTTTTGACCCCAGAATGGCAGTCAGATTTATCCTTGGATCAAGCAGTTATTACCCTACATTGAAAGATTATATCCTTAAATATTCTGTTTTTGCAAGTATGCATCTAGTAGCTGTTTGAACATATGTATGGACTCTGATAAAACCCCTTCTTCAGGCAGAGAATTCCACATCCTGATTGTTCTTACAGTAAAAAACCTTTCCTTTGCCTTAGACAAAATGTTCTTTCTTCCAGTCTAAACACATGGCCTTGTGTCCTATGTAAAGTCCGGTTTGACACCCACAACTAAAAGTAAGGTGGCAGTGAAGGTATCCTCTCTAAATATTTTAGGTTTACAGGTAAAATTCAGTTTGATGACAAAAAAAGCATGGAGCTACAGAGAAGTGCACCTGATCAAATCCAGTGCAGCCTTGATGATGATTACTAGCAGATATGTCCTTGGCAAGGTATACTTTAACCCCTTAAGGACACATGACATGTCATGATTCCCTTTTATTCCAGAAGCTTGGTCCTTAAGGGGTTAAACAGATAGAAACATGGAATGTGATGGCAGATAAGAAACGTTTGGTCCATCTAGTCTGCCCAATTTTCTAAATAATTTCATTACTCCCTTATTCCTATCCCACACATGCTTAAACTACTTCACTCTGTTAACCTCTACCACTTCAGCTGGAAAGCTATTCCATGCACCCACCACCCTTTCAGTAAAGTGATACAACCAGATATTATTTGAAACCTTTGCCTCTCTAATTTTAGACTATGTCCTTTTGTTGTGGTAGTTTTTCTTCTTTTAAATATAGTCTCCTCCTTTACTGTGTTGATTCCCTTTATATATTTAAATGTTTCTATCATATCCCCCCTGTCTCGTCTTTCCTCCAAGCTATACATGTTAAGATCCTTTAACCTTTCCTGGTAAGTTTTATCCCGCAATCCATGAACCAGTTTAGTAGCCCTTCTCTGAACTCTCTCTAAAGTATCAATATCCTTCTCGAGATATGGTCTCCAGTACTGCGTGTAATACTCCAAGTGAAGTCTCAATGGCATGAGCACTTCCCTCTTTCTACTGCTAATACCCTTTCCTATACAACCAAGCATTCTGCTAGCATTTCCTGCTGCTGTATTACATTGTCTGCCTACCTTTAAGTCACCAGAAATAACTACCCCTAAGTCTTTTTCTACAGATGTTGAGGTCAGTACTGTATCAGATATTCTATACTCTGCCTTTGAGTTTTTACATCCAAGATGCATTATCTTGCAATTATCCACATTAAATGTCAATTGCCACAGCTCTGACCATTTTTCTAGTTTACCTAAATCATTTGCCATTTGGCTTATCCCTCCTGGAACATCAACCCTTTTACATATCTTAGTATCGTCAGCAAAAAGCAGGGCCGTCCTTAATATTGACTGGACCCTGGGCAAGTAATAGTGCATTATTCATTATTTTTTTTAGGCCCCCCTACTGCAAGTGTGGCCAAAAGGTAGATCCACAAACACACATGCAGACATACAGATACACACACTGACACACATGCAGATACACTGACATCACAGATACACACACTGACACATACAGATATACAGATACAATGACATGATACATATACACACACTGATACATACAGGCACACAGATACATAAACTGACACACATGCATTTACACACATTGACTACATACAGATACACATACACAGATATACACAATGACACACAGATACATACACATACAGTATCTCACAAAAGTGAGTACGCCCTCGTATTTTTGTAAATATTTTATTATATCTTTTCATGTGACAACACTGAAGAAATGACACTCTGCTACAATGTAAAGTAGTAAGTATACAGCCTGTAAAACAGAGTAAATTTGCTGTCCCCTCAAAATAACTCAAGATACAGCCATTAATGTCTAAACCATTGGCAACAAAAATGAGTACACCCCTAAGTGAAAATGTCCAAATTGGCCCAAAGTGTCAATAGCCACCATTATTTTCCAGCACTGCCTTAACCCTCATTGGCATGGAGTTCACCAGAGCGTCACAGGTTGCCAATGGAGTTCTCTTTCACTCCTCTATGACAACTTCACGAAGCTGGTGGATGTTAGAGACCTTGCGCTCCCCCACAGATGTTCAATAGGGTTTAGGTCTGGAGACATGCTTTGCCAGTCCATCACCTTTACCTTTAGCTTCTTTAGCAAGGCAGTGGTCATCTTGGAGGTGTGTTTGGTGTCGTTATCATGTTGGAATACTGCCCTGCGGCCCGGTCTCAGAAGGGAGGGGATCATGCTCCACACATATATACTCACACCACACACAGACATACTTACAAACACACACACAGACATACTGACACACACACACAAACATACTGACATACATAGATATAGACATACTGGCACACACACACAGACATATTGTCACACACACGGACAGACTGGCAAACGCACAGACATACTGACACACACACATGCAAACTTTACACTTTTAAAACCACCCTCCAGTTTCCAACCTTTGCAAGAGGGTACCTTCCCTGGGGTGCTTGGGAGTTGGGGTCTGGCTCTCCTTGCTGAGTCCCCCTTCTCACTGCTTCCTGGCTCGGCCTCCCTCCCGCACAGCTAATTGTCTCTGTGGGAGGAAGTGACTTGCGGCCGTCCCTTCCTCCCATGCTCCCATTAAGCAAGGGGCCCGGTCGCTCTGTAAAAGGGCCACAGCGCCAGACTGGGCCACTGCTAAAACATGCTCACCGGGAGGCCCTAAGTGTATTGAAAACACAGTCTGACCCCTTAGTGTGCAGGCCCCAATAGCAGCAACGTGGGCCCATGGGGGAACATTTTTTTTTTTTTTGCTGGATTGCGGGCGGCGGGGCCACAGGGCAGCTGATTTGAGCCCCCCCCTCTCCCCCGTTTGCTTCGCTTTAAAGATGGCCCTGGCAAAAAGACATACCTTACCATCAAGACCTTCTGCAATATCACTAATAAAAATATTAAAGAGAACAGATCCCTGAGGTACTCAACTGGTAACAAATTCAAATATATACCATTAACTACAATCCTCTGTTGCCTGTTATTCAGCGACTGCCTCATCCATTTAACAATATTAGAATCCAAACTTAAAGATTTTTCTAGAACAAGTCAAACAACTTGTTTGTGGGTTGGAGGGATTCCCCTATTATCAGGTCTGTGCTGTCTCCCATCCTAGTGTTCTAAGTTCTATTCCTTGTTTAGTTTTGTGTCTTTAAAGATTTTTCTACGTTCTATGTTTCTATGAAACAAATATTTCTGAAACAATGCCTGGTATCTGTAATTCATGCAGAATAGCATTTAGTAATGAAAGTGAGGTGATAAATATGAAATTGTAAATCATGCACACACAAAGGTAAATGAGAGACGTTACCTCTATTTGTATAGTTCATATCAAAATAAATTTGCATCTTTATTGTTTCCATTGAGGGACTCGCAGGATCAAGCAGTCTGTCCACACAAAGCTTAATAAACAGGGGAAAAGAAAACAGCAATAACAGCTAGTTATGGATGTTCAATTCAAGAAAGTAATTACATACAAAAAATGCGTGTGGTGAATATTTATATTATTCAACACACCTCCATGGAGGGTGTCCAGCATTTTGATGCTGATTTCTCATTGGTTAAGATTCATAATGCAGAATAAGAAAATTGCTTAGTGAAAAAGGAGGCTTGGCTAAAGAATGGATTATGTTGCAGAACGTTGAAAAATTCCTCTTACTTTTGTTTTAGCAAAACTAATAAGATTTGAATGTGGAGAAATATAGAGCATAAATATGAGGCCAAATGTTTTTAATGAGAGGTAGGGTGACACTACTTGTATACATAATTGTATTCCTAACACGATGGTGTTCATTTAATATATAATGCAAAAACATTGAGAAAAGAATGTTCTTCAAATACTCAGCTGGATAACTCCAATGTCAGATACCATGGTTAGAATACCAGGTGTTAAATGTGTGAAGAGTGTGTCCTCTTTTTTGCATTGTACAAAAAGTGCAGGTTTCAATAGAAATTGGCACTTTAAAAAAAATAAAAAAATTAAAAATACATTGTTACTCACCCTTGGCTTTCAATCAGACCACCCTTTCTGTTACTTGATTTATTTAATTCAGTGTAGCTAAACTCAAAGGGCAGATTTGTCCAAGGCACACACAGCACCCAGACACACACACAGCACCCAGACACACACAGCACCCTCAGACACACACAGCACCCTCAGACACACACAGCACCCTTAGACACACACAGCACCCACACACACACAGCACCCAGACACACACAGCACCCAGACACACACACAGCACCCTCAGACGCACGCAGCACCGTCAGACGCACGCAGCACCCTCAGACGGACACTGTTCCCTCAGACAGACAGCACCCTCACTCACACAGCACACTCCCACACATATACAGCACACACACATATATATATATATAATAAATAAAATAACCCTCAGACAAAAAAAATTTTTAAACCTAGAATGCGACGGCAGATAAAAACACCCTCACACACAGCACCCCTCTTACACACACACACACACTACAGCACCCCTCACACGGGACACCACTACACACATTACGCTCCAGATAAACGCTAGATCCCTTACCCTATATGCACTCTTAATCCTCTACACACACACACACACACAATCTCCTATACACACTCTGAGTCCTTTACACACTAGATCTCCTACACACACACACTGCCCCTAGCCACACATATTACACCACAAACACAAATGAAATTGACCTATTTACAGAATACCACACCACACTCTACACACACGCAATCCCACAAGCAGGCTCCAAACACATGCACCATACACTTTCCTGGCCCTTTTGTCCTCTGGTATCCCACTTGTGGAGACACCAGAGACAATTTAAAAGCAAACACAGCGCAAGCATGTTATTAAATTTGCTTGTGCTGCGCAGAACAAATACAGGGCCTTTTTCTAATGCTAGAGCTCTTCAGCGGGGCTCTGCGCAGGAAACCAACATGCTCACTTTTAGAGGGGGTGTGCTTATCATTAGTGATGACAAAACACACCCTCTCTGGGCCCGCCCCTACTTAGGGGGCCGCTCTAATTGAAAAATGCCCAGGCCTACTTTGTTTCCCAGTCCGGCCCTGTCTGGGTGGGATTAGAAGGGGAGGCCTTGCAAAGGCAGCAGACAAGAGACCTTCAGCTTTTGCAAAGTGTTTTGGAAAATACCCCCAGAGAAAAGATGCATAATTAAATCCATGCACGATTATGTTTTTTTTTTTGTATTTGAGTAGTGGAGGATCAATTTAAAGTCACAATAGCCAAAATGGAAAATTCACTAATTCAGCTATGCTCAGTGCAGCTATTCTGGCCTTAAATTTGAAATTCACATTGGTAAATAACCATGTATTTGATTTAACCAGGCAGTTTTTCATGATACGAGGTAGATGTACCTGGAAATGGAAATTCCTCTCTTTGTTATGGTCCCTACCCTTTATTCCTTTTCCACTGTTTTTTTTTTCCTGTGTGTTGGATGGAATAATTGCATTGCTTTTGTTTAAATAAAGTACATTATAAGAACAAAGTTCAGAAGGTTCATTGTGAGTGCAAAGCATACGTTTGCACTAATGTGACTGTTTATTATTTCTTTAATATATCATTTGTGCAGGAAGATGAACATAACTATATGAAAATAAACAGCTAATGCTAGTTAGAAAGTAGTGAATCGGCATTGTTTCATTACCTTTATCAGCTTCTGCACATCATTTTTTGTGAGTGTTCTGTCCACGTTAAAACCATTTCTTTGGTCCAAAACAATAGCTTTAACCTAGGCGACATATAATCAAAAATATATCATTTGCATTAAAACAAATACATTCCTATCCTTACACCACTTTGATATCCAATTGTCATCAAAACGTCCAGTTAAAGTGTTTCAATTACTTATTAATAATCCTTGGGTTATTGTATTGACATAGTGAGAAAATAAACTTAGGAATGGGCAGCTGGCCATACGTACAGAAGCACATTACTTTATACCGAGGGATTGGGGACACCATTACCCCTCCATATTAAACTTCTAATAATATGTAGGGGTTGCTGCACCGGACTCAGCCTGCTAGGTAGGGGAACACTGTAGAATTAGGAATTTATGTCAAAACCCTTAAAGGGACATTCCAGAAACCTAAAGCACTTGAGTGTTAAGTGCTTTATGTGTAACGAGTATGTACTTTTTTTTTTTTTTTAAGTGCAGATTTAAATAGAATTTGCCACTTTTATAAATTAACGTTGTTACAGAGCAGTGGCTGTCAATCAGACAACTGATCCTGTTACTTTAAAGGGACACTATAGTCACTAGAACAACTACAGCTTTATATAGTAGTTCTGGTGAGTATAATCATTCCCTACTGGTGGTTTCATGTAAACACTGCCTTTTCAGAGAAAAGGCAGTGTTTACATTGCCCCTAGGGACACCTCCAAGTGGCCACTCCTTAGATGGCCACTGGAGGGGATTCCTGGCTCAGGGCTGCACAGTAAGCAGCTCTGCCGTTCAGCGTCCCCACGTTCTGCATGGAGACGCTAAATATTCCTCATAGAGATGCACTGATTCAATGCATCTCTATGAGGAATTCCCCATGCTGATTTTAGACCTATGGGAAAGCATTGGATTGGCTAAAAATCAACCATTTTGATGATGTCACAAAGGGGGCGGAGCCAGCCCCGGCAAACCCGCGCGGCGCTGGAAATAAGGTGAGTTTTACAAAGTCTGCAGACAAGAGAACTACATATCTTGCAAGCTGTTTTAAATATACCTCAATGAAAAATGAAAAATAAGTTTTCAATGGGGGTACATCTACTAAACAGTAATTTGTATTATTTAAAATATATATATATTTGGGCAGTAGAGTGTTACTTTAGGGGCAGAGGCAAATGCCAAGTTTTAACTTCATTTTTGGTAGTTAATGCTAACCCTGTACTAACTCTCCCAACTCTACATCATCCCTACCTCTAACCGTATGCACCTTATACACTAGCTCTAACCATATACCTTCCCTAACTCTACCCCTACACTATCCCTAATCCTAAAACAACATTAACCCTAACCCAGCATTAACCCTTACACAAACTCTAACCCTATCCTAACCACTAACCTTACACTAATCTTACCATTACCCTACATCTGTTATGAATTTACCTAATCCTGGCACCCGCGCTGCTCCCCTACCCAGAATGCTATGCTTGGCTGTGCTGCTCCCCTCCTCAGGTCGTGCGGTTTGCACAGGGAATACTTACCATTCGGCTCGGCAAATAGCTCCCTCTGCTGGTTCGTGCAAGGTGAACCCCTCTTAGATGTTTTTCTTTCCTACATAAATGTAAATGCTGCCCATTTGAATGGCCCGCCTTTTATATATTTAAATGCTGTGACGTTACGCCAGTGCACCCTTAAAGTGACCACGTGGATCAATCAGAAACATTGTTAGCCTATGTAATGCTAATTTGGGCCCTTATTCCTTGCCCGATCGTGCTTTCTGCTTTGATACACATTAGTGCTCATAATGAGTCTCTCTTGATATCCTGATATTGACCTTGGCTTGCATTTGACTTTTTGTATTTCTGGTACCCTGTCCCAGCTTGTTATTCTGTTCATCTGTATTTCTATATTCCTGACTTTGGCTGTTGCTGACTTTGTCTTTATCTTTATTAAGTCCAGCCACACTAAGGTCTGGTAATACATCTATTGAGAACCTCTGTTTGTGGAATTTGTTATTTCAGTAAGTTGGGGTACAACCCCGTGACAACCCCTAACTGTAACCCTACCTCTAATAAAACCCTCTGATGATTTTATAACTAATATCAGCAGGTGGGTTTCCTAGTTAGAACAGTAGAGAGTGGTTTGTAGCCACCCTCTAAGGGCTGTTTTCAACAATACAGGCATGCTGATTACACTGTGACAAATGACAGAGGGGAGCCACGAGTATCGATTTATCCCTGAGACCCTCTGGTGAGCAGGGATTTAACTCTGCTCACAATAGGCATTTAAATACGTATTTAAAAGACTGTAGCAGTTCTCTCTTTGAGTTCTGCATACAGTGTATTTGTCAGTCTCATACAGTTGATGGTTCTTTAATTTTGTTTTTAATTCTGATTGTATAACGGTTGTCCCTGAAGCAGTCTACTACGTGAATGAAATGCATAGGACCATTTGTACAGCATTTTATTTTTATTCTTTGTGAATAATACATTTTAACTTTTACTAAATACTGATCCTGGCTGAGGTTCTTGGAAGAATCAGGTAATCCGGTTCCTAGAGGGAGTGAGCTGCTTTGCTTCCATGTTATATCGGAGTAGGCACCTTATTGTGCTCTTTCTCACTTGCTGCTTGTGAGTGCAACTCATCTTGAGGTAGGTTTACTTGTTTAAAAGGACAATGTAGTCACCAGAACTACAGCTAATGTAGGCTTTTTAATGTAAACACTGACTTTGCAAAGAAAAGGCAGTGTTTACATTACTGCCTAATAACACCTCTAGTGGCAGTCACTTAGATGGCCAAAAGAGGTGCTTACTGGGTCAGAGCTGCACAGTGTGCGGAACTGACGTTAAGCATCTTCATGCTCTACATGGAGACGCTGAACATTTCCCACAGAGATGCACTGATTCAATGCATCTCTATGGGTAGATGCTGATTGGCATGACATTGCATTTTGCAGCGCAGGTGCAATAACTTCCCAATATTTTCCTATGGGAAAGCATTGGATTGCAATAACTTCCCAATATTCAGTCATCTCAGTCAATGAATGGTGATGACATTGTCTTCTGCAGCTATTCAGAAGCATGTCATCAGGGGGCAAAATGTTGCTAAGCAGTTTGTCCCAGTACAGGAAAGCCCGTTCAGGGCCATTATAACCACTACAACGGACTGTAATCATTATAATGCTTGGAGTAACCCTTTAATCACATTGAAGGTTTATGCAACTGCTTCTTAGAAAACAAAGTTGGCTACTAAAATTGCCTATCATGGTCCCATAGACAGGAAACTCAGAGTGCATGATTTAAGCATGCTTACCACAAAAGCCACCATTGTTTCAGACACGGTGTGTCCCTTTGCTGCACATTCCTGCGCAATTTCCCTAATGATGTTCTTTATCACACTCTCTGCCTGTGGATGCGACATCTTACAGAAGCTGGAAAAATAAGAGAGCAACCAAAGTTTTAATCAAGGATTTTTACGAAATAAACAACAGTGGAATCGGTTATACCATCTCTTAGACATAAAGTCTTGCGGATAAACAGGCATGGATATATCAGCACCATGGCAGATTAAATGTTCTGTTTCTATATAGAGCTAAGAGAGCTATTAACTAAGCAGCAGACGTGTCGGGTTATTCAGTAATATGTCAACTTAATACAAAGTGAATGCCACACGTCAGGCCACAGTATCCCAATTGTATAAAGTTGTACAAGTAAGCGATGTTTTCATTCAGATAAATTAGATCCAAGATTTCAGAATCACTTTACATTTCTGACATTCCCACTCCATTGAACACCCAGTATTTGTATGGTTATATTAATACAAACATGTCCCCACACTGGCCCTCTAGTAACACCAACACAGTAACACCATCCCAGGATGTAGAGTGAAGCAGAATATATAATGCCCACCCAAGCCCCTACTGTAAAAACCTTTGGGGACCACAATCCCCACAATGCTCAGCCAGGCTCCCATTCTGGTTATGGCAGCTTCTTACAGCACAGTCACAGGTCACACCGTTACCCCAGCTCTCCTGGCAGTATTATTATCCGGTCACAGCAGCTCTCTGGCCGTACCGTTGTCACTGATTGGGGGTATAGGGTGATCCGGGGAGCTGGCAGTCACTGTGCTGGCCGCGTTGTTGCTATCAGGTCGCCATGGAGACGGGTTGTAGGCTGGGAAAGGGGTGTGTCCTAAAAACAATCTCTGCTAGTATTGCTTTCACAGCCGCTAGAGGGAGACCGTGAACACATCCCCGCACAACGGGAACCTCTCCACCAGTCTGTAATGGACTGGTAGTACGTGCTGTCGACACGAGGTGGCGCTGTGTTGACACGAGCTATAGGCGAGTGCCTGTTCTATGTGCAGAGAGCAGTGTGAGGGTGACTGTGTAAGGCTGTAATGGTCCAGGTCCAGACTAGGTGAAATACATGGTGTATATTATGTACAGTGTGCATGTCAATGTACCCAGCATGTGTGTATTTGCAATGTCTGAACCTAAGCACCACATACCCCAATCTTAGATACATAGTGTGTGTTTATTCAGATTTCTGCCTTACACAAATAAATAAAGAGAAAAAATAAAACACACACACACACACAAATCATATCCATTTTCACCCATTAAGGGCTCTGCACAGACTGTAATTGTAAGGGATTTTCCACGCTATCCAAAGAGCACTCTGGCAGGTAAGTCTCACTTCTCTCAAGACCTATCTTTTATGACACTGGCTGCTAACTGGTTATTAGACATGGTGGGTGGGGGCATGAAGGAGAATTTCAATCTTACTTATATTAATATTGACTTCCCCCATATATTATTATTAAGTGTTCTTGCATAGCAAGACCACTTAATGTTATCGCACATATATATTCTTCTTATTATTATTATAGCCAAATTGCCACCCTAACTCCTCCCACACTTTGTACACTACATAGACAGTAATATACCGAAACGTCCGGATTGTTCCCAATTGGTGTGCTATTACTTTGTTTAACGTTTCACCGAATGGTTCACAAAATATCGTCGTTCTTGTGGCGAAATTGGTCTCATAGGAATGAATGGCAAAATTTTCAAAGCTAGAATGGGAGCTGGCAAAAGCTGAAAAATCAGGACATGATTTCTAAACTGCCACCACTCCCTCATTTTCAAGCACACCTACACAAATCTTATATCAAAACGTTCAGCTATCCCTGCTGCCACTAAACATGTCCACGGCTAAGCCATAGTCCTGATAGTTTTCACAATATGACCATTTGTTTGCAACTCGCGCCGTCCATTGACATTCATTGAAACTCCACTCTAGCCAGCTCAAATTTGAAGGGCAATTTCTAAACTGCAACTGTGCCTTTATTTTTCAGAGACATACTATGCATCAAAATGTAGGTCTGGGTCTTGTGATTCTCACAATATAAAGCTCTTCGCTGTAGGATTTATAGTTTCTAAAATATGGCCGTTTGAATATGGCAACCGCCAGTGAAGTGAGCAATTTGGAGCAGTTTGTTTTAACCGCTCTTCTCTGCCCTATTTGAAATCTATTAGTTCCTGTTGGCAGTTGGTGGAATGTTCGAGGGATTTGAAACCCTGTGTAACAAGGCTGCAATATGAAGATGCTGTTATATATGTATTAATAAAGTGAGTACTTCGTTATACAGAAATTATTGACTGATTTGTACAAAACATCACAGTGGCAGCAGGGATAGCGGAACGTTTTGATATAAATTGGTACATTTATATCCCTACATGGCAAGACCACTTACTATTATCTCACATATATATTATTATTATTCTTATTGAGCAATTTGGAGCAGTTTGTTTTAACCGCTCTTCTCTGCCCTATTTGAAATCTATTAGTTCCTGTTGGCAGTTGGTGGAATGTTCGAGGGATTTGAAAGATTTGAAAGTTCTTCTCTGCCCTTGCTGTAGAGTGAGTGAACCACACTCCAACCTTTCCACAGTTACTCCAACCACACAACAGTTACTCCGCCACCTCCAGTTGTAGGCTACTGGTGGAGGCAAGAACACTTCACACAATTTCCCCAGAAATTGTAGCTTTTCTAGTTTATTTAAGCCCTCGCTCATCATTGCTATAGGGGGAGGGGAATTTAGGAAGCGGCTTCTACTTTTAAATAATCAAATTTCTAGGAGGGAGCCTTTCGCTCCCTCCCTGTAACTAAATAAATAAACAAACATTTCATGAACAGAAATCGTACAACATGTTATTTGGTCTTCGTTTAATTTGTTGTTGCTCTGCATTTACCCATTTGTTTTTGTAAGAATGGATAAATTGCCAGAAATTGGGACGAAAATGAATGCCCAAGTCTACTAAATATATTGAGCCATTTCTTCAAACACTAGTGATGGAAACAAAATCTAGCAACTATCTCACAAACAAAAACAAATTTTACTTTTTTACTAGAAGGTATAGACTTTAGCTAATAATTATTTTTGGTTTGACTTACTTTTGATTATGAAGAGCATGGCTGGAATACATACATGCTGTCCTATCGACACAATATAGGTGGTATGATTATAGTTTGGAAGAGTACATAAAATTTTTTGAAAATTTCTTCTTGAATTCAAATAACAGGGGAGTATATCTTATAAGTGATATAAGCATAGAGATAATAACAGTTTTAGTTTGAGATTTTTTTTTTTATAGATGATACATTTAAAACAAAACTTTTTTTTTGGTATTAGTGGCCATTACTTCCCTTGGTTAAATAATATTGCTAATGTGCAGTTATTGAGGTGTTCACATATGACGAACAAGCAAAATATTTAAATAGATTTAAGGAGAATAAAATACCCAGCATGTGTTCTAAAAATGCTGTGAAATAAGTATCGGTGAGAATAAGGAGTACACAATAGATGAGAGAAAAAAAGAGAGCGCATACTAATATTTAATTTTATTTAATTTTAACATGTAGCTGTAAAATAGATCATATAGCAGCACTGGCCAATTTTATTAATTAAAATAGATGATAGTGATTTAAAACAAACACATTTTACCAGAAAGAAAAAACATAACTTATGAGGATTGCAGTTTTAAAATGAGTTTAGTGAATAGTTGTTTTTTTAAAGAAGGAAAAGGCAGAATTTTTATAACTGTAATAAAGCCCCGGGTTGTGTAAATGAAGAACAATAAGCTTTTTAAAAGGATTGAAAAAGTTACGTCAATGATTACAGGGAAAGAATGTGAAATTTAAGAACATATTACGTGTTATACCAACACTGTGATTTAGCGGTTTGTGTGGTCTACACAATATCACAATATGCAGGGCATACTACAAGATCCCAATGTGTAAAAGGGGGTTAGGGAGAGTGTATGTGTATATATATATATATATATATATATATATATATATATATATATATATATATATATAGAGTCTAGAAACAAATAATGAAATAATAGGTCAAGACCCAAAAAGTTTGTAAGAATTAAAAAAAAATATAAAGTATTAGGGCATTGGGATGGGGGAGGTGTAATTTAATAAAGAAGTTGGACTTGGACAACAATAAATTAAATGGGTGTATATGTTGGACAATTTAGCCCCACGGGGGTTATACATTAGTCTTGACATTTCATTCGGTTTATTGGCGTTACTCTTGAATATTTAAAAGAAATTATTTTTAAAGTAATTTTTAAAACAAATGAATTAAATGGATTTGTGTTGCCTTTTAGATTGTATAAGGTTTGGAAATTGGAATTATTGTATGTTACATTTTAATAGAAGTAATATTTATGAACATTTTAGAGTATGCAAATTTTGGATATTTAAGGGATTTTATTTTAATTGAAAACATCAAGGTTTTATGCAGTATCTTTTTGGACCTTTAGTGGATAATCCCCTTTTAGAATAATTATTTTAGTTCATAATCCCTTTACAAGTATAGGCAGAGAAAGCAGGTTTTTAAAGGTAATGATTGCATAAGGAATTGTTTGGATATTTGGTGGTAATTTTTTTTTTTTTTTTTTTATAAAATACTTTAATAATAACTGATACATTTACCTTTAACACATTTGTTTGCCATAATTATTTAGACATTTACAGGGTTACTCACTAAAAAGAAAATTCACGGTGAATTCAAACTGGCCAGTTCAACTATTCTAGCCTTAAATGTGAAATTCACTTTGATTTCTCTATTTAATAAATAACCCTGTTATTGGATAATTTATGAGGAGGCTGTACTTTCATTTAAGAATTTGGACTTGCTAAAGAGAAAAGGGATATAAGAACAGCCTTGGACATTTTATTGACACTTGAGAAAGGTTCTGGGTGAGGCGAAATGCGTCATGTGAGGACTTCACGGGTCCCTTGGCCGAGGACAGAGCTAAACTGACAGTTTGTGTGAATATAATATGTTCGTATATAAAGTAATTTAAAAAAAATAAAAAAAATTGTATGGTAGAAATTCTGCTGATGTTTTCCTTTCAAAATAGTGAACATATGACATAACTTTTACTATATTTTAAAAATTAAATATATATATCTATAGTAAAAACCAAAGAAAAGTTACCTGCGCTCACTCCTAAATCCCTATGTATATTTAAACAAATGGAGGTTATTTAGTTACTCCAATGGCCATTGGAGGGAATGCCCGCCTGCCACGTCAAGGCAAACCTCGTAGGTGGGTCTGGACGTGGCAGACGGGCATTCCCTCCAATGGCCATTGGAGTAACTAAATAACCTCCATTTGTTTAAAAATACATAGGGATTTAGGAGAGAGCGCAGGTAACTTTTCTTTGTTTTTTACTGTATGTATTTGGGCTGATGTGTACTATGGTCGTTGCTGCCGCCCAGGAGTGATGGGAGTTTGAGCACAGGACTTGTTTTCTTCTCTATACATATGTATATCTATATACAGTTGCAAGAAAAAGTATGTGAACCCTTTGGAATGATATGGATTTCTGCACAAATTGGTCATAAAATTTGATCTGATCATCTAAGCCACAACAATAGACAATCACAGTCTGCTTAAACTAATAACACACAAAGAATGAAATGTTGCCATGTTTTTATTGAACACACCATGTAAACATTCACAGTGCTGGTGGAAAAAGTATGTGAACCCTTGGATTTAATAACTGGTTGAACCTCCTTTGGCAGCAATAACTTCAACCAAACATTTCCTGTAGTTGCAGATCAGACGTGCACAATGGTCAGGAGTAATTCTTGACCATTCCTCTTTACAGAACTGTTTCAGTTCAGCAATATTCTTGGGATGTTTGGTGTGAATCGCTTTCTTGAGGTCATGCCACAGCATCTCAATCGGGTTGAGGTCAGGACTCTGACTGGGTCACTTCAGAAGGCGTATTTTCTTCTGTTTAAGCCATTCTGTTGTTGATTTACTTCTATGTTTTGGGTCATTGTCCTGTTGCAACACCCATCTTCTGTTAAGCTTCAGTTGGTAGACAGATGGCCTTAAGTTCTCCTGCAAAATGTCTTGATAAACTTGGGAATTCATTTTTCCTTTGATGATAGCAATCCGTCCAGGCCCTGATGCAGCAAAGCAGCCCCAAACCATGATGCCCCCACCCAGGGACGTATTAGCCGCGAGGCAAACAAGGCATTTGCTTTGGGCGGCATTTTTCAGGGGGCTGCAAAAAACGCCGCCCCAAAATGCTTTGCTAGCCTCGCGGCTAACTGACCGGCCGGGCGCTGGGCTGGGCTGGCGGGCGGCGCTGGGCGGGCGGCTGGCGAGGGAGCTCTTCCTCTGAGCGGTCTGCTCAGCTCCCTCGCGTGCCGCAGAGTGAGGCTGGGAACCGGAATATGACGTCATCTTCCGGCTCCCAGCCTCACTTTGCGGCGCGCGAGGGAGCTGAGCAGACCGCTCAGGGGAAGAGCTCCCTCGCCAGCCGCCCGCCCGCCCAGCCCAGCCCAGCCGGCAACCACTGGACCACCAGGGAGGTAATGAACCCCCCTCCCCCCACAGCACTCCCAAAGGTAAGGGGGGGTGGTAAATAAAAATAAATAAAAAAATGTGTTAATGTGAGTGAGTGTGTGTCTGTTAATGTGTGTGTATTTTGTTAGTGTGTGTGTGTGTGTCTGTCTGACTGTGTCTGTTAGTGTGTATGTGTGTGTGTCTGACTGTGTCTTTTAGTGTGTATGTGTGTGTCTGACTGTGTCTGTTAGTGTGTATGTGTGTGTCTGACTGTGTGTTAGTGAGTGTGTGTTTGCCTGTGAGTGTGTGTGTCTGACTGTGTGTCAGTGAGTGTGTGTCTGTTAATGTGTGTGTTTTGTTAGTGTGTGTGTCTGTCTGACTGTGTCTGTTAGTGTGTATGTGTGTGTCTGACTGTGTCTGTTAGTGTGTATGTGTGTGTTTCTGACTGTGTCTGTTAGTGTGTATGTGTGTGTCTGACTGTGTGTCAGTGAGTGTGTGTTTGCCTGTGAGTGTGTGTGTCTGACTGTGTGTCAGTGAGTGTGTGTTTGCCTATGAGTGTGTGTGTCAGTGAGTGTGTGTTTGCCTGTGAGTGTGTGTGTGTGTGTGTCAGTGTGTGTGTGTGTTAGTGTGTGTTTGCCTGTGAGTGTGTGTGTCAGTGAGTGTGTGTCTGTTAATGTGTGTGTGTTTGTTAGTGTGTGTGTGTGTGTGTGTCTGCTAGTGAGTGAGTGTGTGTGTCTGACTGTGTTTGTTAGTGTGTATGTGTGTGTCTGACTGTGTTTGCCTGTGAGTGTGTGTGTCAGTGGGTGTGTGTCTGTTAGTGTGTGTGTGTTTCTATCAGCAGTGTATGCGTATCTGTCAGTGAATGTATGTGTGTGTTTGTGTATTTTGAAGGCGGGTTGGGGGGGTTGGTGGTGGGGGGGGGGTGGGGGGGGGCGCCTGCGTTTTGTCCTGCCAGGGCAGCACAAAACCACACACCACTGCCCCCACCACCATACTTCACAGTTGGGATGAGGTTTTGATTTTGGTGTGCTGTGCCTTTTTTTTCGCCACACATAGTGTGTTTCTTCCAAACAACTCAACTTTGGTTTCATCTGTCCACAGAATATTTTGCCAGTACTGCTGTGGAACATCCAGGTGCTCTTGTGCAAACTGTAAACATGCAGCAATGTTTTGTTTGGACAGCAGTGACTTCCTCTGTGATATCCTCCCACAAAATCCATTCTTGTTTAGTGTTTTACGTATTGTAGCTTCGCTAACAGGGATGTTAGCATTTGCCAGTGACTTTTGTAAGTCTTTAGCTGACACTCTAAGATTCTTCTTCACCTCATTGAGCAGTCTGCGCTGTGCTCTTGCAGTCATCTTTACAGGACGGCCACTCCTGGGGAGAGTAGCAGCAGTGCTGAACTTTCTCCATTTATAGACAATTTGTCTTACCGTGGACTGATGAACAACAAGGCTTTTGGAGATACTTTTATAACCCTTTCCAGCTTTATGCAAGTCAACAATTCTTAATCGTAGGTCTTCTGAGAGCTCTTTTGTGCGAGGCATCATTCACATCAGGCAATGCTTCTTGTGAAAAGCAAACCCAGAACTGGTGTGTGTTTTTTATAGGGCAGGGCAGCTGTAACCAACACCTCCAATCTCATCTCATTGATTGGACTCCAGTTGGCTGACATCTCACTCCAATTAGCTCTTGGAGATGTAATTAGTCTAGGGGTTCACATACTTTTTCCACCTGCACTGTGAATGTTTACATGGTGTGTTCAATAAAAACATGGCAACATTTAATTCTTTGTGTGTTATTAGTTTAAGCAGACTGTGATTGTCTATTGTTGTGACTTAGATGATGATCAGATCACATTTTATGACCAATTTGTGCAGAAATCCATATCATTCCAAAGGGTTCACATACTTTTTCTTGCAACTGTATATCCCCAATGTTGTGTCTAATATATCATATTGAGGTGACAGTCCTCAATTATCATGCTGATTTACACACACAATTAGTAAAAGCAAGCATACTCATTGTTTTGTTATGTTTTTTTTTTTGACATTCTTTATTTAGTTTTGTGGTTTGACAAGAAATAACAGTGCAAACATATATTTCCATAACAATGTTACGCTAATAACCCCATTTGGTAAACCCCTTCCCGCATCGTCCACCCTTACTGGGGTGCGAGCCCGCTGCTGTTGCTCAGTTGGTGGCCTGGTTCTTCCCAGGCGGCAGATGTGACCCCCCCAAGGCCAGTAGGGGCACCGTTACTCCCATTCCCCCCCCCATCCCCCGCCCCCCAGCCCCGGATCCCCTGTGGGGAAGGTTATGGGTGAGGCGGAAGATAGGTGAGTATGTGCATCGTGGCGCGGTTGGGCCTGGGCACCCTGGTTTAAGGTGCGGGTTGAGCTCCCTGTTGCTTGTTCCCACTTGGCGTGGAAATGTGCTGGCGCTCCCTGGTCAGCAGCCAGGAGCATTGCGTAGAGCGTCGATATCCCGCGGGTCAGATGTTCTTCGCTGGAACAGTAAGTCTCAAATTGCGTGGGGTCTCTGTGCAGTAACTGTCTCCCTTGGAGGGTGGCGTAGTAATGCTTAACTTGTTGGTAACGGAAATGAAGCAGGCCTGTGGGTCTGGATTGCGCTGTCAGAGCGGTGTAGGTTTTCATCCCTGTCCTGGTACACCACTCCCGGAGGAGCCGGGCCCCCCCCTCCCCAATGCCGGCCACGTTTTGCGTTCGCAGCCCATCAGCCAGGTCGGGGTTGTATACCACCGGTGTCAAGGGTGCGGGGAAGGTCGTGAGCTGCAATTTATAGCGGATGTTCGACCATATCCTCAGCGTCGCCCCAATGAAGGGGTGGCGACTGAGTTCCTGGTCTCGCATCGGAACCCGCGTCCAGACCACCGGCGTGATCCGTCCCCGCGCCCACGTCCGCTCCAGCTGAACCCACTGTTTGTCCGTGGCTGACACATGCCAATCGATGATGCGGGAGAGGTGGGAGGCCTGGTAGTATCCCTTGATATGTGGCAGTCCTGTGCCTCCACGGTGCTTCGGGAGGATGAGCTGCGCCCTCCTCACCCTCGGTGGGCCCGCCAACCATATGAATTTCAGAATCGCGGAGTCCAGGGATCGGAAGAAGGCCTGCGGCAGAGCTATTGGGACGGTCTGGAACAGGTACAGCAGGCGTGGCAGCAGGTTCATCTTCACTGCGTTTATCCGACCGAACCAAGACACACAGAGCTTCCCCCAGCGCATCAGGTCCGCTTGGAGTGTGCGGAGGATGGGGAGGAAGTTTTCCTGGTAGAGCTGGGTTAGGTCCCTCGTCAACCAGATCCCTAGGTATTTTAGTCGGCGCGGGCACCACCGGAAGGGGAAGCGAGCCTGCAAGAGTTCCCCCAGCTGACGTGTCAGAGATATAGGAAGAGCTTCCGACTTCGTCGCGTTGAGTTTCAAGTTGGAGAGGGCTCCGAACGCTTCGAATGCCGAGAGTAGATTAGGGATCGTGACCAGTGGACTTCCCATGAAGAATAGGAGGTCATCCGCATAGGCCGCCACCTTATGTTCCCGGCCGCCTTGGGTGAGCCCCGTTATTCCCCCATCCCGCCTGACCGCCTCCAGAAAAGGTTCCAGACAGAGGGCAAACAGAAGGGGGGACAGGGGGCATCCCTGCCGGGTCCCGTTTTTTATCTCAAATGTCGGGGAGAGGACTCCGTTGATCCAAAGCTGGGCCGTTGGGGTCGTGTAGAGCGCTGCGATCCAGCGCAGGATGTTAGGGCCGAAACCCATCTTCCGGAGCGTGGCTTGAAGGAAGTGCCAGTCCACCCTGTCAAAGGCCTTCTCAGCGTCGGTAGAGAGGAGAAGGCTACCCTGCTCAGAGCGCTGTTGTGTGTGCAGGATGTTGAGAGCCCGGACCGTGTTGTCCTTAGCTTCTCTCCCCGGGATGAAGCCAGTTTGATCCGGGTGGACCAGCGTAGAGATCAGGCGGCCTATGCGGTTCGCTAGGACCTTCGTAAAAAGTTTTAGGTCAGAGTTGAGTAGCGAGATCGGTCTATAGCTGGAGCACTCGGCTGGGTCCTTGCCTTCCTTGGGAATAACCGTTATGGTTGCCAGGAGGGTGTCCCCCTGGAACCGTCCTTCTTCCAGTAGCGAATTCAGGCCCGACAATAGTTCCGGTAGTAGAATCTCTCCGAATGCCTTAAGGTAGCGTGGGGGGAGCCCATCAGGTCCCGGGGCCTTATCGAGGGGGGTGTTTTTTAGGGCCCCCTGGAGCTCCTCAAGCGTAATGG
>OW240913.1:172915721-172944755 GCA_933207985.1 Pelobates cultripes
AAAATTAAATTGTTTAACATTTGTTATTATACAGATGTCAAAAACAGAACACCAAAAATAAACAAATACAATTTTAAAACAGGAGGGAAGAAACAACAATGGGAAAAATAAAACAAGCAACAATATAAAAATAAAAAAGAAAGAAATATGAAGAGATAGGCCTAAATCATCAAGATAATTGCTATATTCATTAAGTTTAAAAAATATATATTATTTTGAATTACTGACTGAATAACCCTGTCAACACTTATGCTTATTGGGAGGCGACTGTTTGCACTCCGCACAGTAGGGGTCGCTGCATGTAAAAACAACAAAAAAATAATCCTCTTTGCCTGTTCCTCTTTTTCCGGGAGCATGCAAAACATTCAGGGTGAGCTGACATTGAGCTGTATGTATAGCTGGCTGCTAGTGGAATGCTGGATGCCCACTTTGTGCACAGGGTTCCATAGAATCAGATTTGTGTAAGCTTATTTTGTGTGTTGGCACCAGCAGAATTTGTCTACATACAATATAATTACACTGACTCATGGAGCAAAGAAAAAGGCTGTTTTGGTTAACCCCTTATGTGCCAGAGTAGTCATTATTACACTGTGGCAAAGATCTGGTAAAATGTGGCTGCAGTGACACTAAAATAGTAAACTTAATTCTGCAATAACATTTTAGCACAGTGTAAATGTAATAAAGGACAAGGATAGTGTTTTCATGTTGTAGCACATTTTGTTTGGCCAATGTGTTACCTGCATGCAAGTGTACGTTTAAAACACACTGCTGTGAGTAATTAGTGGTAGACTCCAAACGTTATATTGTCTCTAGCTTTCATTGCGTTATCTCTGTTCAATTATATACCCACCTACAGTGCTTTCAATCTTGTTCTTTTATTAATATTTGGTTCTATGATCAGTCTTAAACATTTAGAGGCTTATTGTAAAACTGGATTTTAATTTGCAGGTAAATAGCTGTTTTGGTCAACATCCATTGATTATGGGAACCGGCTTTATACTATAGAAATCATTCTTTATAGACTTAAAGGGCCCCAATAGTCACCAGAACAACTACAGCTTACGGTATTGTTGTGATGTCTATATCCTGTCACTGCAGGCTTTTTGTTGTAAACACTGCCTTTTCTGGAAGAAAGGGCAGTGTTTAACATTGCTGCCTTGGGATACTTCCAGTGGCAGTCACTCGTTCAGCGTCTCCACCCTTTGCATGAAGACACTGAACTTTCCTCATAGAGATGCATCAATTCATTGCATCTTTATGAGCAGATGCTGATTGGCCAGGCCAGAGTTTTTACATTTTTCTTTTAAGGAGGGCTAAATAAATATACATACACACAGGGGTATGTGTACCGCGAGGAAAACAAGGCATTTGCCTTGGGTGGCACTTTCCAGGAGGTGGCAAAAAATGCCGCCCCCAATTGCCCAGGCAAATACCCTGTTTGCCTCGTTTTATGGAAGCCCAAGAGGTGGCAGGCTTGCGGCATCATTCTGTGTGTGTGTATGCAGTGGTGTATTTAGGTTTTGTGCTGCGGCACCCCCTTAAGTTAAATCTTCCCCATCTCTTCCTGTCAAAGCCACACTTTGACTGACAGACGCATACGCTCATTGACAGACACACACTCTCATATACACTGACAAACAATGACATACACACACTGATTTCATACACTGATAGACAGACATACACTGATAGACAGACATACACTGTGGATATGAGTGTGTGTGTTTCAGTGTATGTGTGAGCGTCTGTCAGTCAGTGTATGTCTGTCTATCAGTGTATGAAATCAGTGTGTGTATGTCATTGTTTGTCAGTGTATATGAGAGTGTGTGTCTGTCAATGAGCGTATGCGTCTGTCAGTCAAAGTGTGGTTTTGACAGGAAGAGATGGGGAAGATTTAACTTAAGGGGGTGCCCGAGCACCGTCCTGCCTAGGGCAGCACAAAACCTAAATACACCACTGCATACACACACACAGAAAAAAATACTTACCTCTATCTCTGCCTTGCTTAAAATTCCAAGGCTCTGTTAACCCTCACTGACATCTGTTTTTCAACCAGGATTTGGCTGATTTTTCTCAATTTCTGGTGTCATGTTGAGAAGAATGGGACAACTACTGTGGATGTATGATGTCACATAGGTGCATGCCTATTAATTTCCCTTTCAGGCTAATGGTACCGTCAAATGCATTCAAAATACAGCCACTCAAACTTTGCCTTCACATATAATGATAAAAATAATCAGTGGGAGCCACTTTCAAAAGTGAAAAAAGTAGTCAGTGGTCTAGTACTAATTGTTGCAAAACGTTTACGTGGTAGAAGAACGTGCGCTTTCCCCCTCCCCTTTTTGTTATGTGCTGCTTGCAGTGGGTTTAGCAATGGTATCCATGCTGTAAATCATCCGTTAAATTAAAAATAGATTTCCTTTTTCATGTTCATTATGTTATTAGCATAATTTGAAATATTGTCATCCAAACGTGTGGAAGTAAAGATGTCACAATCTTCAGAACCCTCGGGTGTAAAAAGTGAGGCTCCAAAAGAGAAGGACTATCGTACCCCCGGATTAAGAGGAGTGAAAACTACGACTCTCTTTCGAGCTGTGAATCCGGAGCTTTTCATCAAACCTGTAAGAAGAAAAAAAAACCTTATTCATTTTAACCCTTTAGAAAACAGATTGTGAGAACTGTAAAATGCTAAATTTTGTTCTTAAAGACTATATTCCGGCA
The DNA here is from genome assembly GCA_933207985.1 of Pelobates cultripes. Classification (NCBI taxonomy): domain Eukaryota; kingdom Metazoa; phylum Chordata; class Amphibia; order Anura; family Pelobatidae; genus Pelobates; species Pelobates cultripes. Next base: position 172,918,443 of record OW240913.1, read on the forward strand.
TGGAATGTCCTGGCCATTTTTTGCCTGCTACAATCAGCCCAGCAGATCAGGACCGGATTAACATAGGGACTGATGGATCTTAAGCTCCAGGCCCATGCCTCTGGAATAGACCGATTGACTTAAAAACAAATATATATAAATATTTTTTTAACTACTCTTCACATGTTCTGCTTAACCTCTTAAGGACACATGACATGTGTGACATGTCATGATTCCCTTTTATTCCAGAAGTTTGGTCCTTAATGGGTTAAAGGGACACTCCAGGCACCCAGACCACTTCTGCCCATTGGTGTGGTCTGGGTGCCAACTCCCACTACCCTTAACCCTCCAAGTGTAATAATTACAGTTTTTTTATAAACTGCAATAATTACCCTGCAGCGTTAACTCCTCCTCTAGTGGCCCTCTACTAAACAGCCACTAGAGGGCACTCCCTGCTTCATAGCACAGAAAACCTGTGCTATAGAGTCGCTGGACGTCCTCACGCTGTGTGAGGACCTCCAGCATCTCTCAATTCCCCATAGGAAAGCATTGAAAAGCATTTTCAATGCTTTTCTATGGAGAGCTCTATTGCGTATGCGCGACATTGCTGCGCATACGCAATAGGTCTCCTCAGCCGTCGGGCGGGATCAGTCTCCCCCACCGGCCGACGTAATGAAGAGGAGGAGCAGCGGTGACCCAAAACCACCGCCAAGGGACATCAGTGGGGGTCTCAGGTAAGTGACTGAAGGGGTTTTCACCCCTTCAGCAGCCGGGGATGGGGGGTGGGAGGGAGAGGGGACCTGCAGTGCCAGGAAAACAGATTGTTTTCCTGGCACTGGAGAGTCCCTTTAAGTATGGAAACTCAAGAGGGATGTAGGGAAACAAAACTGGTGTGGACTGGCTGACAAAAAAATTAGTTAAAGGACCACTATAGTGCCAGGAAAACAAACTAGTTTTCCTGGCACTATGTAGTCCTTAGGTCCCCCCACCCTCATGGCCCCCCTCCCGCTGGACTGAAAGGGTTAAAACCCCTTCAGCCACTTACCTTTCTCCAGCGCCGGGCTCCCTCAGCGCTGATGACCTCTCCTCTCCCTCCGACGTTGGCTCCCGAGCCCAATGCGCATGCGCAGCCAGAGCCGTGCGTGCTTTAAAAAAGCCCATAGGAAAGCATTACTCAGTGCTTTCCTATGGACATCAGCATCTTCAATCGCAGAAGTGGCCTCTAATGGCTGTCAGTAAGACAGCCACTAGAGGCTGGATTAACCCTGCAGTGTAAATATATATCCGAAACTGCTATGTTTTCAGTTGCAGGGTTAAAACGGGAGGGACCTGGGTGCCTATAGTGGTCCTTTAAGGTAAAGCTGACTTTGCCCACTATGCAAATGCTTTGCTGCTTCAGTCTCTCTAACACTGTGGTATGTTCTATTTTTTTCTACACTGCGTAAATACACGTTTTCTCTGTCCCAGAATGTATAACAGGAGCTTCTGCGTGCTAGTAAGATGGTTAGGAGAGGAGTGGACCAGCGAGTGCTAGAGGACACACCTTAGAAAGCTTAGAGCTAGCGCATTATTAGACGCATTTATGCCTAGCTCAGGGTGCTGTCTGTATAGTATGCCCTTGGTTGGTCATCCTGCATGATTGGCAGGAAGCCTAATGTGCATTCACGCCAGGCTAACCATCTAATTATTTGTACAGACCTGCCCCCTTTTTAGGCATGTTTGTCCAAATATGAAAGCGAGTGATTAGCATAGGGTATGCGTTTTCTGATAGCAATGTCCTGTGAGTTTCCCTCCAGCACCACCTCCAGCAGACACATAATGCTTGGGAGGTATAACTGTTTTAGTGTTTTCTGTCGATATTTTGTAATTAGGCGCATCATAGCTGTAAGCACCAGGCCCAATGGGCTCTTAATGCGGCCATGCTGCTCATATAAATGATAGGGGCATTCCATTATTGGTACAGGATCCTAAAAGGAATGCTATAGAATTAGGAATACAAATTTGTATTCATAACGCTGTGGTGTTCAATGCACTTAAAAAAAACTCCTTCTTGACTCCAGAATGGCAGTTAGATATCTTATTGGATCCCACTAATTAAATATTATATCTGTTTATTAAGTATTTATACAATCCAATTGCTGTTTAAATATCTGTATAGACTCTTATAAACCCACCTCTTCAGGCAGAGAACTCCACATTCTTATTGTTCTTACTGTAAAAAAAAAAACCCTTTCCTTTGTTTTAGACTGGGTCTCCTTTCTTCCAGTTTAAATCGATGACCTTGTGTCCTATGTATTTATTTTAAGCACTTATACTGATATTTGTTTAAACAAGCAAATTAAATTAAAGGTATTAGTGGGAAAATAAATATTTTCCTTTAATTACTTAGTTCTCACTGACAGCTCAATTATTGTGAACTTGGTGTAAAGCTAGAAAAACAAACCTACCGTATATACTCGAGTATAAGCCGAGTTTTTCAGCACATTTTTTGTGCTGAAAAACCCCAACTCGGCTTATACTCGAGTCACTGTCTGTATTATGGCAATTTACATTGCCATAATACAGACTGGGGGCTGGCAGAGCTGTTACTTACCTCTCCTGCAGCTCCTGTCAGCTCTCTCCTCCTCCGCGCCGGTCCGTGCAGCACCTCGGTCAGCTCCCAGTGTAAGTCTCGCGAGAGCCGCGGGGTCATAGTGCGGCTCTCGCGAGACTTACAGTGTGAGCTGACAGAAGAGCTGCACGGACCGGCGCGGAGGAGGAGAGAGCTGACAGGAGCTGCAGGAGAGGTAAGTAACAGCTCTGCCAGTCCCCTTCCTCCCCCCACTGAACTGCCAATGCCACTGGACCACCAGGGAAGGAGAGCCCCCCTCCCTGCCATGTATCAAGCAGGGAGGGGGGACAACAAATATATAAATATAATAATAATATATTAATAATAATAAAAATAATAAAAAATAATATAACAAAATAATAATATATACATATAAATAATATAAATAATAAAAAAATAATATAACAAAATAATTTTAAAAAATATATAAATAATAAAAATAATAATAAAAAAATAATATAACAAAATAATTTTAAAAAATATATAAATAATAAAAATAATAATAAAAAAATAATATAACAATTTTTTTTTAAATAACATCAATTAATAATATATAAATATAAATAATAATAAAAAATAATATAACCAAAAATTTTTATTTTTTTTATAAAAATGCCCACTCCCCACCAAAGCTCTGCAACACAAACACACACTGCATCACACACACACACAGCCCTCATACACACATACACTGCACTCATATACACACTGCATTTATACACACTGCATTTATACACACACTGCGCACTCATACACACACACTGCATTCATCATATACACACACTGTAAATAAATATTCAATTAATATAATTTTTTTAGAATCTAATTTTATTTAGAAATTTACCAGTAGCTGCTGCATTTCCCACCCTAGTCTTATACTTGAGTCAATAAGTTTTCCCAGTTTTTTTGGGTAAAATTAGGGGCCTCGGCTTATATTCGGGTCGGCTTATACTCGAGTATATACGGTAGATTGTCAGATATTTTAAAATAAAATGATTGCCTCATGCTTGGTTGCAATCCAGCCACATGGACGTTCCATGCATGTTTGCACCTCACCTGGCATATTCTGTAATCTATCACATAATTATTAAGCAGATTATGGGTGACGCCAAGTAAGCTGTACAAGAAAAATGTGCTAATAAACTGCAATGTAATACAATACAAAAATACCCGCTTTTAAAATGGACACTTCATCTCAATCAGGGGAGGTCTGGCAGCCTTATACCTGGGGGGCAACTGCCTCCCTGCCCCCCGCACCCTGCCTCTGGCCAGGGAGTGGGGAAGGTCACATTCCCTGGTGGTCTGGTGGCATGTTGCGTGCCCCCAGCTACCTGTACACCTCAGAGGGGCACAGCACAGTCCATCCTCACTTCCCAGCTGCTCTGCTCTAAGTCTCGTGCAGAGTGTTGCCATGGTAACCCATGGAAAGACTCTGACGACCGCGGTGCTCAAAAGACTTAGTCTCGCAGTCTACACAGACTTAGTCTCGTGAGCGCCGCGGTCGTCAGAGCATTGCCACAGGTTACGATGGCAACGCTCTGCGCGGCTCACAAGACTTATAGCCGAGCAGCTGGGAACTGAGGATGGACTGTTCTGGGCCCCCCTGCAGTATACAGGTAGCCGGGGGCCCAAAGATGCACATATGTGTGTGTGTGTGAGTGTGCATGTGGGGCCCAGGAGTCCCTGAGTAGTCCCGGACCCCGTCCCACCCCACCCCTGATCTCAATACCCCTGTCATTTTAGCCTTGCAATAAAAAAAAACAAATACTGTAGTGCTGTAAGAACACTTGCATTCTACTTGCTAGGCCATCATGGTTCACTTGATGAACTATTTGCTGGATGAAAACCCATTATATATGTAACAGCATTTTTAAATTTTCACATTGGGTTTTGTATTTTTTTTTTTCTTTCTTGTAACAGAATAAACCAGTTATGGCGTTTGGACTTCTAACAATTACACTGTGCGTTGCTTATATTGGTTACTTACATGCAACAGAAGAAAATAAAAAAGAAGTTTATGAAGCTATTGACAGTGAAGGAACACGGTACACAAGAAGGAGAACTTCCAAATGGGATTAAACTGAACTTTGGGTATCAATTATGCACATTTAATATTGTATTACATCTAAATGTTATATTTCGATTCTACACATGGTCAGGTGGCAAGACTGTTTCTTTTTAATAAGACAATGATATTTATGGAATTAAGGGTTGCTGTGCTTTGAGGTACATGAGGTGTGAACCAAAAAATAATACATTGCAGGGGTTGTATTGTTGTAGATAAAAGGAGGAGATTCACATATTTGTTTTAATATTTTTTCACTTTGATAATCCTCATCATTTTGAATCTTAATGGATCTTTTTTTTTTTATTATTATTATTTTATTTTTATATCAGAAAGGTAGTTCCCCGTTAGTACATCACTGTATAATTTCCAAAGTTTCTGTTAATTGATGCAATCATCTCAGGCTATACATGAATCCTCTTTTTTATCGAATATCTTAAAATGTAAACAATACTGTTTGACTCTTCCTGTTCACCAATAGCCATACTAAACTTATACTAAACTTGTGTACCTCCAGAGTATCCGTCTCTTTACCCTGTTATGGTCCAATGGTTTCAGAGATTCGTTCCATTCATGACCTATTTCTTTTTGGCACTTCTGCTATATTTTTATTTTACTGTAATTTAATGCTTTCTCTCTACTGGACGTTTAGGGCTTTCTTCTGATAACATATATGTATAATTAAAGTGAACCTGTTGTGAAAAAATCTACTAAACTGAAATCGCTTCCATATACATTGAATACACCATATATCACAAAGATACCTTGTAAAATATAGGGAATTACTCACATCTACTCCGTTCCAGCGCTGCCAGCTTTATGGGCGTTACTGTTCGTGTAATAACCACTTCTGGGCCATCCTCCCCCTGGCTCTTGTGTTCTTTGATTTGCCCTGCTTGGAGATGCATCCCCAAGCAAGGAAAACTTTCACAGTGACATCGGCACTCTAGCCTTGTTTCCAGTGTGCCAGTTTCAAAATGATGCTGGCTAGGGAGCTTCCATAGCAACCACAGCGCATGTGGGAGGTCTTTTATACTCTCCTTTGTCTAACAGCTGGAAGAAAAGCCTATATTTAAATAGGTTTTTAGCCTCATTTATACATTTGCTGGCAAAACAGCTTAAACAATCTATAGCTAGGGATTTTATGCTTAATTTTATGAGCAAAACTTGTTTGGGGCATGACAGGTCCCTTTTAACACAACTGTAATTATGGGGGGAATTCTCAGTTTTGCTCACAATACCCTCTACACAACTAGTGCATACAGGATAGAGAGCCTGATTGACAGGCATTGGATCACGTTGATATACTAATACAGCAATCTGAAGCTCTGAGCATCTTGTTAACATTATTGCTGGATGTCTCATGCATGTCTCACTACCACCAAAGAATTTGGATGGCGACGATCATCCCTCTTTGTGGCATGATACCACGGCCATTGGGTGCCTTTAGCAGCAAGGGCATGGGAGCAGTCTTATTCTAGATTTACCTACCTGTCAGGTATCTGGAAATAGTCAGGTCTCCCTGTGATCAGGGACACTTAGTTTAAATTGCAAATTTTATACAGTACGTCTCCAGTCATGAAGGGGTTAAAGCGACACTCTGAACCCCCAAAGCACTTTAGCTAGCTGAAGTGCTTTATTTGTGAAGAGTCTGTCCTTTTTATTTTTTTTTTTCTTCATTTCATTTTACAAAGTGCAGATTTCAATAGAAAGTGGCACTTTTATAAATTAAATGAGCACTATAGTGTTAAGAATACAAATATGTTTTCCTAACACTATAGAAACCTTCTACCCCACCCCCTCGAGCCCATCACCACGACAATATAATGGGTTAAATAACCTTTTAAACTCTTACACGATTCCAGCAGCGTAGTACCAAACCGCTGGGTAAGTGTCCTCCTCCGCTGTCAGACGATCTGGACAAACCTATGATTGATACAATGCTTTCCCATGGAGATTCTAAAAACGCTGAAATTCCTCGTACAAAGCGTGAGGACGTCCAGCGTTGTTTCACGGAGTTAAACTCTGTGAAACTGCAGGATGCACGTCTAGTGGCTGTCTGGTCTAGTGTGCCGTGTAGGAAGTATTATCCCTGCATTGTAAACAGTGCAGTTTCTATAAAAATGCAATGTTCTACATTGCAGAGTTAATGGGACAGGAACACTGCGTCCACACCACTTTAATGAGATGAAGTAGTCTGGGTGCCTATAGTGTCCCTTTAAGCTTGTTACATCCCTCTGACCTTCAAGCAGACAACAGGTTCTGTTACTTCCTGATTTGTATAGCTCAGTGGAGCTAAACTCAGAGGCAGGAAATTGCTCACAGAGCACCTGCCTTGCAAAGATTTCTCATTGAGCTTCATTGGTATGTCTGTGATTGGACAGCCACAGAAAATCTGGGCTGGGAAAGAAGGTGTGGGCTTGCAAAGGCTTCAGATAAGAGAACTTGCAAGCAGTTTTTTGATATACCCAATGAAAAAATGCTTAGTTAAACGCATGCATGTTTTAATCCAGGGTAAATGTACAAAACCGTGATTATTTGTTATTTTATATTTGGGCAGTGGAGTGTCCCTTTTAATGCCACCAGATACTTATTAAATGGCTTATAGAAAATGTATCCAAAAGGTTTTTTGGAAAGGCAGTAAGTAAAAGTTTCCTGGAGCAGTACATTTGAGGGCACTTCTATCAAAGCATAGAACATTTGGATCCAAGAATTAGAAGATTTTTGTTTATTAGAACATTCTTCAGAAGACCAGCCTATATGGGCTTAGTTGGCATCTGTGGTGAAATGTGCAGTATGGCTTAAAACCCCCCAAAAATGCTTTGTGTAAGGTAAATTTTTTTTAAAGAACTAAAATTATTCTAGCTGCCCATCTAAGAGAAAAGATCATGGGCACGGGATACATGCCCCCTATACATGTCATGGGAGGTGGAGAGGTAAGCAGCGCAGAAGGAGCATTGGTGTTAAAAAAAAAAAAGTAAGTAAAAAGTTATTTTATATCACATGGGGTGGATTTGAAAACAAATAGAGACAAGGACACTATAGCATTAGGAATACAGATTTGTATTCCGAACACTAGAGTGTTCCTTTAAAGAGGAGCTGGAAGTTCTGCTTTTAGGCCTGTAACGGCACCCCAGGCATAAAAAGGGGTTAAAAGCCATTTAGTAGATCTTCCCTTCCAGAGACACAGGCACAGCTACTGTAGACACCAATACACTGAACCGGAGAAACATATGAATGCTGTAGACAGCCAAATAGGAAAAAAACATATGAATAGGTTTACACCCCTAGCAGTCAAACTTGAACAGCATGCAATAAATCCCCCCAAGAACGAGACAAGGCTCCGTTTTGAGGGTCAAGCAGGAACAGACAGAGCTGTGGATTTATTGTTCTTATATACACATTCTTACATATTAGTACCAACCACAGGGTTTTTGAAAACAACCAATAAACACGTACAATACACTCAGACACTCCCACACAAAATCCTCCCCTCTGCCTGTGATACAATTACCTTACACAATGGGTAATGTAATTATCACCGGCAGAGAAATACAGTTTTTCCACATTATTCATAACTTGAAAAGTATGCATCACATTCACATAAACTTACATTTTCAGAATCAGCATACTCCAAATACAAACATATGTCAAAATCATCCAAATTGGTCCAGTGGTTCAAAAGATAGATCAAAGTCCTTTGTGACCAAATGAAGCATGGCTTTTCTGCCCAAAACCAGTTCCACAGAGTCTTCTATCATGGAGATAATTGGGAAGTAATCCAATTATCTCCAAGGAGAGAGGCAAAACTCCATTGAACACATGGCAGCAAAAGACAATAAAATACATAAAAATATATAACTGTGCAGCCATTGCATAAAACAGGTACATTCAACATATCCCCAGATAGCTCAGATCTGAGCGCACATTATTACTGAATGGCATTCAGATCACACACATACAGTTCAATTGCCATGGAGCCAAAGTCTTTCCCATAGTATTTCATTATACGAATGGGCTCCATGGCATAGCTATCTGGGGTATCACCGCTCAAACAGGGCAAGCACCGAATGACCCGGCTTTCGTGTCTTTGCAGGGGAAAATTAAGCATTTCAACATAGGGCCATAGTCTAAAGGCAGCAGGTGGGCAACCAGGCTCCTCCAATGCACAGTGGCGAGATTGGTCTTGTCACATCTCTCCCCTTTTCCAAACAGACTAACAGGGTATCTGACCTCCTGCCGGTCAGTGCCCTAGTTAGTCCAGCAACCCACCCATAAAACACAATTAGTAGTACAGCCCACCCACAATAAATGGTTACTACACCTGAGTACGGGGAAAAGTTGTCCATGTCCAGGTGCCTCACCAAAGCTGTGTGGGGGACTGGTATGCTGAATTGGTGGGTTGCAAGGTGGGCAGAGACCAGCTGTCACCGAATGAACCGGCTTTCATGTCTGTGCAGGGGAAAATCAAGCGTTTCAACATGGGGCCATAGTCTAAAGGCAGCAGGCGGGCAACCAGGCTCCTCCAATGCACAGTGGTGAGATTGGTCTCTTCACAAGGCCTTATTCTGTAAGGTTGACTTTTTTTTTTTTTTTTTGGAAAGACTGCAGGATCAGTACATTGACACATAACTACTTCAATCTGAAGTAGTAATTTTCCAACTAACACTGCGACTTCAAGGCTTCAAGACACAGCATTTAATTTCCTTTAAAGAAACAATACAAACATTATTCCTGACCCTATATTGCTGGTGTGGCTGTTTAGGCCTCGGGCCCCCCCATCTGTCCAGTGAAAATGTGAGTTTATGCATCTTTATTCTCACGCTGCACTGGTCTTGCTGTGACTCATCCTTGCTCAGTGGCACAAATTATCAATCTTTATAATATCAGCCAATCCAATACTTTTCCATAGTAAATCTTTGGGAGGCTATTGCGCATATACAGCAAAACGCTGTGCTGCATCTATCAGCATCTCATAGAGATTGCTTGAATCAACGCAGCGCTTGGGAAGCATTCAATGCATCCATGCAGAGCGCGGAGACGCTGACCGCTAATGGTGCACCCTGCGGCACTGACAAAGGAAGCACCTCTAGTGGCCGTCTGAGTGACTGCCACTAGAGGTGTTACTAGGGAGCAATGTAAAGACTGCTTTTTCTCCGAAAAGGCAGTGTTTACAGTGCTAAGGCTGCAGGGACATTCTATAGCGCAAGATTACTACATTAAGTTGTAATGGTTCTGGTGACTATATTATCCCTTGAAACACTACTCACCCATCCTTCCTCCTGCCCACCCTGGCATTTTATAGCAAACGTCTCCAGCTGCTTAAAATCCCACTCAATTAACTCCTCATTCCCATTACGTGTTACCAGAGGCTGCAATTACCATTTCATTTTCTCCAAATTAACCTTGCTACCTCTTGTCTCAACTCCTCATTTTAACCTCCAAACCGTAAGTGCACAGACTATTAATTACTTATTATAAAAGAGTTTCAGTAGCTGGAACTCATCTCAAGGACAAGGCCCTTTTTACCTTTTGTATTGATATATGTATATTGTACAGTATTGTTCCCCAATTGTACAGTGCTGCAGAGTGTAGCTTTTCTTTAAAAGGACACTCAGTGCAATACGTATATAAACATAATCGTTAACTATAGCCAGCAAAATATTTTCCATTGGTCGTATGTTAAAATGTTAAACGTTTCAGTAATAAAATGTACTTCATGTGTTACTATGCTGCTTACTGTACATGGGCTTTGAGACTTCACATGGACTGTGATAGTTTATTTTATTATGACATAACTGCAAGTGACAACACCAGATATCTGCATGCACAGGAAGTGTGCTGTTACTTTGGCACTGAACTATTCTCTGCTTATGCCAATCCCGAAAATGAAAATACACATTTCTTAATTTGCAGTGAATTACTTCAAGAGAGTTCTGTGAGATCTCAGCAATAATATAATGGCACAAAAATATCTGGATGTATATATAAATTCCAGACTATCATCAGCAGTACCTTCTGAGTACAACCCTGTGCTTACCTACAAGCCAAATGCAGTGCGATACTACACCCACCATGATATACTAAGTAAGTCAGCAAATGGGTCATGATCTAATTTAACTGTTGTATGATTGCTAAGGGAAGGTCACATGGAAAAAAAATACACTGGTTATCCACTTATCTTAATGTTTCACATACCACAATGCAAAGACTGTTATTTCTGTGTACCTATTGTCAGTAACTAAAGTATCGGTATTGACTTATTAGTGTAGTTCTACTATCTGGAAGTGCCAATAAACTAAATTTTTACTTAAGTGCAAAATATTAGTTGGTGGTGGTCCAGACACATGTATGAGGGGCTTTCTGTACTGTAAAGTATTCTTATACTGGAATAAATCATTTCTACTTTGGATTTTTTTTGCCTGATTGCTTGTCCTAAGACTTTTGAGCTTGAACATATGAAGATTGTAACATTTACAGTACCTGGGCCAGCCACAGAATTTGTGGTGTGCGTGGTGAGAAATATTAACGAGAACCTCTTTTCACCATTAAATCTCATCTTTAAAACTTGCACTTGCTACTAATTTTGCTGTATAAAGGATTACTATATGTTGTTTTGTTAACCCCGTTCACCCACTTTTGCTGCTCTCCTCATTTATATATTGCATTATATTATATATATTACATTATATATACACTGCAAGTTATATCCTTCATCTATATTCACATATCCCTCCAAGATATTCCCCTCCCTCAAACTGTCATCTGTTCCCCCGCTAGTTAATGACAACAACCACATTCACTCTGCTCTATAACCAACATCCCCACAATTCCCAACCCATCTTTAAACAAACACTCTCAATTTAAAAATAAATATATTATTTTTTGTCTGTAGTGTTTTTCTTTGAGCACTGAGATACATTAAAGTGACATTACATGTAATGAACTTAAAAAAAAGAAAAAAGTGAAAATGCAATTAATCTCTATGAGGAAAGTTCAGTGTCTGCATGCAGAGGGTGGAGACACTGAATGATGTGATGCACACTAGGCAATACTGAGATAGGAAGCAGCTCTAGCAGCCATCTAAGGGGTGGCCAGTGAAGTTCTCACTAGGCTGTAATGTAAACACTGCATTTTCTCTGAAAAGACTGTTTTTACAGCAATAAGCCTGAAGGTAATGATTCTACTCACCAGAACAAATTCAATAAGCTGTAGTTGTTTTGGTGACTATAGTGTCCCTTTTAGAATATCAAAGTACGCTTCTTATAAGGTATGATTTTGCTGCACCACTGAAATGGGTACTGATAGTGTGTACATTATTATACATGACAAGGTTTTATGTTTGAATTCCAGGTCTACATTAATCTATATATGCATCCGTAAAAATATTTTAGGGTTTTGTTCAGGGTCTATATCAGGTTGAGATCATTAATTTTGTCATTGTAGAAATAGGATCTAAAATTCATCACCAGATGCTTGAAGATCTTGAAGAAGAAAAGGAAAGATGCATTCAAGAAGCTGTGTTAGCTGAACAAGCACTGGTACTGCATTTCATTTTATGAATCAATATAAAGAGAATTGATGATTAATTTCTCTATATGAATTATCCATGCAGCTTATGTGATTGCTTTTTCTGGAAATGTTGACTGGTCTACATTAAACTAGTCAAATATAGTTATTTGTGGTCGGTGCAATATTGCCGTAATGGTTAGAGAACACATTATTAGCAATAAACTGGGCAAAAAAAAATAAAGTGTGCAGAAAGAAGTGTACCATACAAATATATTTGTTTAACAATACCTCAAAATTACTTGAATAAGTCACGAAATGCCTGACAAACCCTAACCGGTTCCGATATAGATAATGTATAACAAGACAATTTCCATCGTCCCATGCTGTCTGTCGCCGAGTCCGGACGTGATTCGTGGAGTAGTCCTAGCTCTAAGGGATGCTGGACTAACTGTGTATACTCTGCGAGATTGAGCGCCAGGCCTTGCAGAGGTGTTGGGTAGTGGGCACCCAGATCCCTAACAACCAGTACTATCTGCTAATAGGAGACCTCAGCATGGGCCAGATCGTGGACCCATTGTAGAATGGTGTCCGAGAACGTATGCCTCTCTGTTGCCAGATTGTGGATCCATTTAGAATAGTGACTGAGCACGTATGCTACAGCGTGGACTGGATCGTAGACCAGAATAAATGAAATCACTTACCCACCTGGAGGACACAAGGCAAGAAAGACAAATGCTGCCAGGAAGGATGAGCTTCTCGGCAGGACCACGGTTGGACAAATCGTGCCGCCCAGAGAAGTGAACCTGAGCCTAAACCATAGAGGAGGGAAACTGAGGAGGGTATAGGATCATGGCCAAAAACCAAACACAAAATAGCGACCAACCCAGAAACGACTAACGGTCAAGAACCAGCAGGCAACACCGGAGAAGGAACAGAGAGCAACCAAAGCACGGAACATGTCAGCAACCATCACGAAGGCATAACCGAGCAAACCAGAGTGCAGAAAATTGCACAAAACGCGAACAGGACATAGGGAAAACCAGACACATGGTAAGAGACGAACACGATAGCAAAACACCACAGCCAAACACCCACACAAAGCATACCCAGATACAACAAAACACACAAAGCAGAGCCTCACATCCGCAACACCACAAACCCAGCCAGTAGCATAGCAAGCGAGAAACCCCAGCAATACAAAAACGGAGATGAACGACCACCCAACCCAGCAATACAGACCCGCCCGGAAAGACCTGCAACATGACGGCTGAACAAGGCATGAAACAGCAAGACACACACACGAGCACTACAGCCCATACACCTGTGGAAGGCCAGGAAAACAGCTGAACAGCCCACAACTCAAGCCCTAAAAAAAAAAAACCTGCGTCCAAGAAAAAAAAAAAATAGACCCACTCGACAGCTCAGCAACCCACCCAGCCAAGCCCCCCGCCTGTCACGACAGTGACTAATGTCACAACAGTGACCCCTTCACACAGCGTGAAACCCACAGAAAGACGGTTACCGGACCTTAGAATGGCCGGACTAGCGTCAGAGAATAGTCAAAGGAATGGCCAGAGGTCAAGGGAATACGGAAGACGGGCACACGATTATCCAAGCCAAGTAACGGGAAACCAGAAAACAGAATAGTCAGAGAGATAGCCAAGGGTCAATTACCAAGAAGGACTAACGGATAAGATAGCACCAGGGGACTTAAACAAGAACCACACTAGGGCATCTGACAAGTGTCATGATAGCCCTATTATAGTGTGGGTTCTTTGGCTTTAATTTTGTAGCCACGCCCCCAAAAAGTCCGGGAGCGTGGCCACGTTTGAATTTTGGCGGCATTTTCTTTCTGACGTCGGCGTCATAAATGTAGGCGTGTTCCGAGCGGCCGGCGTCAGAAGAGCTGAGCCGTCCCCCGGAAGTATCGGAGGAGGACCCGGCGCTGCGCGGGACCGGCGGGTAAAGGTAAGCGCTCGTTACACCGCCCACCACCACCTAAAAATTAGACCGGAAGAGGTAAGAAACAACCCATCCCAAAAGGAGAGAGAGAGAGTGTAGAGGCAGCCCAGAGCCTAGTGCAAGATAGCTATGCAGCCGGAATGCCCAGGTCAGGCTGCTCCACCCTGCACCTATGGCTGCTCAATACCAAGGTGCCACTTCAGGGACAGGGGCAACATAAAATTATAGATTATGTATAGGATGAGGAGGCGGAGCAGCTGCAGGACGAAAACAGATCACAAGGACCCCTGCAAAGCTGGTAAGAGAGAGGGGGGAAGAAAAAGAAGGGGTGGGGAGGGAGAGAAATTGGGGATAGTGTGAGAGAAGGGGGAAGCGATGCAGAGAGAACTAGAGGAGCAGCAGGAGGAGGAGAGAGAACCTTGGACAGAACAGCTGATATAGGTACAGTCCACAAACCGGGGATCAGAGGGAGAAAGAATGTGAGTGATCTGTCCACCCGTTACAACATTCCACCATCTGTCCACCCGTTACAAAATGCGGCAATGACGTATCCATCTGGGCTCAGGGCTTAGAATAAGTGCATCTGTGGATATCAAGAAAGTGCCAAAGGCTACCAGTGTGCAGACCTATGAGTGTATAACTGGTGACAATGACAAGTGAAACTATACAGAAGATGACAACGAGGATCCAACAAGAAACCGGAGAGATGGGGAGCGCGAGAGGGTTCAGCCGCCGCCAGGGATACCCCACCCGACCCCTGAGGAATGGCGTTGCAGTTGGGAGATACTGATTAGGACACTGTTTTTTCCACATTGAAGGACAGGAAATTGTGAGTGGGTACTTGGCAATTGATGACCCAATTACCCCTTCCACCCTGACAAGTCTATAGAGTGATTTTGGTTTAGGGGAAAAAAGTTCACTATCATCAGTGTCTATCTATTGTGTTTGCAGAGGTAGCAGGCTCTGCAAGACTGCTAGAATGAAAAAAGGTAGAGCAGCAGGCGTAATTTAATATAAAAAAACATGATTTTTCAAATAATGAAAGGAAAAAAGTTCTAGGGCACTATTACTGTGTTTCCCCAAAAATGCAACATCCACGGAAAATAAGCTAGGGCTTATTTTCAGGGGATGCTCGTAACATAAGCCCTACATAGGTTTGCAGTATTCTATTAGTGAGTAAGCTAATCTATGTTCAGGAAAGTTTCCCTGAATATAGATTTTCAGGATTCCATGCCCTAGTGAACTGGTCTATATTCTGGGAAATTTCCCTGAACGTAGACCTGCTTTCTAGCACACCTTTTTCTCTGAAATAAGTCATTCCAGAAAATAAGCCCTAGTATGTTTTTCAGGGGGAGAAATTTATATAAGACCCGGTCTTATTTTTAGAGTAAAACGGTATTCGAAAACATATGCAAAATCCTGCTGTGCACAAGACTAATTCAAACATATTTACTCTTTCTCTGACAAATGGCAAGCAGGATTAATTTTTCCTCAAACTTGGGTATATTTACAAAGTACACAAGGAAAGAGACTGCCTTTATCTCAGCATATGCTCTCATAGGCTGTATAGTTCTGGGTGGCATTACCCTACTGTAGAAAAAAGAAATAAAAAATGAAAAAGTAGGGGCGTGGCCTGCAGCGGAGCTTAATGGACGCACATTGATATTGCTCCCAGTGATCCAGGTCCTAATCCATTGCAATCTGAGAAATTACCGCACCATGGGCAACCCCAAGAAACACCAGGGTCTCAAGGACAAGGAGGGAAAACTCGCTATGACCAAAACAGGCTCCCTAAACAAATTCTTTAGAGAAAATCCAGACGGAGACACGGAGTCTGAACCCGCGGCCTACAAGATGGCCGACACAGAGGTGACTCACACCTTGCGGCCCGACAGCCCAGCTACATCGGACTGCTCACACAATGCCTCAGACACTAATATGGACCCAGACATCAAAGCAATCCTGAAAAACTTACCATCCAAACACGATCTCCAGACGATGAGCAAACTGGAGGCGACATTTATTTCTAAGATGGAAGCGATGGGCTCCGACGTCCAACAGCTCAACCTCCGAATGACGGACCTGGAGGAAGAGAAAGAAGTCATGCAGGCACAACTCACCAACCTAACCTCAGTGTTGGATTCCCATCTATTTCAATATGCGGCTACACAACGACATATCGACGACCTGGACAACCGCAGCCGTAGAAATAACCTACAAATAAGATGTATGCAAGAATCCCAGGGAGAAAACCTCTCACTGTTACTAGTGGAGCTATTTAACCTAATCCTGGGTACCCCTAATGACACACAAATTAAGCTTGATCGAGCACACCGCTCCTTAAGACCCAGGAACCAGACCCTGGAGGCACCGAGGGATGTAATATGCCGAATTCACCACTTCCCCATTAAAGAAAGCATACTCAAAGCGCTCAGAGATACTACCCAACCCCTTCTGTTTCACAACAATCCTATCCAAATCTACCCAGACCTGTCCTGGTACACTCTCCAGGCACACAGAGCACTCAAGCCAATTACCAACCTCTTGAGACAGAGGAACATTAGATACCGCTGGGGCTACCCATTTGCCCTAATCGTATCTAACAAAGGCAACAATCTAATAATCTCCACTCCACTAGATATCCCGCCTTTCCTACAGGCTCTAGACATCCCAGACACGCAATGGGATGGATTGGAACATACCCCCTTCAAACCACGAAACAATGGGCCCACCTCAAAGACCGCGATGGCACACACCGGCGAAGAAACGGAGACAAGACCAGCGGTTCCAGTCACCACACCAGGGACGCAGAGGACCTCGAGAAGACCCAACCAGTCCATAATCAGGACTGGTACTGAGATCGATCCCCCACCCCCAATGCCCCCCCTCATAACTGACAAACTCTTGAGCCCTCACGTACGAACCGGGACAATCCTAAACGAATTGGACACAATCTCTACCTTTTTCCGTTCTCATCGACTATAGACTTCTTCACCGACACGAACCATCTCTAAAATAAGGTTATATAATTAAAAAAAAACAAAAAAAAAACTGAAGGATAAAAATGGAATCAGAAAGAAGCATCGCCCTGAAGGTCTTACGGTACAGGTCGTATAACTAATAATGACATATCACCTTGTATTAATGCCGATAGAACTATGATGTATCAATCTCAATTGGAACTGCATGAATGAGAATAGACCGATTTCAATTAGCACTGTGTTTAACGATGATATGCCTTTGTAGATAAAAAAGCACGAATGTTGTTATGCCACTCTCAGGTAGCAATGCAGGAACAATGATATGCCATTTCCACTACCACTGCATGTATAATGATATGTCTTTTTCCAGCTGGCACAGCAGGATTAATGCACGACTACTTTCACTCAGCACCGCACGACTAATGATATACCATCTTCACTTAGCACTGCATGCATGAGGTTATACCATTCCCAAATATCACCACAAAAACAATGACATGCCTACTACAGGGAGTGCAGAATTATTAGGCAAGTTGTATTTTTGAGGATTAATTTTATTATTGAACAACAACCATGTTCTCAATGAACCCAAAAAACTCATTAATATCAAAGCTGAATATTTTTGTAAGTAGTTTTTAGTTTGTTTTTAGTTTTAGCTATGTTAGGGGGATATCTGTGTGTGCAGGTGACTATTACTGTGCATAATTATTAGGCAACTTAACAAAAAACAAATATATACCCATTTCAATTATTTATTATTACCAGTGAAACCAATCTAACATCTCAACATTCACAAATATACATTTCTGACATTCAAAAACAAAACAAAAACAAATCAGTGACCAATATAGCCACCTTTCTTTGCAAGGACACTCAAAAGCCTGCCATCCATGGATTCTGTCAGTGTTTTGATCTGTTCACCATCAACATTGCGTGCAGCAGCAACCACAGCCTCTCAGACACTGTTCAGAGAGGTGTACTGTTTTCCCTCCTTGTAAATCTCACATTTGATGATGGACCACAGGTTCTCAATGGGGTTCAGATCAGGTGAACAAGGAGGCCATGTCATTAGATTTTCTTCTTTTATACCCTTTCTTGCCAGCCACGCTGTGGAGTACTTGGACGCGTGTGATGGAGCATTGTCCTGCATGAAAATCATGTTTTTCTTGAAGGATGCAGACTTCTTCCTGTACCACTGCTTGAAGAAGGTGTCTTCCAGGAACTGGCAGTAGGACTGGGAGTTGAGCTTGACTCCATCCTCAACCCGAAAAGGCCCCACAAGCTCATCTTTGATGATACCAGCCCAAACCAGTACTCCACCTCCACCTTGCTGGCGTCTGAGTCGGACTGGAGCTCTCTGCCCTTTACCAATCCAGCCACGGGCCCATCCATCTGGCCCATCAAGACTCACTCTCATTTCATCAGTCCATAAAACCTTAGAAAAATCAGTCTTGAGATATTTCTTGGCCCAGTCTTGACGTTTCAGCTTGTGTGTCTTGTTCAGTGGTGGTCGTCTTTCAGCCTTTCTTACCTTGGCCATGTCTCTGAGTATTGCACACCTTGTGCTTTTGGGCACTCCAGTGATGTTGCAGCTCTGAAATATGGCCAAACTGGTGGCAAGTGGCATCGTGGCAGCTGCACGCTTGACTTTTCTCAGTTCATGGGCAGTTATTTTGCGCCTTGGTTTTTCCACACGCTTCTTGCGACCCTGTTGACTATTTTGAATGAAACGCTTGATTGTTCGATGATCACGCTTCAGAAGCTTTGCAATTTTAAGAGTGCTGCATCCCTCTGCAAGATATCTCACTATTTTTGACTTTTCTGAGCCTGTCAAGTCCTTCTTTTGACCCATTTTGCCAAAGGAAAGGAAGTTGCCTAATAATTATGCACACCTGATATAGGGTGTTGATGTCATTAGACCACACCCCTTCTCATTACAGAGATGCACATTACCTAATATGCTTAATTGGTAGTAGGCTTTCGAGCCTATACAGCTTGGAGTAAGACAACATGCATAAAGAGGATGATGTGGTCAAAATACTCATTTGCCTAATAATTCTGCACTCCCTGTATAGAGTACACTCCAAAACTAGTAGCTAACCAATCTCTGCTATCGTTGCTTAAGCACTGACACACCAATTTAAACTCGCAACCCTTAACTCACTGCTACGCGTGGCTAATTCACTGAGACCAGAAAACTACACCGTGGCCCACCATGCCCAATGCATTTGCCCATAGCCAGACCTCTTGCTAAATAAACTAAATACCGCCTAACTTAGGGATACACCACCCACAACAGAGAACGGACCGCCCCCAAATGGCCCAAGACACCTCACATTCACACAATACCCTACACTACCTGATAAATGGACAGATCACCCATGACACTGAACCCAAACCCTTCATCATCATCAGTCCACGAATTGCACAATAGCCAACGGGGAAAACCATACTCAAATGATGTCACATTGCAACCCGGCTACACCACATAACTACCCATCACTACTACCCTAGTCCTCCTAGTGAGTATCCCCATACGTCCCGGAGCGTTGAACATCCCCTCTCACCACTCTCTCTCCTTCCACGTCTCCGCCCTCTTCCACCCCTCACCTAATATTTCCTAACTTCAAAAAGAGATTGACCGTACCACATCAGAGGAGTAGAACCGTACGTACTACAAAATAAAAAAATTTGAATCTGATATCTGAGCGACAACTCCCCCCCTCACCCTACCCACCTTCCCCCCCAACTCAAGCGCATATCGTCCCAGCCTATGACAGAAGATGCCATTACATTTTAAATTCTCCTAAAGCTACAATACCAGTAGAGGATTACTGGACCCTCGGATCTCAAACCCGGCCTCAAAACCCAACTTAAATAAAGGTTCTATCTTAGCGTCGAGATAGGAACCCCTGTACCTCCTTTACCTTAGGAGGACCTGCTACTAGCAGGATTCATAACATATTCTTTCATAAACCGACTCTTTTCAAAAGTGTCATAACTAGAGACTAACAGGTGGCCCGCGACCACCTCAAGTCTATTCTCCATCAACACCAGCACTACTTCAACACTAATACCCATATAATAAAACCAGCTACCTTCGAATACAAGCACACCGTCCTAACACAAACACGTTACATTGTTGCTATCAACTGTTACTTATAGACACTTTTCTCTTTTTTATTGTTATAAATTTTTACTGTACACGTTACAATTATTCTTCTATTGTTAGGCTCGCTATAGTACTGTAACCTGCACGTCTCCACTGGTTGACTACGAGCACACAAACTACCGTTTAGGTATCAAGAAAACCACTCGCGATAAGCGAGCCCTAAACCTCATAACCAAATAGAGACAGCACTAGAAAATAGACAACTGAAACCAGCCCGAAGCTTAAAGCGGCACTGTCATGCCGAACTTACCTTTCCTCAATCTCTTCCTCTTCTCCCCCTCTCTCAGGATCTGTTATTCTTTTCTTCCTATCTTCTTTAGTTTTCTTTAAAATCATGAGACAAAGTAGGGACTCTTTGCCTTATGGAGGATTCCTCCGCTTGACCAGCTCTGACCAGCGGAGGAGCAAAGTGTGCTTCATTTCCGCTGGTCAGAGCAATTTTCCCATGATCCTTACCTTTCCTCTGTGTTCCCGCGATGCTTCCTGTCACTTTACACTAAACTGCCGAATTGCGTTCTAACTGAATGAGAACAGTATGTTTGTTTCTTTTAGAACGCAATTCGGCATTTTATTCGGATCGGAATTTCATTCTAATGTCCGTTAGCTGCTCACTGTAAAAAAAAAAACAAAAAACAAAAAAAAACTAATAAACCCCCCCCCCATGCCCGTGGGGGCCCTAAATAAGGATGGGGGGGATCTACTGTCCCCCCCTGGCCCCCACCCCTGAGCGGTGGGTGGGGGCCCTAAATAAAGATATGGGGGGGACCTTCTGTCCCCCCCCCTGGCCCCCACCCCTGCGCGGTGGGTGGGGGCCCTAATAAAACAACAAGGGGGGGACCTACTGTCCTCCCCCCTGGCCCCCACCCCTGAGCGGTGGGTGGGGGCCCTAAATAAAGATATGGGGGGGAACTAAATGAAACACCCCCCCCCAATCAAGGTGACTAGGGGTCCCAAGCCCCTAGTCACCCCCCCCCGCCCAAAAAAAACCTATCCCCTACCTACCCCCCTCACCCTAAAAATAGTGAGGGGGGAATAAAATAACTAACCTGTAAAAAAAAAATAAACTTACCATTTGACGTCTTCTTTTTTCTAAAATCTTCTTTCTTCAGCCACCAAAAAGGCCAACTAAAAATCCATTATACCCGTCGCACTTAAAAAAAAAAAAAAAAATAAAATACAAAAAAAAATTAATACATGTGCGCCCTTCGAGGGCACGCCGCGTACTGAGCTCCGCAGGGCGGGTCAAGGCTTATAAAGCCTTGCCCCGCCCTGCAATTAGGCTTAGAACACTCTGATTGGTGGGTTTAAGCCAATCAGAGTGCTCTGAGTCATTTTACACAGCGTGGGAAAATTCAAAAGAACTTTCCCATGCTGTGTAAAATGACACAGAGCACTCTGAGCCACCCAATCAGTAGGTCCCCCCCCCTTTATTGTTTTATTGGGGCCCCCACCCACCGCGCAGGGGTGGGGGCCAGTAGGTCCCCCCCCCTTATTGTTTTACTGGGGCCCCCACCCACCGCTCAGGGGGGGAGGAGAGTAGGTCCCCCCTTATTGTTTTATTAGGGCCCCCACCCACCGCGCAGTGGTGGGGGCCGGGGGGGAGGACAGTAGGTCCCCCCCCTTATTGTTTTATTAGGGCCCCCACCCACTGCTCAGGGGTGGGGGCCAGGGGGGGACAGAAGTTCCCCCCCATATCTTTATTTAGGGCCCCCACCCACCGCTCAGGGGTGGGGGCCGGGGGGGAGGACAGTAGGTCCCCCCCCTTATTGTTTTATAAGGGCCTCCACCCACCGCTCAGGGGTGGGGGCCAGGGGGGAGGACAGAAGGTACCCCCCCTTATTGTTTTATTAGGGCCCCCACCCACCGCTCAGGGGTGGGGGCCGGGGGGGAGGACAGTAGGTCCCCCCCCTTATTGTTTTATTAGGGCCCCACCCACCGCGCAGGGGTGGGGGCCAGGGGGGGAGGAAGTAGGTCCCCCCCCTTATTGTTTTATAAGGGCCCCCACCCACCGCTCAGGGGTGGGGGCCAGGGGGGGAGGACAGAAGGTACCCCCCCTTATTGTTTTATTAGGGCCCCCACCCACCGCTCAGGGGTGGGGGCCAGGGGGGGAGGACAGAAGGTACCCCCCCTTGTTGTTTTATTAGGGCCCCCACCCACCGCTCAGGGGTGGGGGCCGGGGGGGATGACAGTAGGTCCCCCCCCCCTCATTATCTTCATGGCCCCCACCCGCCGCTCAGGGTGGGAGGAGGGGGGGAGGACAATAGGTCCGCCCCGCCTTATTGTAAGTTATGTCATTTTTTTTCAACAGTGAGCAGCCACTGTGGCTGCTCACTGTTTAGTAGACATGCCCCTACTCGCGGTATAGCGAGTAGGGGCATTTGGGAGATTTTAATCTCCCTTGTGCTATTATGGGGGTCATATTGACCCCCATAGAGTGAGAGGGGGATCTGGGGGGGCTTATGAAGTGGTGGGGAGCATTGCTCCCTGCCGCTTCTATCTTTACATATTACAAGGAGGGAGCTGCGTGCCGGTAGCTCCCTCCTTGTAATAAACTGAACGAACAAACTAACACTGATACATAGTGTTAGTTTGTTCGGCTGATCTTTCTATTCACTCATTCGTCTGTCTGATGAATGAATGAATAGATGAAATTCCCGTTCGCATGTCCAGGTGTTTCACTGGGCATGTGCGGAAATCTCACAGTCTGTCTAGTGTGGGCTGATGACGTGTCCCACAGGGACTTCACCTACCCACACAAAGATGGCGGCGCCCTGAATCAAGATCGGGGCAGAAAATAAGGATTAAAAAATAGGTAATGTGGGGGGCTTAGGGGCATTTGGGGGTGACTAGTGGGTCAATTGGATGTAGTGGAGGCGGGAGGGGGGTTAAAAAAAAACGGGATTCGGCATGACAGTGCCGCTTTAAAAACTGAGTCACTAAAACCACTACTTCAGTTATACCCAAAGACACAATCCCTTAGTCACACACACACCCTAGATACAAATCCCAAGCCTAACCGTCAGAGAACCTCCAGGAAATCCAACCCTCCTACCACAACCCAAAAAAAAAAAAATATGACTTCAATAACCATACTGTAGCGCCCAGATTACAAAACAAGAATTACCCTAAAAGCTACTTCGGAAACTACTCCAACTCTAATTCAAGAGGAGTGGCGATACTAATTGGCAATAAAACCCACTTTACATACCAAGACCAACATACAGATGACTCCGGCAGATTTATCTTTGTAAAGGGTAAATTGGGAAACACCCAAGTCACACTGGCTAATAT
Organism: Pelobates cultripes; assembly: GCA_933207985.1. Taxonomy (NCBI): domain Eukaryota; kingdom Metazoa; phylum Chordata; class Amphibia; order Anura; family Pelobatidae; genus Pelobates; species Pelobates cultripes. The sequence goes on from OW240913.1 coordinate 172,942,016, forward strand.
ATACCTCCCCAACAAAAAACAGAATGCAGCACTACAGAAAATACGAAGGAGACATCAATGTATCTCTAGACGAAAAACTAGACTGCACCTCCAAACCACATCCCAACTCAGAATTAATTAGAAAACAGATGAACAACATCCTGCACAAAGCTCAACTATATGACTGCTGGAGGGCCATACACCCAACCCGAAAAGACTACTCATTCTTCTCACCCAATGCGGGTACTTACTCCCGAATCGACACCATTTTTCTGCAACGCAGACATCTACCTATGGCCACATCAGCATCATACGGTCCAATATCATGGTCAGACCATGCGCCCATGTCCTTACAAATCACAATCCCCACCATACCAAACCCATCCTCACAATGGCGACTTAACGACCTACTCCTCAATAATACAGAATCCATAGATAAACTCCGGGACTCAGCCAACACCTATTTTGCCCTAAACGCACAACCAGACACCCCACCAGCTCTGGTTTGGGAAGCACATAAAGCAGTCCTGAGAGGGGAGCTCCTCCACATCGCTGCTGCCCAAAAACGCAAAAGAGAACAACGAATCCAACAACTAACTCAAGAACTAAAAACCCTGGAATGCAAACAACACCTAAATAAAGAATCAATGAACACATATAAATCGATACTAACTAAAAGAACAGAGTTAACAATGACACTCCAACTCCAAGCAAGACGTCAACTGACACTTACAAAACATTACTACTATATAAAAAGGGGAAAAGCTGGAAAACTTCTCGCTCAATCCCTCCAACAAAACAAACAATCCACATTTATAGCCGAAATCAAACGAGAAGACGGGACTGTCATGAACCGAATGCCAGATATTATAAAAGCGTTTCACAAATTCTACACAGACCTATATAACCTCACACAAACCCAACCATCTGTGGAGGATATCCTGAACTTTCTCAGACCAAGGGTTAAAAACACACTCCTGCCAAACGAAGCACGATTCCTAGATGAACCAATCTCACCCGAAGAATTAAAAAAAAACTTGAAATCTCTCCCCAACGGTAAAAGCCCGGGCCCTGATGGCTTCACGGGCAAATACTACAAAACTCTCTCACTAACACTAGCACAACCATTCATCGATGCATTCAACGCACAAAAACTCACCTCCTCACTACCTAAATCGGCGCTAGAAGCAACTATTACCCTCATTCCCAAACCTGGCAAGGACCCCTCAATGTGTGGAAGCTATAGGCCAATCTTACTTATCAATATTGACCTAAAGATCTTAACCAAAATCATGGCAAACAGACTAAAACCATTCCTCCCGAAATTAATCCACCAAGACCAAGCGGGCTTTGTGCCTGGACGGGAAGCTAAATACAATACGACAAAAATAATAAATGCGATTCACTGGGCTCAAACACATAAAACACACAGCGCCCTACTTGCGATAGATGCCGAAAAAGCATTTGACAGGGTGAACTGGGCCCTCCTCACCAACATGATTAGTTTTCTGGGATTTGGGTCAAGATGGCAGGAATGGCTGGCGGCTATTTACTCACAACCCACAGCCAGACTTCGCATCAATGGTCAACTTTCCCAGCCAGTCGTCATAACCAATGGCACTAGACAGGTCTGTCCCCTCTCACCCCTCCTGTTTATCCTAATCCTGGAGCCCTTCCTACAGGGGATTAGAGATAATATGCATATTCACGGCCCATCAATCGGGAGAGAACAATATAAGGTCTCAGCCTTCGCAGACGACCTACTCTTTACCATTTCCAACCCCCTCTCCAGCTTACAAAACATTCTCAAAGAAATGGAAATCTACAGCAAGGTATCCAACTTCCAAGCAAATCTCACCAAATGCGAACTACTGCCTATACACACTACTAAATTCCTAGATACAAAAATGCGTGAGAACTTTCACTTCTCTTGGGCACCTAAATCAGTAAAATACCTAGACGTCCAAATTCCGAATAAGCTCTGCCAACTATATGAACAAAACTTCCCTCCACTCCTAACGAAAATAACCAAAGATCTTCAATCTTGGCACAAACCCAACATCATCAAGATGAACATTCTTCCACGACTACTATACCTCCTACAAACGCTCCCGATAATAATCCCTAACACATTTTTCAACGCTGTCAAATCCACTATCACGAAATTCATCTGGTCTCACAAACAACCCAGAATGGCCTATAAAACATTAACAAAGAACAGAGAAACAGGCGGAATAAACCTACCGGACATTGTCACATATTACCAAGCAGTCCACCTTACCAGAATACATGACTGGTCACACTCCATGAACACCATTCACTGGGTGAAAATGGAAAACGCAAACTCCAGGACCCCTATTGGGATGTGCCCCTGGCTGGGTACAGACCAAAACCAACACCCACAGCACTACAGCAATCACCCAATGATCACAGCCACCTTGCAAGGCTGGTATAAACTACTACGAACAACAGAGATATCCCCTCAGCCCTCCCCACTATACCCGCTCACTCACAATCCTAGCTTTCAAGGGGGCAACTCCGGGAACACATACAAAGCCTACCACAAAGGAAATACGCTTCAACTGAGAGACACGGTCAAACCCACTGGACTCAGAACCTTGGCCCAAATATTACCCAATACCCTCATAACAGGAAACCAACAACTTCACTACGACCAACTAAAACATTTTGTTTGGAGTCGGGGCCTCATCCCAGGGGGAATCAGGAAGCTAACATCCTTTGAGCAAATATGTGACACTCA
>OW240913.1:172944855-172977123 GCA_933207985.1 Pelobates cultripes
ACCACTCAAAACAAAGCTCCTATCCGCTATGTATCAACTACTCAGGGACCTACAGGACCCAAACCTACCAAAACTTACCACACAGTGGGAAGATGAACTGAACCTCAATCTCTCACCACAAGAATGGAAAAACATACTCACACTCGCTCACAAATCCTCATCCTTCAATCAAGCCCAAGAAAGCAACTACAAACGAATCACCAGATGGCACTACACGCCAGCGACAATCCAAAAACTATACAATACACCTTCAGACACATGCTGGAGGTGTCAGGAAATCAATGCCCATCACTCACACATTTGGTGGCAGTGCCCACTAATATCAAGATATTGGACCAGGATACACAAACTTAACCAAATAATCATTAAGAGCAGATTCACCATGGACCCTAAACAATACATATTCCTACTCCCCCTGAAACACCACCGAAGGGAGCAATCTACCCTCCTCAACTTTCTAGTTATGGCTGCTGCACAACTTATCCCCAAATACTGGAAACAAACCTACACCCCAGCTATCAAGGAATGGTTCGCGAGAGTCGAAGAAATTAAACACATGGAGGAATTAACACACGCTAAAACCAAAAACTATCAAACATTCTCCAAAATATGGTCCCCTTGGACTGAATTCCTGACAAAGGAAACAGAACACGCACCCCTGACCATCCCTCAAAACTTAAATATCCTACATAATCGAGAGCCCACTCACATGTCCCCAAACGTAGCAACTACAAATATGACCCCCCCCCAAACCGATACACGCAAACTAGGGTCCAGACATACCCACCAGGCTAAAGAGGGAACTCTCTAAATACTGCTCACGCACACCTAGATTCCTTTAATGCTCCCACATCTACTCTTATCGAATGGTTAACAATACGCTGTTAAAATCTCTTGAGTCAACGACAAGGCTCAGGTTAGAGTCGTGACCAACTATCCAACGCTCTACTATCACCGCCTAACTAAACCAATGTCAAGTACCAATACAGATAACATGTACCTTACTTTACTGTATTTCTATGCACTATTATTTTAATCTCAAACTTGTCACTTTTGTCAACAAATGTAACAAATGTTTATTGTTGTTTTATATACCAAAAATAAAAAACTTTGAAATGAAAAAAAATGAAAAAGTAAAAAAAAAGATATTATTCTGTTTTTTCCTTAGGGAAAGATTCAGACTGAAGAAGCAGTAATGAAAGCCAATGAAAGAGCAGAACTCATGCAGAGGTTGTTGGCTGTACAAGCAGAAGAGGAACGGAAGACTGCAGTCCAGGTTACAAGAAATCATATTCTGTTTTAACTTAAAAATAATCATTGTGCCTACATAAAGGGGTGATAAATATAATGGGAAAACTAACAATGGTTTAAGGTTAAAAATAAATAAATCCATAGACGGGTAGGGCCACCTTTTCCCTGTAGACCAGTATCTGTCCTTTGTAGAAAATCATTGTGTGTAGTGGCGCATTGCACCATGAAGTAGATAAAATTATAGTCCTTTGAAGTATGAAGGAGAAAATCTACTTTATAATCTGTTTCAGAACGTCGTGTAAAGATTTACACATTTTTAGATTTTTTGATTGGGAAGAATACGGGAAACCAGTTAATTAATCATGGTTTAAAAAAACAAAAATGTAGCCACTAAAATTTAAATTGAACTAGTTTAACTCCAAAATTTGAGTTCCGGCCCCTAACACATTTGCCTCTAAGTTTCCTTCCTCTCTGTCCTCACAATATTCTATTCAGTGGATTGGCAGTGACCAGCTGAGATCATCAGCTGACACTCTCTTGCTGGCTGACATCGGCAAAGGAGGAGTAGTGGTCAGAGCCTGACCAGCGCCATGGGAGGGGGGGCACTACAGGAGCTTATAGTGCCAGGAAAATGGATTTGTTTTCCTGGCACTATAGAATTCCTTTAAGGCAGTCTTAACTTTTAATGTAAACACTAAAGTTTCTCAAAATTGCAGTGTTTTACATTGCAGGGTTCAGAGAACAAGGACACTGCACCAAGACCACCTTAGTAAGATGAAGTGGTCTGGGTGCCTATTGTGTCCCTTTAATATACAATCCATTTTATCTCATGCCTTATTACTGCAAGTGCACATTGATGACCATGGTGATTGTGTTGTATGTTCTAGTCCAACCATTGCTGAAAAATATATCAGTGGGTAGACCTGATTTTTATTTATTTATTTTTCTTTCTTTCTTAATTTTTTCTTTATTTTTGAGAGTCATTGCAGAAATAACAGCATAGTATGTGAGGTGCATATGAGCTAGAATGCTACAGTAGCTGAACATATATCACATAGCAGAACAGACTCAATTTTATATTTTTGTTACTGTAGGAGAGCCTGGGTCCCTAAGCTATGTCTGAGTATCTTGTATCTGGGAAGTCGTGGGCGTCGGGTTTTATGGAGCTTGTGGCTGATTAGCAAGTCACCATTAAAGGGAAACTCCAGTGCCAGGAAAACAATCTGTTTTCCTGGCACTGCAGGTCCCCTCTCCCTCCCACACCCCAATCCCCGGTTGCTGAAGGGATGAAAACCTCTTCAGTAACTTACCAGAGGCAGCGACGATGTGCCACGTCGCTGCTTCTTCCTCCGCCGCCGCTCCTCCTCTGTATTACGTGAGCCGGTGGGCTAGACTGATCCCGCCCACCGGCCGGGGAGTCCTAATGCACAAGTGTGGCAATGCCGCACATGCGCATTAGAGCTCCCCATAGGAAAGCATGGTTTTCAGTGCTTTCGTATGGGGAATTAATCGAAGCTGGATGTCCTCACACAGCGTGAGGATGTCCAGCGACGCTCTAGCACAGGTTTTCTGTGCTATGATGCAGGAAGTGCCCTCTAGTGGCTGTCTAGTAGACAGCCATTAGAGGTGGAGTTAACCCTGCAAAGTAATTATTGCAGTTTATAAAAAAACTGCAATAATTACACTTGCAGGGTTAAGAGTAGTGGGAGTTGGCACCCAGACCACTCCAATGGGCAGAAGTGGTCGTGGTGCCTGGAGTGTCCCTTTAAATTTAGGCTCAAGTAAGGCACCTATGTGGTGTTATATAAGCTGTGAGGCCTTCAAAAGCTTTGAGGTAGTGCTGGTAAGGACAAGTGCCTACGTGGACGGCCTTTGTCATGGGCCGAGCGTGAGTTAGCTGGCTGACAATTAAGAGAAGTGCTTTTGCTTGCACTATGTGGGGGTGCCTAACTAGGGCTTCATTGTAAGCCGACGGAGCCAGGTCACGTGGGTTAATATTGTGTTAATGCAACAAATCTAACTAAAACTGTTTAACATATAATAAAGTTGAGGACATAAATATAGATATAGCGCCACAGAATTCAGGTAGGTTGCTGATCTTTATTTTTAGAAGACATTTTGTATCAGAGTAAATCCTGGTACAATATTTCCAATATTGTCAAATAGAACTCAAACTGATACAATTTCCCTGGTTAAAGGAGCACTCTGTGCACGATAACCACTATCGTGATCTGTAGATATAATATGACATGAGAGCCCACCTATTGTAAGTAGTCAAACTGCTTTTGTCTGCTGGAAGCCTCTACCTGCATCCACTACTATGAAAAACAGAAATGTCTAAGCAGGAACATCCTTGAGTTCTCCTGAGCTAAACACCACAATGTGCAGCTGGCCTTAGCTCAGACAGAAGTAGTGGATACATGGATCTGTTCTTAAAAGGTTTTACTAATTACAACAGGAAGGGGGTGCCAAGCCACTCTTGGCACCATAACCACTACATAAAGCTGTGGTTTTGGTGCTTGGAGTGTTCCTTTAAAGAGTTTTACAGCTTGCGTTAATGTGATACAATTATGTATGAATATAAAAATTGCTCCTTGGCAAGCATTTTTATCTACTCTTTTAAATGCTAATTAAATGTCCATTTAAATTTTTTGGAAGGAAGCAATAAATCACACCAAAAAGGAAATGGAAGAGCAGTTAAAGTGTGAGCTTAGCAAAGCATATGAGAAGTCAGAGCAGAAGCTGAAAGGTGAAATTCAGAAAACTCTAGAATGGTGCACTCAAGAGAAGTTTGCTGCTGTCAATAAAGCCATAAAACAGGAGCGGGAAATGGCTCATGAAAAACTATTGGAGATGAAAAAGTAAGATTTCAAGGGCAGTTCTGTTTTGCTTTGACAAATTAATGTTCTATGAAGGAAATATATCATGATTGTATAGATTATTGATATAACATTTGAGTTAGGAGCAGTGTGGGGTAACAATTTAGGGCTTGTTTTCAATTTAGTTACTAAATATCTTGGGTAAGCTCTTGATTATACTAACAGCCAGTAAATATTTGACAAAATACCAACAAGTTACCTTTTATATCTGCATGCTGCTAACACCTATTGCAACTAATACCAACCACCAAAGAAAGTTGTTTATTTGGGAGTCCCGGCCAACTTCCTGCTTTTGCAACCCTTCCTGTCACAGGCAAGGCCAGGTTAAGAGCCCAGTGGGCCAGGTGCTGACAATTATGATGGTCCTATTTACAAAAGCACTAAAACAATCTTACCTCCCAAGTGTCATGTATCTGATGGAGATGGTGCTGGAGGGAAACTCATAGGATGCAGCTATGAGAAAACACATACCATATGCTAATCTCACGCTTTCACTTTTCAAGTAAATCCACACCCCCCTAACAGCAGTGTCCGGTGAAGCAGGAAGTCTATGGACAGAGTAAAAAGGGTGTGCCACTGACGCAAATCACATAACCAGAACTGCCAAAAGGGGCGAACATACCCAAAAAGGGGGCATGTCTGCCCAAAGAAATTGAAGGGCAGCCTGGCATGAATGCATGTCAGGCTGCCTGCCAGTCATACAGGCTGGCCACCTAAGGGCATACTATGCAGACAGGACCCTGAGCTTGGCATAAATGTGTCTAATGATGCACTCACTCCACTCTTTCTAAGGACTGTCCACTAGCAGTCACATGTACACTTGTATCCTTACCTTCTTACTAGCAGGCAGAAGCTCCTGGTATATAGTCTGGGACAGAGAAAAGGTGTATGTAGTGAGTGTAGAAGAAAGGGAACATGCCCCAGTGCTAGAGAGACCAAATTGGGAGGAGGGGGGGGAGAAATTGGGAGGAGGAGAAGGGGGGAGAAATTGGGAGGAGGAGAAGGGGGGAGAAATTGGGAGGAGGAGGGGGGAGAGAAATTGGGATGAGGAGGGGGGGGAGAAAAAGATTGGGGGGAGAAAGAAAGATTGGGGGGGAGAGATTGACATTCATCACACACAATGCACCCCTTGCACACAGAAAAACACACAATGCATTACACACACTGCATTACACACACAGACACACATACACAAGCAATGCAACCGTCACACACAGAAACACACAATGCATTCATTACACACACTCAATGCATCCCGTACATACACAGAAACACACCTTGCAGGCCTTACACATACAAACACAGATTCACACAATGCATTCCTTACACACATATCAGGACATCCCCTACACACTCCACCCCCTGTGAACAAACTCATTGGTGGAACATGAAGGTGGACCCTGGGACCCAGACCTTGAGCTGTGTAAAGGGCCCCCCAAAAATGGAGCTGCTTCCCGTTCTCCCAGAACATTGATTTTTGTGACCACAGTTACAAACCGCCTCCAGAGAGCCTGTTCTACACCAGACCAGTGGAGCAATAGTCCCCAGAACCACTGCAGTTTAACCCCTTAAGGACACATGACGTGTGTGACATGTCATGATTCCCTTTTATTCCAGAAGTTTGGTCCTTAAGGGGTTAATGTAGTGGTTCTGGTGTCTATAGACTGTCCCTGCAAGCCTTTTAATGTAATCGGCGGCACTGCAGCACTGGCGTTAGTTAACATTGCAAATGATATGGATGGGGCATTGTGATGTCACATGGGGGGGCGGCAAACTTTACTTTTGCCTAGGGCGGCAAAAATCCTTGCACCGGCCCTGGGTGGAGGGGGCTGTGTGAGCTGTGGCTACACAGTGCCCCATGGTAGTTAGGGTGCTGTGCGGCCAGTACAGCTCACACAAGCAAACAGTTGATAAACTGGCCGCACGGAGGAAAAGTGGGGCGGAGCTAAGCAAAATTGGGGCAGAGCCAAACTGGCACTGGGGGCGGGGCTTAATATGGCCCTTACCCACTGCTGTTAGGAGGTGCAGCAAGATGGAATCTCTGCTTCTCCACAGGCTTCAGAGAAGGACTTCAGGGAATCCAGTCCTCCTCCATCTCACTGTCTGTAAGTAAGAGTGTGTGTCTGTGTGTGTGTGTGTGTGTGTGTGCGCGTGTGTGTGAGACTGTCTGTGTGTAACTGTCTGCCTGTAACTGTGTGTGTGTCTGTGTGTAACTGTATGCCTGTAACTGTGTGTGTATGTGTGTGTGCGTGTGACTGTCTGCCTGTAACTGTATGTGACTGTCTGCCTGTAACTGTGTGTGTGTCTGTGTGTAACTGTATGACTGTAACTGTGTGTGTATGTGTGTGTGTGCGTGTGACTGTCTGCCTGTAACTGTGTGTGACTGTCTGCCTGTAACTGTGTGTGTGACTGTCTGTCTGTAACTGAGTGTGTGACTGTCTGCCTGTAAATGTGTGTGTGTGTGGGGCTGCAGGGATTTTGTAGAAGGGGGCGGGGGTTTTGTATTGGGACAGGAGTTTTTATAAGGGGGGATAAGCAGGGGATTTGTGGAAGGGGGTTGCGGGAGTTTTGTAGACGGGGCAGTACATGATTTGTAGAAGGGGCAGGACAGAGGTTTTGTACAAGGGGCGGGGCAGGACAAGAGTTTTGTAGGAGGGAACTGACAGCGGTTTTGCAAAGTTTACAAATTGTAAGGTTTTTTTTTTTGGTTTTTTTTTGGGGGGGGGGCAAAGGGGTGCCAAGCACAGGATCCGCCCCGGGTGCCAAATGCTCTAGGTACCCCCCTGCATAAGAGATAATTCTGTAAAGTCACCAAAAAACGGCTTACAGTTTGATTCTACTGTATATATGGATTGCTCCCAGTGTCTCCCTGTCTCAGTCTCCCAGGTATCACAGTGTCTCCATGTCTCTGTGTCTCCTAGTCTTCCAGTCTCTCGGTGTCCCCATGTCACCCAGGGTCCCCTAGTCTCCCAGTCCCCTAATCTCCCCGTGTCTCAGTATCCCCATGTCGCCCAGATTATCAGTGTCTCCATGTCTTCCTGTATCCCCTAGTCTCCCAGTCCCCTAATCTTCCAGTGTTTGTGTCCCCTAGTGTCTGTGTCCCCAGGTCTTCAGTGTCCCATGTGTATCACAGTGTCTCAGTGCCCCATGTCTCTCAGTGTTCCTTCGTGTCTCAAAGTCGCCCAGTGTTCCCATGTCTCCCACAGTGTCCCCATGTCTCTCAGTGTCCCCTAGTGTCTGCGTCCCCATGTCTCCCAGTGTCCCTTAGTGTATGTGTCCCCATATCTCCCAGTGTCCTCATGTCAGTAGGACACTTGGGGATACTTGAGACATGGTGACCCCTAGTGTCTCAGTGTCCCCAGGTCTTCCAGTGTCTCCTAGTGTCTGTGTCCCCATGTCTCCCTGCAGCCTTTCACCCACATCCTTCACTTACCTGATATGTAGGCTGTCTCTTCAGGCTGGGAACTGCTGTCTGTACTCTCTGTGTAGAGCTGCTCCCCCATGTATCAGTGAGTAGAGAGCGGCAGGGAGGGAGATGCTGTAACTTCCTATCCCTGCCTTTTTCCACACACACAGCGACCCCTACTGGCCTGGTGCTGGTATTGAAGAATAATTTCTGTTTATATTGAAACTGACATTTTGTATTGCCGGTATTACTGCAAAACTGACACCGGCTAGGCAGCATAAATACCAGATTTTTTTTTTTTAAATTAATGGGCCTGGAGCTGCAGCTCTATCAGCCCCTATGTAAATCCAGGCCTGGTCACAGGTGCCTCATTACATGGTCCCATTTAACCTTGCCCTGCAGAGAGTCCCAGGAGGAAGTGTTTCCCAAGTAAGTGGGTTATTCTTATGAGAGCAGGCATTAGGTGGGTCTTGCCAAGAATGGGGTACATTGATGTTGTGGCAGGCTTATGCAATGTATGATCATATACTGTAACTAAACCTCCATTATTTTTTGCCTAGATGAAGTTATTTAATGTTGTGGCAGGCTTATGCAATGTATGATCATATACTGTAACTAAACCTCCATTATTTTTTGCCTAGATGAAGTTATTTAAATTAAACTATTACATTTTGTGAGACTTGAATTGCTGTTTTGTTAATGAAATTGCAGCCACAACATTAAAACCACTGACAGGTGAAATGAATAACTTTGATTATATCATTACAATTGCACCTGTCAAGGGGTGGAATATATTAGGCATCAAGTGAGCAGCCAGTTCTTGAATCCCATGTATTGGAAGCAGGAAAAATGGGCAAGCCAAAAGATCTGAGTGATTTTGACAAGGGCCAAATAGTGATTACTAGATGCATAGGGGTGCGCACGGGGTGTGCCTGTGCACACCCTAATCCCTGCGGAACGCCTATGGATTGAGAGGATGAGCTCTCAGGATGTCCCCTGTAGGCTCTGCTCTAACCCTCCGTGGGCCAGTGGGGAGATCAAAGATCTACCTCACGGGCCCACCGGGGAGCTCTAGCCAGCAGCTCCGCCGGGTTCCTCTCGCGAGGTCGGAGTGTTTCCGCGGCATAAGGTAAGGTACCCTACATAAGGTAAGAAGGGAAGGGGGATATTAACTAAACGGCCCCCCCACAATACACACAAACAGCTTACACACACAGCACCCAAACACACACACTAACAGCACCCTTACACACACAGCACCCACACACACACTAACAGCACCCTTACACACACAGCACCCTTACACATACACACACAGCACACAGTAACAGCACCCTTACACACACAGCACCCTCACACTAACAGCACTCTTACATATACCCTGTTGCAAATTATTATGCAAATTCTATTTAAGTGTCACAAAGATTAAATATTTTGTTTTTCAGTTTAACTCGTGGATGGCATTGTGTCTCAGGGCTTTTTTGATCACTGAAAACAATCTCGGACACCTGTGATAATTAGATTACCAGGTGAGCCCAATTTAAGGAAAAACTACTGTTACGATTGCCTCCGGGCTAGCAGGAGGTTGGATCGCTTGGATGTCTTGGTTCCCAAAGTCAGAGAGTCGAACGGTGCTTCAATCGGTAGAAACCTGTAAGTGTAGAATATCCCACTAGCTATAGTAACGCTAGGATTCCCAGATCCCTACAACACGAGTCGAGGCTGCGAGTTGAGGGTCAAAACAAACTAGCTTTACTGGCACACAAGCATGGCAATTTATGCAAGTCCCCAGGTCCAGGGACAGCCCCCCATGGACCTGATGGGATACAGGTACAGTACAAGGATTCAACCAATCATAATACAATGTATCATTTAAACTAGTACCCGCCCAGCTTGGAGATAATGAGGCCAACGGTTCATACAATCTAATTATCTCCAAGCGCCCCAAAAGACCATGCTTTATTGTGTCCTAGAAAACAGCATGAAAATACATAACTTTGACATTTCAGGGGGAATATGGTTCATTCCACTATTCATTCGGCAGCTCAGATATACGAATTGCACTATTATTCGGCACTTTGGTGTATCACCCCTGATGGCGGCCATGTTTTGAGGTTGGTCAATGGACAACGGGACCTCGACCTAATACTCATGGAACAGGGGTCGGCTACAGAAGTGCACGAATCCCCGCTTTCAGTCTGTCCTGGCCATTCGGGAGACGAAGGGTGACCGTCCGGAAGGGGGTACTTAACCTGCGGTTAACCGCAAGAGCCGCGTTCTAATTGCTGCCACACGCCAGAATGCAGGTGGTCCTTGTTCGTGAGGCTTTCGGCAGTTTCCCTTCGGGGAATTACATACAAACGTGGGTCCCCTGGGACCGTCCATTAGTTGGTGGTTAACCGCAGACCGCAGCGCCTTATGCGGTTAATGAGCGACACACTCCGCTCGTAGGGTGGTCGGCCATTCGGTATTTGTAGAGGTGACGGGGTTAAGTGGCGGCACACGCCAAGGACTGGGTGGTCCATCGTTCGTACAGACGAATAGACCTTTATAATAGTTCGTGCAATGCGTTCGTATGGTCTGAATGCTGACATAATAGGGGTTTTAATCGAAAGAAGGTTATGCTGTAACGGTATATAGAGTCCTTGTAACAGTGCTCCCTCCTTGTGGAACACTCTGGCAGACACCGTCTGACCCATTTTCAGGGCAGACTAAGGCTGTCCAGACCAAGGAATTATGCTGGACTGAGGTCTGTTTGCCGTGATAACCCGTCGGCATTGCCATTCTGCTTCCCGGATCTGTAGGTGATAGTAAAGTTAAACGGTTGTAAAGATAAGCTCCAGCGTAAAAGTCTGCCATTGTCCCCAGCGACCCGGTTAAGCCATACCAACGGGTTATGGTCTGTAACCAGAGTGAACTCTTGTCGGTACAAGTAGGGGGTTAATTTATTTAGTGCCCACACCAGGGCCAAACACTCCTTTTCCACTACAGCAAAGCTGACCACGCGTGGCAGGAGTTTTCGGCTGATGTAGGCAATCGGGTGTTCTTTTCCATCGTCTCCTACTTGGCTGAGAACAGCCCCCAGCCCGAACATAGAAGCGTCTGTATGAACAATAAAGTGTTTACTAGGGGCTGGGGCAGCAAAGACAGAAGCATTAATTAGAGCACTTTTGAGCATCTGAAAGGCTGTTTCACAGTGGGGAGACCACAGGACCTGTTGGGGAAGATTTTTCTTCGTGAAGTCAGTCAGGGGTTTAGCAATAGAACTATAATCCGGTACGAGCCGCCTGTAGTACCCAGCCGTGCCCAGGAAGGCTAGTACCTGGGTCTTAGTGTGCGGTGTGGGCCAATTCGCGACCGCCTCTATCTTAGCTGGCTCCGGTCGCTGCTTCCTGCATCCCACTCGGTGACCTAGGTACTGCACCTCAGCCATTCCAAAATGGCATTTTTCTGGCTTCAGAGTCAGACCCGCGGCCCGAATCTGATCCAGGACCATTCCTACATGTGCTAAGTGTTCCTCCCAGGACTCACTATGGATCGCTATGTCATCCAGGTAGGCGCAGGCGAAGGACTGGAAGCCATCAAGGAGTCTGTCCACCAAGCGCTGGAATTTAGCAGGGGCATCCTTCATCCCGAATGGCATAATCTTAACATGGTATAAGCCGAACGGGGTGACGAATGCCGCCTTAGGGATAGCTTCCCTGGCCAGGGGGATTTGCCAGTACCCCTTACAGAGGTCAATGTTAGTTAGGTAGTTTCCCCTGGCTATACGATCCAGCTGCTTATCTACCCTGGGTATTGGGTAGGCGTCGGTCACGGTTTTATCATTGAGCTTCCGATAGTCCACACAGAATCTGGTAGTACCATCTTTCTTGGGTACGAGTACCACCGGGGATGCCCAGGGACTATCAGAGGCTTCAATAACCCCTAGTCTGAGCATCTCGTTTATTTCCTTTTTCATCCCTGCCCTGCCCTGACCAACTCGGGGATCCGGTAGGGCACCTGTCTTAAGGGTTGCTGCCCTGGGGTGTCCACTTGGTGAGTGGCTAAGTCTGTGTACCCTGGTTCCTGGGAGAACATTGCCTGTTTGGCTTGGAGCAGTTTGTGTAGCTGCTCCCTCTCTACTGGGTTAAGTCGGTCTGCACTTGGCTCACTAAATCAGACGGGGGATCCTGGGCTAGCAGGTTGGGGATCGGGAGGCTATCGGGGTCTTCGGAAGCGGGGCTGCATATGGCTGACACATCCTCTGGTCTCTCTAGGTATTCCTTCAGCATATTGATGTGGAATATCTTTCGCAGGCTCTCATCGTGGCAGCTAGCAATCACGTATGTAGTGTCCCCACGTTTCTCTACCATTTGGTAAGGTCCCTGCCAGGCTGCTTGCAGCTTGTCTGCTTTAACAGGTTTGAGCACCATAACCTTTTGTCCTATACAAAATCTCCTCCGCCATGCCCCCCTGTCATACCAGACTTTTTGTCGCCTCTGGGCCGCCTAAAGGTTAGCCTGGACCGACTTGGCTAGTTGCTCCATGCGGTCCCTAAGCTCCAGCACATAAGGAACGATGGGGACTCCGGCGTTCTCTGTCTCTCCTTCCCAGTGCTCACGGATAAGGTTCAGGAGGCCCCGCACCTTGCGTTCGTATAGCATCTCAAAAGGAGAGAATCCGGTTGTTTCCTGGGGCACCTCCCGGTAAGCGAACAGGAGGTGCAGCAGGAAGCGTTCCCAGTCGCTTTACTCCTGAGTGAAGGTTTTCAACATTTGTTTGAGGGTTCCATTGAACCTCTCACATAAACCATTCGTCTGAAGGTGATACGGGGAGCTGAGGAGGGATTTTATTTTGCAGACATGCCATAACTGCTGCGTTAGTTCCGCCGTAAACTGGGTACCTCTGTCGGATAGGATCTCCGGAGGGAATCCTACCCGAGAGAACACCTGTACCAAGGCATTAGCTACGGTGTCTGCCTGGATATTGGATAAAGCCACTGCCTCCGGGTAGCGCGTAGCGTAGTCCACCACGGTGAGAATATATCTCTTACCGGATGGACTGGGGGTAGCGAGTGGCCCCACCAAGTCGATGGCGACCCGGCTAAAGGGCTCTTATATAATGGGCATGTTGACGAGATGTGCCTTAGGTGGGTCTTCTCTCTTGCTGAACCTTTGGCAGACCTCACACGTATTACAGTACGTTCTCACATCCACATGCACCCCTGGCCAGAAGAAGGCATGGGTAATACGGTGGAGGGTACGCGTTACTGCTAAGTGTCCGGCTAATGGGATATCATAACCCACCCGTAGTATATCTCGTCTATACTTGTGGGGAATGACCAGCTGTCTCCTACGGTGTCCCTTTTTTTCGGTATGCCGGTACAGTCTGCCCTGTTCCCACGCAAATGTCTCGTGGTCTGAACCCCCAGTCCCTGTATCGGCCCACTCTCTATACTTCTGGAGTGTCGGGTCAGTTTTAGTCTCAGCCTCAAAGGCTGTCGGTGTATCCCAGGGTAAGGGCGAAGGGTAATTGATCACAGTCGGGGTTAGTCTTACCTGAGTCTCCCGAACTGGTGAAGGGTCTTGGTTCCTTCCTGCTTGCGACCGGGTAGTGACAGGATGTAAAAAAGAGAAAAAAGAAAGGGTTAGCGCTTAATAACAGGATAAGGCAGCAACTTTAAAAGGGAATGTGCCTTCCGAGTTGTAGGACGGAGCATATGCTGAAGTCATGGGGCCCAGGTTGTTTCCCAGTAAAAACTCAGCTGGCAAGTTGTCCATGATTCCCACCCGCACGAGTCCTTTCCCCGCACCCCAATCCAAATGCACATTACGTTGGTAATTTGTAGATGTCCCCTCCAGCCACCCTGACAGCGACAGTGTCTGTAGAGCGTTTAAGTTCTGGCACCAGTCGGCCTTGTACCAGGGTGATAGTGGCCCTGGTGTCTCTTAACCCCTGAGTGGGGCGGCCCTCCAGTAATACCTCTTGTCTGTGGTGCTGCCGGTTGTCGTTTGCAGCATACACGGGGTTGGCTTCATGGAGAGGTCCCAGATATTCTTCCAGAGGGCTTTCCTTTTCAATACAGAGAGCGCGACCTGGGCGGCTATTGCCTGAGGGGAGTGAATTGTAATTCCGTGAGGGTTAGTTGTTGTTGAGGGGGCAGTTAGCGATGAGGTACCCCGGCTGCTTGCATTTGAAGCAGGTGGGCCGGGAGCATTCTTTGTTGTAGTGGCTGGGTGGTCCGGTGTAATGGGTAGGTCCCGCTGGCACCGGTGTACGAAATTCCGTTCGCGGGCTGGTTCGGTACGTGTCTCTCGGTTCGGTACGGGTCACCGTTCGGGAGTTGTTAAATTCCTGTATCTGAGCGTCTCGATGTTCGTCCGCCAGTCTTGCTGCTTCGTTGAGATCGTTAGGCCGTCGGTCCTTCAACCACTCCCTGTCTTTCTGTTCTAGTCCCTCATAAAAATGCTCTAATAAAAATTGTTCCAAAATTTCTGTTGCAGTGACTGCCCGACATCTGTTAATCCAATGGGTAGCAGCCCTCCGCATTCGTTTTTTTCTTGGTGTTGCGGAACTGTCTTCGGTACGTGTCGGGGGTCACTGCATATCGTTTCAACAGAGTGTCCTTCACGAGCTGGTATTGGGCCACCTCCTCGTTCTGAGGGTTCTAAAAGCCTCCATCGCTTGCCCGGCTAGTTTCCACACCAGGATACGAGGCCATGCTGCTGGGGGGATTTGATGAAGCGCACATTGCCTCTCAAAATCGGCTAAAAATTAGTCGATCCCCATCTCGTTTTCCACGAACGGGTTGAATGCTGCGAACGGGATTTTCTGTTGCTCTGCAATTTCCGTGGAGCTGCTGTGTGCAGTAGCGGTAGGACCACGTTGGGCGGTCAGTACGCTGAGCTCGTGGGCTCTGGCTCTTTGTATATCCGCCTCTGCCTCCGCCATCAATTGTTGCACCAATTCCACGGATGGGTTCGGTCCATACAGAGGAAGTCTTTCCCTGACAATCCTTGTCTTCTCGTCACTGGACATTACTGTAGATTCTGTCATGGTGGAGCTCTGATCTAGCTCGGTTAGATCAGCAATCAATTCTCTCCTTGGCCAGTTGCTCGCGTTCCCACCTCGGCTTTCGAGTAAATCCTTTAACGTGTTGCGCTTCAGTTTATCGTAGTTGCTCTCCATCCGTTCTATACTTCTCTTAGGAAATCCAGGATGGTCCCGCCGCTGCCACCAATTGTTACGATTGCCTCCGGGCTAGCAGGAGGTTGGATCGCTTGGATGTCTTGGTTCCCGAAGTCAGAGAGTCGAACGGTGCTTCAATCGGTAGAAACCCGTAAGTGTAGAATATCCCACCAGCTATAGTAACGCTAGGATTCCCGGATCCCTACAACGCGAGTCAAGGCTGCGAGTTGAGGGTCAAAACGAACTGGCTTTTCTGGCACACAAGCATGGCAATTTATTCAAGTCCCCAGGTCCAGGGACAGCCCCCCATGGACCTGATGGGATACAGGTACCATACAAGGATTCAACCAATCATAATACAATGTATCATTTAAACTAGTACCCGCCCAGCTTGGAGATAATGAGGCCAACGGTTTATACAACCTAATTATCTCCAAGCACCCAAAGACCATGCTTTATTGTGTCCTAGAAAACAGCATAAAAATACATAACTTTGACATTTCAGGGGGAATATGGTTCATTCCACTATTCATTCGGCAGCTCAGATCTGGGCGCTTCAAGTATACGAATTGCGCCCAGATCCCACGAACAGAACAGGGGGTTTCTGCCGTAGAAAGTATTATTCGGCACTTTGGTGTATCACCCCTGATGGCGACCATGTTTTGAGCTCGGTCAATGGACAGCGGGACCTCGACCTATTACTCATGGAGCGGGGGTCGGCTACAGAAGTGCACGAATCCCCGCTCTCAGTCTGGTTGTCCTGGCCGTTCGGGAGACGAAGGGCGACCGCCCGGAAGGGGGTACTTATCCTGCGGTTAACGCAAGAGCCGCGTTCTAATTGCTGCCACACGCCAGAATGCAGGTGGTCCTTGTTCGTGAGGCTTTCAGGCGTTTCCCTTCGGGGAATTACATATGAACGTGGGTCCCCTGGGACCGTCCATTAGTTGGTGGTTAACCGCAGACCGCGGCGCCTTATGCGGTTAGTGAGTGGCACACTCCGCCCGTAGGGTGGTCTGTCATTCGGTACTTGTAGAGGTGAAGGGGTTAAGTGGCGGCACACGCCAAGGACTGGGTGGTCCATCGTTCGTACAGACGAATACACCTTTATAAAAGTTTGTGCAATGCGTTCGTATGGTCTGAATGCTGACATAATAGGGGTTTTAATCGAAAGAAGGTTATGCTGTAACGGTATATAGAGTCCTTGTAACAACTACTAAAGGAGGGTGTTCCACATTATTAAGCAGAGCACCATTTTCATGCAATATGGGGAAGAAAAAGGATCTCTCTGCTGCCGAAAAGAGTGAAATAGTTCAATGCCTTGGACGAGGTATGAAAACATTAGATATTTCACGAAAACGTAAGCGTTATCATCGCACTATTAAGAGATTTGTGGCTGATTCAGAGCACAGACGGGTTAGTGCAGATAAATGCACATTGAGGAAGATTTCTGCCTGACCCATGCATCGGATCAAGAGAGCAGCTGCTAAAATACCATTACATAGCAGCAAACAGATATTTGAAGCTGCTGGTGCCTCTGGAGTCGCACGGACATCAAGGTGTAGAGTCCTCCAGAGTCTTGCAACTGTGCATAAACCTTCTATTCGGCCCCCACTAACCAATACTCACAAGCAGAAACGGCTGCATTAGGCACAAAAATACATGAAGACTAATTTTCAAACAGTCCTGTTTACTGATGAGTGCCGTGCAACCCTGGATGGTACAGATAGATGGAGTAGTGGATGGTTGGTGAACGGCCACCCTGTTCCAACAAGGCTGCGACGTCAGCAAGGTGGTGGTGGAGTCATGTTTTGGGCCGGAATCATGGGAAGAGAGCTGGTCAGCCCCTTTAGGGTCCCCGAAGGTGTAAAGATGACCTCTCTAAAGTATGTGGAGTTTCTGACTGACCACTTTCTTTCCTGGTACAGAAGAAAGAACTATGCTTTCCGTAATAAAATTATCTTCATGCATGACAATGCACCATCTCATGCTGCAAAGAATACCTCTGCATCAATGGCTGCTATGGGGACAAAAGTAGAGAAAGTCATGGTGTGGCCTCCATCCACCCCTGACCTCAATCCTATTGAGAACCTTTGGAGCATCCTCAAGCAAAAAATCTATGAGGGTGGAAGGCAGTTTACATCCAAACAGCAGCTCTGGGAGGCTATTCTGACATCTTGCAAACAAATTCAAGCAGAAACTGTCCAAAAACTAACAAGTTCAATGGATGTAAGACTTGTGAAGCTTCTATCAAATAAGGGGTCCTATGTGAAAATGTAACGTGACCTGTTAATATGTTGTTATAAGTTTGATTGAAATAGCTTTTGATTTCAGTAAATATGCTGCAAACACAACAAATGACAATTTTCAGTTCTTTACAACCTATAAAGTGTTTTGAAACTTACTGTGCGTAATAATTTGGAACAGTGCATTGTATGTTTTTTTTATGTTAAAAAAAATACTGTTATTAAGAGGTTCGTTCAATATAATTTGAGTTGTACTCTTAATAGTTGATAACATGAGAATTATGCTGACTATTATTTACATTAATTATTTAGGTAAATTAGAAAAATATAATTTGCATAATAATTTGGAACAGGGTGTATAATCATATAATACAGAAAGGAGGAGCACAACCAATAAAAAATGCAAAAAACTTTATTATACAGGAACATATATAACAGGTATCAACAAGGGCATCTTAGAGTGTCAATTTACTCAAACATATCTAACCAATATGCAAGCAATGACTGGGACCAAAGGAAAATAGAAAAAAAGAGAGATTCTGATCTAAATAATCCACTTATGCAAAAAAAACAAAAAAAAACTATATTATGATACCTGTATAAGAAAGTGAACCACAAGATACATACCAAAAACAAGAAACATGAGAAGAGGGTGAAGACGTCAAACACAAAATAGCCCCAAAAATAGGATATCATATAAACCATAGGCAAAACTGTTATGATCCCCACAATATATACAGAAAAGAATGGTACTGATAGGAAATCTATACCCATGGCGTCCTACACATGTGTGAGGCCGCTATCTCATACCTCAATAATCCTCATGTCTCATTAGGCTGCAGGGGAACCAGAGATAACTATATGGAATTTGGGCACATCAATATCAACTCCGCCTGTAGCACCGCTAGACGAAGAACGGGTGTTATGCATAAGCGTTCCACCGTCTCCAAGAGCTCCAAACCCCGGCATCCATCCCCCGGAAACAAGACGGGACTGTGAACTCGCGCGTGTGCACTAAAGGAAAAACTAGAATCGGCGAATGGAACACATAATGCATTCCAAAATGCGACTGCGCTTGTGCCATTCAAGGGATCAAAATAGCCGATCCAGTAACATGTTACAATAGTGGAGAATGGAAGTACTGCAGTACATTATCAGTACAAATGACAGTGTCATAGCGCTGGGCTATCACCTTGTGGATAAGGAATAGAAGTAGGACAGACACCCAAGTATCACACATTAATAAACAACAAGATAAAAAAAAGAAAACTCATAAAACTAAAATAGAGCAAATAAGGTGAAAAGAAAAAAAGAGACCAAATTGATAATCAAAACAATTAATAATAAATAAACATATGTCGTATCAAACACATAGTCCTGCACATTCTCCACAATAAGCCTGTTTATCATAAACACTACTAATATGATAAAAGACATATGTGCATTAACCTGCAAAAAGCAATAAACCCTGCATACACAAATATTCCAAAGGAGATAAATAAGTCCACACAAACTAAAGTATATAAATCATAAACAAGACTAACATGTTCCTACTAAGCCATATTACATGACAGATGTAAATAATCCTAAATGGAATCAACATAAATATGTATTCAAGAATGTATTCAAAACCCAACAATTAAATTGTATCATATCTCTAATGTACAAAAGGCATAGTCGAACAAAAATACAAATCAAAACTAGTAGCTATTGTCGATATCCAGGACACTTCTTGCAATGCACATACGAGTCCACTGTAACTCCATATCATTGTCCATAAATATGCAGGACTCCAAACATCCAATGGCCATAGTCACCAGAAAAGACTGTGAAGTAAAACATTTTTAGTAATCAAACTCAGTATTAAAAATTCTCGGCAGAGGTCAATAATTATGTCTAATATGCATGAAAGAGAAATCAAAAAATTGTCAATTACCTAAAAGGGTTGAAGTCGCATTCCTCATTCAATCCATGAGGGAATAATGTATCCAATCGGTAAATCCCGTTCTGCCCGTTTGAATGAGTCTGAAAGAGATGTGGATGTTGACACGTACCACCTACTTAGAGATTGTTGCAGACCACGTACAGCCCTTCATGGCAATTGTGTTCACTGATGGCAGTGGCCTCTTTCAGCAGGATAATGTACCCTGCCACACTGCAAAAGTTGTTCAGGAATGGTTTGATGAACATGAATGACACTTTGAGTTTAAAGTGTTGCTTTGGCCTCCAAACTCCCCAGATCTCAATCTGATTGAGCATCTGTGGATGTGCTGAAACAACAAATCTGATCCATGGAGGCCCCGCCTCGCTCTTTGTAGGACTTAAAGTATCTGCTGCTAATGTCCTGGTGCCAGATACCACAGGACACGTTCAGATGTCTTGTGGAGTCCATGCCTTGATGCATTAGAGTTGTTTTGGCAGCACGAGGATGAACTACACGATATTAGGCAAGTGGGTTTAATGTTTTTGAAACTGGTAAGAAAATGTTTATTTAAAAGGGAACGTTACTGCTATAATGTCTAGAGGTGCTATATAATATTTATTTGCTTTATAACACACTTTGAATGAGATTATATAAAGTGGTTATAATAGCATGTTATGTGTAGATGATTATAGTAATTACATTGTGTATATCTATATAGGGCACTTATGCAGCAGAACAGGGAAGCACTAGCAATAGCGGATTACAGACACCAGAAGAACATGGAAGAACTTCAAGAAAATATGAATTTGCTAATGATACATAAGGTTACAGTAGCTCGGCAAGAGGAGCAAGATAAAATGAAAGAAATTTTAAAACTTAAAGAAGTACAACATCAGGCGGATATAAAGGAGCTTAAAGCTTATATATCCAAGGTTGAAGCCTCCCATAAACGCACAGAAAAGCAACTAAAAGCTGTGGTATATTCAAAGGAGAAACTGGAAGAAGAGATAGTAGAGACCAGACAAGCTTTTCAGAAGTACATTAACTTTACATTTCCACAACTAGGACCAGGTCAGGCAGATTTCATTTTACCATACAGGACAACAATTTAAAAAACGTAAAAGCAACGTGGGATTGCAGATCTATCATCTGGAATGTGGTAGCATAAAAACAAAATAAACAATGATGCATACAGTGTTAATTGTTGGACTTGTTTGACTTTTTCTAACTGAGATTGACCTGTTTAGCTCACTCAATTTAAGGTGTAAAAAAGTTTTAAATTTTTTTGGCTACCACAATTCTGTGGTTTGCTTGATTGTCTCATGAGCTTGCACTTCATTTCAGCAACTGTACAGGTGATACTCGAAAAATTAGAATATCGTGCAGAAGTACATTTAATTCAGTAATACAACATAAATGGGGAAACTAATAAATGAGATAGAAGCATTACATGCAAAGCAAGATAGTTTAAGCCCTGATTTGTCATAAGTGCGATGATTATGGCTTACAGCTCATGAAAACCCCAAATCCACAATCTCAGTAAATTAGAATATTGTGAAAAGGTGCAATATTCTAGGCTCACAGTGTCCCTCTCTAATCAGCTAAGTAAGCCATAGCACCTGCAAAGGGTTTCTGAGCCTTTAAATGGTCTCTGTCTGGTTCAGTAGGAATCACAATCATGGGGGAGACTGCTGACCTGACAGTTGTGCAGAAAGCCATCATTGACACCCTCCATAAGGAGGGAAAGCCTCAAAAGGTAATTGCGAAGAAAGTTGGATGCTCCCAAAGTGCTGTATCAAAGCACATTAATAGAAAGTTATGTGCAAAGGAAAAGTGTGGAAGAAAAAGGTGCACAAGCAGCAGGGATGACCGCAGCCTGGAGAGGATTGTCAGGAAAAGGCCATTCAGAAGTGTTGGGGACTTTCACAAGGAGTGGACTGAGGCTGGAGTCAGTGCATCAAGAGCCACCACACAGAGACGGATCCTGGACAGGACAGGATGTCATATTCCTCATGTCAAGACGCTCCTGAACAACAAACAACGTCAGAAGTGTCTTACCTGGGCTAAAGAAAAACAGACCTGGTCTGTTGCTCAGTGGTCCAAAGTCCTCTTTTCTGATGACAGCAACTTTTGCATCTCATTTGGAAACCAAGGACCCAGAGTCTGGAGGAAGAATGGAGAGGCACACACTGCAAGATGTTTGAAGTCCAGTGTGAAGTTTCCACAGTCTGTGTTGATTTGGGGAGCCATGTCATCTGCTGGTGTTGGTCCACTGTGCTTCATTAGGTCCAGGGTTAACGCAGCCATCTACCAGGAGATTTTGGAGCACTTCATGCTTCCTTCCGCAGACAAGCTTTATGGGGATGCTGACATTTTCCAGCAGGACTTGACACCTACCCACACTGCCAAAAGCACCAAAGCCTGGTTCAATGACCGTGGGATTACTGTGCTTGATTGGCCAGCAAACTCGCCTGACCTGAACCCCATAGAGAATCTATGGGGCATTGCCAAGAGAAAGATGAGAGACATGAGACCGAACAATGCAGAAGAGCTGAAGGCTGCTATTGAAGCATCCTGGTTTTCCATAACACCTCAGCAGTGCCACAGGCTGATAGCTTCCATGCCAAGTCGCATTGAGACAGTAATTGCTGCAAAAGGGGCCCAAACCAAGTACTGAGTCCATATGCATGCTTATACTTTTCAGAGGTCCGATATTGTTCTATGTACACTCCTTGTTTTATTGATTGCATGTAATATTCTAATTTACTGAGATTGTGGATTTGGGGTTTTCATTAGCTGTAAGCCATAATCATTGCACTTATGACAAATCACGGCTTGAACTATCTTGCTTTGCATGTAATGCGTCTATCTCATAAATTAGTTTCCCCTTTTATGTTGCATTACTGAAATAAATGAACTTTTGCACGATATTAAAATTTTTCGAGTATCACCTGTACATGTGTTATGTGTGTTTGTGTTGTCTGTGTCATTTATGTTTATGTGTGTATGTATATCTGTATGTGTAATGAGTCAGTGTTTGTGTATCTGTGTCCTTACGCTATGCATTAGGGCTTCCAGCGTCACTGTAATCCTATGGGGAAATCCTAATGCAAGCGCAGCCATTTCTGCAGGGGAGAAGCATAGATGGAGCCGAGCCAGTGCCGAGGGATATCGGCGCTGGACCCAAGTAAGTGAAAGGAGGGGTTAATTTGTTTTCCTGCACTATAGTTTTCCTTCAACTTAACAGCAATACACTGTTGAATCTTAGCAGAACTGGGAATAATTTAAGTTAAGTACAGCTGCCAGAACAGAGAATGAAAAGCTTACATTTGCTCTGAATTATTAGTCGCAAATAAAAGTGTGCTTTGCATTTCAAAACTTATCCGACAACATAAGTAAAATTGATTATATATAAATTAAGTTTATTAAGCTTAAGTGTATTGTTAAGCATTATAAAGAGGCTAAGACCATATCATCTTCTTGTCCAGCCACACCTCCCATGCCTCTTCCCCTTTTCAGTCCCTACATTTGATTTTCATAAGATTTAGGACTTAATTTAAGATCCTGATACTTGCTTACAAATCTCTACAAATGCTGCTCTGACCTACTTATCCTCACTAATACACAAATATGTCCCGTCTATGCCCTTACGCTCTGCCGGAGACCTACATCTAACCTCTGTTTGTACTCCTACCTCTGATGCTCACCTTATAGACTACTCTAGAGCTGCAATGTTCCTATGGAATGCCCTTACCCTCTCTGTAGACTCCTTCAAAAAAATCTTTGAAAACTTACTTCTTTAGGAAAGCATATCAAATTAACTGTGAACAGTTTCCCCACCCCCTCCCTGCACCCTGATTCCTCTCCTGCAACTGTTATCAAAACAAAACACTAAGCCCTCAATGAACACTATCCTAGCAACCTACTTTTCTACCCTACCCTTACCTTTTGTGTCACATTACCCCACTCCCTCTAGCATGTAAGCTCATTGAGCAGGGCCCTCAATCCCTCTGTTCCTGTGTGTCTGGTTGCAAATACGTGTCTGGTGGGCCGTGCTTGACTTCCGGCATGAGCGGACACATGGGGTGAGAGCGCTGTTCCAAGCAGAGCCAGTGCAACAGCATTAAACAAGCAGGCAAGCCAGTAAGCTAACGAGTGTCTTTACCCCAAAGGTTCCTGGATACGTTCCAGGGTGAATTATAACCGCTGTGATTGTGACTGTGAAAAGTAAATGGCGCCGTCAAAACAGACAAAAGTGACAGACCCGTCGCGGTATGTAAAAAAAGACCGACAGCGTCAAGCTCAAGATGACGCCGAGGCTGATACAGACGCCGGGGCACAGATTCTATACAAGATAATATAGGTGAAGGGCAGATCTCTAAAGAATTTCTAAAACAAATACTTCAAGATTTAAGGGCAACCATAAGTGAAGATTTACATCAAGTATACACCAGGAGCTATCAGAATTGTGTGACCGTACTGATCATTTGGAAAAGAAAGCTGATGAACTTTGTATAGCCCATAATGAAATGGCTGATAAATTTATTAAGATAGATGAAGAAAATATTAAACTGTGGCATAAGATTGCTGATTTGGAAGATAGGTCACGCAGGAACAATGCACGATTCAGAGGTGTGCCTGAATCAATAACAGCAGAGAAAATTGTGGAATATATCACAACCTGTTGTGCCACCCTGGAGAAGGGTGTATGGGAGATAGAAAGAGCTCACGGATTGCCAAGACACACATGGTTAATGGCAGATATACCACGTGATGTGTGTATGTTTCTATCGTTACACTTCAAAGGAAGCACTAATTGCAGCAATCCGCAAGACACCGATACTACCTTCCCCCTACGAGGCGATTTCTGTTTACACAGATTTATCTGCTCTTACCATGGCAAGACGTAAGGAATTCTCTATGATCATTAAAGCTCTGCGTAACAATAAAATGCCATATCGATGGGGGTTCCCAACCAAAATACTAATATGGCGGAATAGTAAGCTGATAGTTTTGGCTGGTCCAGTTACTGGTCTTGCTACCTTCAAAGATTGGGGACTTGAGAATATCGAGGAAACTACATCTATGCAAGTTGCTGTCCCTCAAAGATTTTGGCTACAATGGAAGATGGCAGGAAAACCTTCAGCACATTGAATTTACTATGGAATTTACTAGGGGGTAATAAACACCTTCGACATAATTGGGACCCTTTTTTTTTAATGATTTTTCCTTTTTTTTCAAGTATGGGGTATGGCCCTTTAAATTCCAGGACTAGCAATAACAAGTTCGTGATAAAGCAACTATGAAGTTACGATGCCGCAGATCGGAAAAGCCAACGGATAAGATGACCATTTCGCAAGTATTTTAAGAATACACTGTATTCTAAAAGAATATCCTGTGCAATTTAGTTCGTTTTAGCAAATACTGTTGATGGACGCACACTTAGCATGACTTAATTAAATCAATTTAATTTAGTAATAGAGTCAAGTGGAAGCAATTAGGACCTTGGGAATTGGTTATGGTTGACTAAGGTTCTAGGTATAGGGGGGATAATGAAGTTTCTCCCTGAGTCTGCCTGACTGAGTTACGAGACCTATTTAAAACCATTATGGGGTAGCATGAGTGCAACCCAATGTTGTATAAATGCCTGAAGTACACCAAATGGACTCAAGGAATCATTGGCAGGATAAACAGGGGACAAAGGCGGTGGTGGGGGGGAGGGGGAAGGCACATGAAAGAAGGGGTTATATGACTGTGGATACATATTTAAAAGTAAACCTGTACGTCAGTATGAGAAATATTTTACACTTGTTTAAGTTACTACGTTTTCCTATAAGGACCATAACTACTTATGTTATATCAGTGGTCTGTCTTGAATAGAGCATATATGGGCAACTGAGGTATTTAATCATGGTTACACTTTCAAAAGCAATGCTGCATGTTAGCATAAGAACTATATTAGATATACTTGTGTTAGTGTGTTGCCCCAGAAGGACCATAACCACTTATGTTATTTATGCCATATTGGCTGTTTGGTCTGAATAGAGCATACATGGGCTATAGAGATAAAAAGGAGGAATGTGGTAAATTAAATCATTACAGCATATCGAGAAATATATATTTTTATATGTACAACACTAAGAGCCTCTTAAAAGGAAGGGGAAAATAATCAAGAAAATAAAAAAAAATTTAAAAAGGAAGAGGGGAAAAAAAATGTAAAATGTAAAAATGTTCTGCTTAAATGCCCCCAATTAGATATTACACTGGGTGCCAAACTCCCTTTGACAATTTAACTCTGTCCTATCATTTTCAACTTAGAATTAAATAGGCTCTGGCAGTGCTTTATCATAAGGAACTGGTTTTGACTATGGGGGTGGTTCACCTCACACGATCCCCAGTGGGATGTAAACTGGAACAGGCGCCTATGCGCTATCCAGTACATCCCCAGGTATACTCTCTTGCATGAGAGTTTTTGTATATACTTATTTCAATTTGTTTAAGTGGTTTATGTTTTTATTTATGTGTTGTACCCAAATGTTTCCCAACTCAAACTCCAGGAGACAGCCTAGTCCAATGCCTTTTAAAGAGCAATCACTATAATACATATGAGTGTAATACCAAATATAGCAATGATTTAATAAGAGTCATTGTTAAGACACTAACCGCCAGGTAGATGAAGCCGCCGTTTAGTAAATAATCCCCTTCTCCAGAAATGCAGTTTATATCCAGCCGACCGCCAAACTCCCGAACGAAGTCCACGAACACGGCAACTCCCGATCAGCAAAACAGTTGAACGCCTTCCACAGCTAAGAATAACGAAAGCGCTGTCCCAGTAATAATTCCCCCACAAACGAGACCAAGCTCCGTCTTGAGGGTCAAATAAAGATCTGTTTAATGGGGGCTACCTGCCCGGTATTTATGCAGGTCTCCACAAGGTGGACACTCCCCGAGGGGACCTTGTGGAAGACTGTAAAATATATTAGACAGTAGCCAATCGCAGTGGCTTCAATATAAGCCCTTCCCATCTTACCCATAAATCCGTCTTCTCTACCCCGGAGATAATTAGGAAGAAACCCAATTATCTCCCAGGGTAGAGACAATCGCCATTTTAAATTACAGTAGTAAAAATACATTAAAATACATAACTGAAGAAATACCGAATGAATATAGTTCGTGTAACGTATCCCCAGACAGCCTGGATCTGAGTGCATATTTTCACCGAATAGCGCTCAGATCCGATGTATCTAGTCGAATTGCCATGGAGTCAAAGTCTTTCAGCAGTCCTTCGGTATACGAATGACTCCATGGGACGGCTGTCTGGGTAAAAGTCCATACGAATGCATAAAAACTCCCGAACGACCGACGTTCGCATGCCTTGTCGAAATAGAAGGTGGGCATCAGCTTCCAGCGGTGTTCGGTAGTTTAAGTGTCCGTTTTTAGTTCCATACAGTTTGTACCGAACACCGCTATGCGTTCGTGTGTCCCAAAATGGCCGCTGCCTCGTGGTCGACATGCGAACGACGACCACCCGTACGAATGGAATGGAGAGGTGTCTGCGGTTAACCACAACGTTCTAATTGGGGCCAAGAGGTTAACCAGCAGCACACTCCTCTCCTGGGTGGTCGTTCGTTCAGTAGTTTCAATCGGTAGTTTGCAAATTACACGAACGGGGGTATACGAACAGGAAATCCAGCGAAAAAAAGGGAAACAGACGAACCAGCAATACAGATGAATCTGTCACAGTCATCAATTTATATGTCTTTCATTAAATGTAAATGGCCTAAATAGCCCAATAAAAAGACGATTAGTTGGGGGGCGGAGCCTAACTGCAAGACATGCGGACGCATGACCATGTAGCTCCGGGGAAAAAGCAGAGAAAATAACTCTAACTATCGCCTACAGCACCCCCACAGACAACTGTTAAAGTGTGGGAATACCCCCTAGCCAAATGGGGTGGAAAAACAAAAAATCAACGGCGGACAAACCTGCTCCAGGGCTTACGATTGGAGCAATGTGGCGGCAAGCACGCAGCACATGCGACACCAACATGGCGGCTCTCCACGGAGGCTGCTCTGACTTTTCGGATGGCAGCTCTGATGAAACCGGGGATGATTACCTCCCAGCCTCAGTCCCCCAGCAGAGAGTGAACCTCGGTAAACCGGGAGCGGACCCAGACGCCAGCTTGGTCACCACCAGGGTGTTGAAAACACTACTGGCGGATTTACAAAAAAATATCCTTACGGATGTCACCGCTCTGAGGGGAGAGCTAAAGGGCCTGACAGGCCGCATAACAGCATTGGAAGACTTCTCCACAGGACACCAGCAAATTATTTCCTCACTACAAACAGCAGTGCAAGACTCACAACACCAAAACCTGCTATATGAATGCCGCTTCGCGGCCCAAGAAGACAGCAGACGAAGACACAATCTGAAATTCAGGGGTATTCCGGAGGAGATGCCGGAGGCTAAGCTGCCGCAGACATTCAAACGTATGTTAACATATATTCTGCCCCCGGCCAGGCTAAACACATCACACCCACAGACCTTTTCCCGGTCCCCAAACCCTCCAGAGCCCCTGCCACAGCCACAAGGGATACAATAATTACCTTCAGGCAGAAGGGACAAATTAACAATCCTCAATGCCCTCCGGGGAAAGACCCCCCTGCAGTTTGAAAACATGCAACTGACCTTTTACGCTGCCCTGTCCAGCGGAACTCTGGCATGGCATAGGTCACTCCGGCCTCTCACCTCCCTGCTCCAATGACAGACCATACCCTATCGGTGGCGGCCCTCCCAGTCGCTCCTCATACAGCACGAAGGGCAAGCATATCTGTAACGGATCACCTGGCACCCGACTGGGTACCTCCGTTGAAGGATGCTCCTAGCGCTTCCTGAGGACTCCAAGCACTGCAGCAGACACCACAACCACCGAACCGGAGAAGCATACAAATGCACTCAAGCATATGAATGCTGTAAACAGCTGAACAGGAAAAGCATACAATCAGCTTACACTCCTGGCAATCAGCATACAGTCCAATTCCCCCAATAACGAGACAACACATCGTTTTGAGGTCAAGCAGAACTGCCTGTACTGGCACATACAGCCTCTTTTATTCACAATCCACAAACATAGTACTTCCCACAGGGTTTTGAAATACAACCAATCAATCCGTACAATACACACAGACACTCCCACACAAAATCCTCCCCTCTGCCTGTGATATGATTACTGAACACAATGGTTAATATAATTATCACAGGCAGAGAAATACAGTATTACAAAACATATCACAGGGATCCCAAAACATGCAATAACCCCATAAAAATATATCCTCGGAACATGGGGATCTGGGTGAACCAGATATCCAAAATTCACCCAGATCCATTCAGTAGTTTGGAAGATACCGTTTAATGCAGATTCCGCAGAACATATACAAGCTATATGAAAAACAATTATTGTTAAATGTGTCCCCTGTTCTGTAGTTTAAAACTACTGAACGATGTCTTTGTGCACCAAATACCGGCAAGATGGCACCGTGTAGAAAAGTCCAAACAGTGTCTGTGAGTTAAAATGGCCGCCATCCATTGTTCTCACCATGTGCCTCTGATACAGGAAATGGTGGCCACCCAGTAACTCCACAGTTTATCTGGTAGTCTATCCATCCGGACCAACAGATGAAACACATGGGGAACAGTGCAACAAAAGAAGGCAATCATAAAAAATATGGACAATAGTCATATTTGTGCACAATCTCCAGTTTTGTCATAAGGCACAAATAGTGTTTTCGAATGCCATATATCCCAGGGCCATAGTCAGAAGGTAGGAGGCGGGCAAGCATCCCCCTCCAAGAACACGTGTCGAGGTCTGTACCGCCACAATATCGTTCAACATTTATTTCAATTTTATTTTTTTTAAAGCGCAACGTAGGCATACACCCAAACAACTAGCATGCTGGACAGAACATACTGTTACCTTCGCTAACTTCACATTCTGTTAAATTAATCACTGTGCTTTCAATGCCTACATGTCATACTACACCCAAGATACATACATACAGTCTAGATAGCACCTAGTCCAGTTCTATGTATGTCTAGTCTAGCATGTTATACTGCACACAGGAAGCCATGCCTCGTAAAGGTTCTTTCTTTTATCTTACCTACAGAAGTTGTACCGTGCCTGAATAGTGTTAGCTTTTGCTTGTTAAGCCCTAGGCGTCAAAACCCAAATGTAGTACATGACACTGTAGGTGCTAGTCAAAGCTATGCAGAGAGGCAAATATACTCAGCAAATATGCATAATATACTTTATCTGGTTTTATAATGCTTTCTTCATAGGCCTAGGCGTTATGCCTTTCTTTTTAGACCCCATACTTGCCTTCACTCAAGCTCACTTGTAGAACGCACAAGGCGGTGAATAACATGTTGTTAACCAGTTGATTGGCCGGGCACACAGCGTAATCATCATTTCAGGGGACTTTCCTAAAACTTACCTTAACACTCGACACACCTCCCAAATTACGAAGTGCATCATTTCTTAGGCTATATCGGCAAGATCAAGGTCAACATGCTTAGATACACAGGCATGCAACAGTATTTAACCGCAATGCAGATTAATTGGGCTGACATTCATATATGTTTTTGTGTTTTTCGTTAATAACGTTTTACTCAAAGTTAAGCTTAATTTTAAATGACATTACTGTTTCTGTTTTCTATTATTATTTGGCTACACATCTAATTGTCAATGTGTTCACGTTTGTCAGGCTGGAACGACAGGCTGCTCTCTGCCCATTACCAGCTCACGCCAAGCTCGGCAATCCCTAACCTTAAAGGGCCCTTACTAGTCAGCAAACTAGGTTAAGCTTCCTTGGTCTATTACAAACCTAAAACACGTTGTTCCATCATCGGAACTCAGTTCCTTCGTTCCCCTACCTGTTAACCCCTGGAGACCAGGCTTTCCCATAAAGATAGCCCACCACTCATACAAAAATAATTTTAAAAAATCCCAAGCTATGGCAATACATTTCCCAGCACAGATGGTAAAGAGCTTGCAATAATCTTATCCATTTGATTGGTGTACCTCGTCAGTATCTTACTTTGGCATAAAACTACCCAGGAG
Source organism: Pelobates cultripes (assembly GCA_933207985.1). Taxonomy (NCBI): domain Eukaryota; kingdom Metazoa; phylum Chordata; class Amphibia; order Anura; family Pelobatidae; genus Pelobates; species Pelobates cultripes. The sequence goes on from OW240913.1 coordinate 172,974,845, forward strand.
GCAATGCTTGATAATAAAAGAGAATCATATCCCACTGTTACATAAACTGAATAAACAACTAAGATTATAGGAGGAAAGAGGAATATCATGGTTAGGACGTATCAATACAATAAAAATGATGATACTACCTAATATTTTGTATCTCTTTAGAACACTACCCATTGCTTTACCAAATGCACTTTAAAAAACATTTCAAAAAATTGTGAACGCACATATATGGAAAAGAAAATCGGTGCGAATAGCACAGTATCTGTTATGGAGACCATATACGAAAGGAGGTCTAAATATACGAAATGTACATTTATATAATAAGGCTGTTATACTTGTACAAGGCATATCCATTCTCAAACGCTCTATACCCCCAATATGGCTAGCGCTGGAAAATGCGTGCATATAATGTGGTACAGTGGATCAGGTTTATGGTTAGGCCAGGTGAAACAGACTAAGCCTTGTACTATGATGTCTTCCATAAAATTGCTTCTAAAAACATGGTATCAGGTTATATCCAAACTCAAAGTAGCTAAGGCGTTAGCACTTGAGACACCAATTAAGATTGTTGCCTCTCCTACAACGGATATATGCCTAGACACATGGATAAGGCAAGGGGTCCGTCATGTGGGTTCCTTATACAACGAAGCAGGAATTAAACCATTCCCTGAGCTTCAGAAGATATATTCTTTGCCATCACATGAATTATTTACATATTTGCGTATTAAACACATCATGAATACAATACTTTCTACATTGCAAGACAGTGCAAATAGAACACTTTTTGTGCATAATTGTATATGGAAAATTACACATATAAAGGCTCTATCTTTTTGTTACACTATTCTCATAACTATGGGAGATGAGGATACTGTGCCCTAAATGCATAAATGAGAAAAGGATTTAGATAAGCAGCTCCCGCCGGAAACCTGGTATATACGGCACTAAAAATTACTAAACAAGCCTCTAGAAGTTTATCACATTGGGAGGCATTTTGTAAATTAAACATGAGGTGGTATATGGTACCCTCTAAACTAGCCCGTATATACCTGGGAACACCAATAGAATGCTGGAGATGCAAAACTAAAATAGGCACTCTTCAACATTTTTGGTCACAAGAGTCTGCGAACCCGGGTGGAGCACTGCTCGTTCAACTTACCGACCATCCAGACAAACAACATTTGGGAGATATGATCTACTGACTGGGGGGGAACATTCGCGCCATAAAAGCTAGGGGGAGCGTTCATTTGTGTTTGCACATGAACCCACGAAAGCCGACCGACCATCCTGCCCAATCCTCTGGAACTCTTTTCGGCTATCACCTCCTGGCCGGTTGGTCAAAACTTTATTCGAACAGCAATTTCGTTCCACCAAACCGATCTGAGTGCTTTATGGATATGTTGTATGCTCAGATCGTGGCTATTTGGCAAAATTATTTTTGTAGGGTTCCTGCATTCTTTTCTTGTATTTTTGGGGTATTGTAAAATATGTGTGTAAGTTTCTGTATTTGAGAGATAATTGAGTTATCCTAATTTGAGCATAATTATCTCTCAAACACAAAGGCTCCTGGAAAGAAACCCTTGTGTTCTTGCTGTGGAAACCCAATGCTAGGGGCCAGTGCATAAAAGCCATGTACGACAGAATAAAGTCAGTTGTACTCCCAGAACTGTGCGTCATCCACTTAATGGGGAGGAGGTGAGCTTTTTACTTGTATCTTGTTTCTGATTTCTACTCTTGGTGATCCAGTGGAGGAAAGTCCTGGTCAGGACTAGGGCTCCACTACAATACATACCCCAAAACACTGTCAGCCCATGCTGTACTTAAGCAATTAGAGAGATAGAGAAAAAAAAGGAGGGGAGAGGTATGGGCCACCTGGGACCAGACACTCTCCTCTACGATTTAAGGATGTCCAGTATCATCAAACTGGGTTCTAAACTTCTCCCCTGATGTGGTCAACAACCAGTATGACCAGATCTCAGAGTAAACTTGCATTGAGACTGTCGTTTAAAATGAAGTTCCTCAACAACTCTGCGGCCTCCATCTGTGTGAACAACGACCCTAGTGGTGTGGCAACAGATTGCCTCCAGAGTTGTGGCACAACTTGTTAAGCCACATTCAGGACGTGGATCATAAGTGACTTCTTGTAACGTGTTCTAGGTGTGGTCATGTGGTGTAAAAGTATGGGGGCCGGTCCAAGGGATGGTGGAGACCAAGATCCATCAAGCGGACTGAGCTGACATCACACAAACATGTTCCCAACCAGGTCGTCACTAGACAACCATTGGTCATGA
>OW240913.1:172984486-172995765 GCA_933207985.1 Pelobates cultripes
TTTAATAAAACATGCACTTTGGAGGATATAGAAGATAATTAAACTGTAAAGACCTTTTTTTTTTTTTTTTTTACTACTTTCCACCCCCCCATGTATTATTGCTGGTCTATCAATGTGGGTATATATTGATAACCAACAAATTGAGGAATACCTACAAATTTCCAAGGATCTTACAAATGTGAATATGGATGGATAGAAGAAGGGAAGAAAATAAGAAGAAAACTATTTGTTTACTAATTTTTTTTTTTTTTTGTGGCGCCTTTAGGTTTCTACATGTTTATGGGGCATCACATGTTATGAATTTGCAAATAAGATTGTTGATATTGAATAATTTCACTAATTGGTATATTAAGGTTTAATACAAAATGTATGAACACTATAACACATTCATATGAGGATAATTTTTACTAGAAAATATATGTGGGTTGCTGTTTGGATATTTGGATAGAGAGGTGAAAGCCAGACATTAGGGATTCCACTTTATGGGCCACGTGTAATATAGTAATGAGGGGTTATTTTAACTGCATAGCAAGACCACTTAATGTTATCTCACATACATATTATTCTTATTCTTATTCTTATTCTTATTATAGCCAAATTTACCACCCTAACTCCTCCCACAGTTTTTACACTACATAGACAGTAACATACCAAAACGTGCAGATTGTTCCCGATTGGATTGCTATTACTTTGTAGAACGTTTCGCCAAATGGTTCACGGAATATCGTCATTCTTGTGGCGAAATTGGTTCCATAGGAATGAATGGCAAAATGTTCAAAACTAGAGTGGGAGCTGGCAAAAGCTGAAAAATCAGGACATAATTTCTAAACTGCCACCACTCCCTCATTTTCAAGCCCACCTACACAAAGCTTATATCAAAACGTTCAGCTATCCCTGCTGCCACTAAAAATGTACACGGCTAAGCCATAGTCCTGATAGTTTTCACACTATGACCATTTGTTTGCAACTCACGCTGTCCATTGACATTCATTGAAACTCCACTCTAGCCAGCTCAAACTTGAAGGGCAATTTCTAAACTGCGACTGTGCCTTCAATTTGAATACTTCAGAGACATACTATGCATCAAAATGTAAGTCTGGGTCTTGTGATTCTCACATTATAAAGCTCTTCGCTGTAGGTTTTAGAATAAGGCCGTTTGAAGATGGCAACCGCCAAAATACTCTGACCTGTGCCAGGCTGGAGCAGCAAGTAATGTCATAGGCAGGGCCTTTTGTACACCTGCTAATGTTTTTATAAATGTATGTTTTAATGTAACTGTGAAGCACTTTGGGCAACAATGTTGCAATTAAATGTGCTATATAAATAAATAAAAGTTGAAATGCATTTCTCACTCTATCAAGCTTGCCATGTGCACTTTTTAAATTTGATCAATCAATTGGTTAGTGTTATGTTTACTATCTTTACTCATTCCAACCTTTCCACAGTTACTCTGCCCAGTCCAACCACACAACAGTTACTCAAGCCACTCCACCCAGTTACTCTACCCACTCCAGTTCCAGACTACTGGTGGAGGCAAGAAATTGTAGTTTTGCTAGTTATATTTTAATCTCTCAAATTCAAATAAAAACCAACCTTCTAAACAAAACATGATAAAGTTATCCGAACTGCAAAATAAAATTAACCTTAAAACAAAAGAAAAGATAAAAAAAAAACTTTTAAATAAACTGAGATTAAACAACTATTATTAGGAAAATAGAGCAAGTAAAAATTTAACAAAAAAACTTAAACTATGAAAAATAGGATAAACAAACTGATAACCAAAATATATATTCTACCCCCGAAAAAATTGGCCAAAACTGTAACGACTTTTACAGTAATTTATATAATCTTGGTCTATATCCTGAAAAAGAGAAAATAATTGGCTATTTGACTGATACTAATATTCCAAAAATCTCTATCTCAGATCTTAATGCGCTCAATAATTTAAACCAGAAGAAGTAGAGAAAGAAATACACAAATTAATACATTTAAAACTCCTGACCCGGATGGATACAGTAATTATTTTTTATAAAATTATTAAAAAGGAAATTGTTTATCCATTAACTGCTCTTTACAACGAGATAGCAAGTAGTTATAAAACCCCAAAGGAATTACTACAAGCCAACCTTCTCCATATTCTGAAACCAAATAAAATTTAAACCGATGTTAGCAATTACAGACTCATTTCTTTAACGTCAATATGAAAATATAAACATCTCTTTTAGCATCCAGATTAAAACTGATTATCGATAAAATCATCCATCCCGACCAAGTCAGTTTTATCCCAAGATCTTCTGACAGTTGTACTAGGAGAATCTTGCATGTGTTGGAACATTTAGAAAATCTGCAGACTCCATTACTGACCGTCTTTGGATGCCGAAAAAGCATTTGACAGTGTGAGCTGGAGTTTTCTAGATCTAGTTATAAATTAGTTTGGATTTGAGGGTTGGATCCACAGTCAGCGACGTTTTAGCCTCGAGGCAAACAAGGCATTTGCCAAAAAAGGCCGCCCCCAAATGTCCAGGGCAAATGTCTTCTTAGCCTTGCGGCTAACTGACATGCCGGTCGGGCGGGCGGGCGGCACTGGCGAGGGAGCACTTCCTCTGAGCTGTTTTCTCAGCTCCCTCGCGCGCCGCAGAGTGAGGCTGGGAGCCAGAATATGACATCATATTCCGGTACCCGGCATCACTCTGCGGAGCACCAGGGAGCTGAGCAGACAGCTCAGAGGAAGTGCTCCCTCGCCAGCCGCCCGCCATCGCCGCCCGCCCAGCAGCCACTGGACCCCCTGGGAGAGTGGGGACCTCCCCCAGCATTCCCAAAGGTAAGGAGGCTGGGGGGGTTAAAAAAAAAAAAAAGTGTTAATGTAAGTGAGTGAGTGTGTGTGTATGTCTGTTAGTGTCTGTTAGTGTGTGTGTGTGTCTGTTAGTGAGTGTGTCTGTTAGTGTGTGTGTGTGTCTGTTATTGTGTGCGTGTCTTTTAGTGAGTGTGAGTGTGTCTGTTAGTGAGTGTGAGTGTGTTAGTGTGTGTCTGTTAGTTTGTGTGTCTGTTAGTGTGTGTGTGTGTGTGTGTGTGTGTGTGTCTGTTAGTGTAAATTGGTTAGATCTTAAATGGAAACCTGATGTGGCTTTATTACATCTGAATTGGGACCTAACATCCACATTGTTAAAGTATATAGCTATGCACTGTTTATTAGCTACTAAAATTACAAGAGCTAGTCAATGGAAATCAAACCTCTCTTTCCATAGAAAACTTCTAATAGATCAACTTACATATCAACTTAGAATGGAAAGAGATATATATGACTTGTCCCTGAATTCACCTCACAAATATGAACAATACGATAACTGGTTAGAAAAAAAAATGATTCACAAGTCTTGTTGACACTCCTTTTTAGACTCAACTGTTATATTACAAGAGGAAAAAACTCACAGGCACTCCAACTTCAAGCCGCAGGCAGATTTATTATGACAGAATGCAACGCAATGTTTCGACCGGAAAGGTCTTTTTCAAGCAGACCTTTCCGGTCGAAACGTTGCATTGCATTCTGTCATAATAAATCTGCCTGCGGCTTGAAGTTGGAGTGCCTGTGAGTTTTTTCCTCTTGGATTATTGTACTGGGATTGCTGGTCCTGCTCTGGAGCACCCTTGGCCGCTGGGATTGGGTGCGGTTCTCATCACTTACTCTGCTCAACTGTTATATTAATCTATGTATTGGCTCGAGATAACCGAGTAGGAAGGGCCTGCCACCCTTGGAACGATCATGATTGTGAATACTGTATTGTGCACTTTATTGTATGTAAATTTTATCTATGTTTGTTTTTGTTTTTTCTGATAAAGTTGATAGTAAGACTTAAAGGACCACTATAGTGCCCTGAGGGTGCCCTCACCCTCAGGGACGCCCTCCCCCCTGGCTCTGGGGAGAGGAAAGGGGTAAAAACTTACCTTTTTCCAGCGCTGGGCGGGGAGCTCTCCTCCTCCGATCCTCCTCCGTTCCTCCCATTCGGCTGAATGCGCACGGGCGGCAAGAGCTGCGCGCGCATTCAGCCGGTCGCATAGGAAAGCATTTACGATGCTTTCCTATGGACGCTCGCGTGCTCTCACTGTGATTTTCACAGTGAGAATCACGCAAGCGCCTCTAGCGGCTGTCAATGAGACAGCCGCTAGAGGAATTGGAGGAAGGATTAACCCATTTATAAACATAGCAGTTTCTCTGAAACTACTATGTTTATTTAAAAATGGGTTAATCCTAGCTGGACCTGGCACCCAGACCACTTCATTAAGCTGAAGTGGTCTGGGTGCCTGGAGTGGTCCTTTAAGGTACTTAATTATGTCAATTGTGTAGTAATGTATGTTTGTTAAACTGTACAAACTCTTTGAAAAAGTTAATGCTAGACTAAGAACGAGTTATTCCAGAAAATTTTGTTTTTATTGCAAGACCTTAATCAGCAAATTATTAAACTGAAGGGAATAGAGGTGTCGTGGATGGGAAGAATAAATCTGGTTAAGGCCTATTTGGTCCCTAAGATACTATATCTGTTCAGAAGGATTCCACTTCGGGTTCTTGGGTCCATCCTAGAAAAATTTAATAAATTATTTATTTTCTTTATTTGGGGAAGCAAGAAACCCAGAATTGCTCAGAACATAATTAAAAAAGATAATACCCAAATTACATGATCTAAACATGTTCCCACACGTTAAGGAAAAATTTAAAAGCAGGTTGGTTCCATTGTGAAAGTTCTCAGATTGGAATCTCAAATCCAATATATCTTTTTTTGGATTAAGCCATCTATGATTAACCATTTAAATCTAGAAAATCCGTTGCTTAAAGACGCAGTTAATACCGGGGCAAAGGTCAGAGCCAGATTAGGAATTAAAGGCTATTTTACTCAAGCTACACCCCTTAAAATTCTTAAATATTATATATAGGATTTAGGTGTATCTGGATGGGATCATGTAGGTATTAATACCTTAGCCAACATTACAATAGAGGGGAAAATACTACTGTTTGACGTTATACAATCTAAATATAATTTATTAAATAGAGATATTTTTTTTCTATCTTAGAATAAAACATTTCTTAAAGGCTAATCATGTCTCCCCTGCAACCCAACTAGAGGATTTTATAGATAACCAACATAGCTATAAATGAATCTCTATGTTGAAAAAATGTTTTATTAATGATCAGGAAATATTATTAACCTCACCAGTGAGGAAATGGGAAAAGTATATGGAAGTTTACAATTCAATAGAAAATTGGAAGGAAGTTCTGGAACTGGTTAAAAAAGTGAACACTCTATTAATTTACAGGAAGTATATCTTAAGTTGATGAATCGCTAGTATCGTCTTGATCCTCTACGCATTGGCAAATTGAATAAATCTACTAGATTGCTGCTGGGGATTTTTTCAGGCTCAAGGTTCAATATACCATTCAGTTACTTACTTTAATCCAGCGCCGGGCTCCCTCAGCGCTGGTGACCTCTCCTCCCACTCCGACATTAGCTCCAGAGTGGAGCAGAATGCGCATGTGCATTAAAAACGCCCATAGCTAAATGCTTTCCTATAGAAATGGCTCAATGCTCAATGCTTTCCCATGGATGTTCTGCATGCTGAATGCGATTTTCGCATTCAGCGTCGCAGATGCGCCGCTAGCGGCTGTCAAGAAGACAGCCACTAGAGGCTGGATTAACCCTGCAATATAAACATAGCAGTTTCTCTGAAACTGCTATGTTTACATATGAAAGGTTAAAACCTGGGGGACCTGGCACCTAGACCACCTCATTGAGCTGAAGTGGTCTGGGTGACTATAGTGGAGCAGAATGCGCATGTGCATTAAAAAAGTCCATTGCTCAATGCTTTCCTATGGAAATAGCTCAACGCTCAATGCTTTCCTATGGATGTTCTGCATGCTGAATGCGATTTTCGCATTCAGCATCGCAGATGCGCCTCTAGCGGCTGTCAGAAAGACAGCCACTAGAGGCTGGATTAACCCTGCAATATAAACATAGCAGTTTCTCTGAAACTGCTATGTTAACATATGAAGGGTTAAAACCTGGGGGACCTGGCACCCAGACCACCTCATTGAGCTGAAGTGGTCTGGGTGACTATAGTGGCCTTTTAAAGTAGAAGATTAGCAGACATTTTACAGGTAGACTTTACATTCAAGCCACAAGTATGGCTTTTCCATCTAGATCTACCGGAGATGAATAAGCACTAGAAATATTTAGTCATAAATATTTTACTGGCGGTTAAGAAATGCATGGCGGAAACCAGACCCTCCGTAATGGCTTAGAATAATTAATCCGATTACACATCAAGCACATATGGAAAGATATTTTTATAAGGTAAATGGGGAACTCCCTACTTACAAGGAAATTTGGTAGGGAGGTGCATAGGCAAAAAATTTGGTTCGGTTCGGCACTTCCGAAATTCAGAAATTCGGCACTTTGGTTCAATTCAGCACTTCCGAAATTCGGGAATTTGGCACTTTGGCAATTCCCTACCCGTACCTCTACCCCTACTAGGATTAGGGGTAGGGTTAGATTCCTGTCATCATTCTCTTAATTTTCACTCCCTCTCCTGTTTTGCCACTTTTCAGAAATCCAAAGGACTTCGGCAGTTCGGGACTATGGCAATTGAGTTCGGTTTGGCACTTCCGAACTTCGGCACTTTGGAAATTCAGACATTTGGAAGCATCCGAATGTCTGAATTAACTAAATTCGTCCAAATTTACATTCGGAATGAAACGAATTGCACATGTCTAAAATTTGGTCCCCTTGGCTAGAATATATTAAAGAGACTTAGGCCCCAGATGGGAGCGTGCCTCAACTCTGGCATATAGAGAATAATTATTGCCAATGATTTCTATTTCCCTCTCCTCTTCCCTTTTTTTCTCCCCTTTTTTTTAACGAAGGATAGATTAACCATTTCCAAAGGAAGAGGAGGAGGAATGCCGATGCTCATGAGAACACAACCATTACTAGAGGATGTATAGTAGAATGGGTTATGAATGCTTCTTTGGTGTTAATTTTATGTAGGTTTGTACTTATGTATGTCATGGGAATAATAAAATTTATATTCAGACAGAAAGGAATAGGAATAACAAATTATGATTTTGGTAGTCCATTTTATTTTTGGAGGAAAAAATAAGTTCAAAACACTGAATACCAATGTCTGATGTTATAAACAACAAACATTGCCTGCATTTGCCATCTTTTAGACATTAGACTGTTAGAGTAGGACCTGCCAAAGATGGGGTACATTGACGTTGTGGCAGGCTTATGCAATGTATGAATATATAATGTAACTAAACCCCCATTATTTTTTGCCTAGATTAGGTGCTTTTAAAAAAATCAAACAAAATCTGTCAGGACCGAAGTTGCGGTTTAGTAGATAAGGGAGTGCGCTGGATTTTTTTTTTTATTGTATAAATTGGCTCCCAGCAGCACCCTATTTATGCATATATTTATGTATTTATTTATTTATTTAAAAAATCAGTTTTTTGCTTTGTCATTATAAGGTATTGAGAATGATATGACAAACAAAATTAACCTAAACCATTGTAGAATAAGACTACAACAACAAAAAATGAAAGGGCCTGGAAAGTTACTAAATGCACTTTATATACACAGGCTAGTTCAGAGAGGCAGCGCCCACAGTTTTTGTTGAAAAAAATAAATGTAAAAAAAAATATTTTGGTGTTGTAAGGACTAACCTATGCCCAAAAAACTCTTAAATTCAACTCTTTTCAAATGAGTTGGCCTAGATATTGCAATTTTCTGACTTTTTGGTGAATAGACCTGTTAGTATATTAGTCTAAAGTAAAATATCCAACGTACAAGGGATAATCAAACCCCTTGTGTAACCTAATTACCGCAACTCCAACAAACCAGGGGATAACCTGTAGACCACAATGATGAGCCAATGGTCCTAGCTGTAAAAAAGAGAGAGATTTCTGGCGCTTGCTTTTTGTATATGTCATATTGCTTCATTGGAACTAAGGACTTCAGTTGTAAGCGCTGCTTCCCGTCTTATCAATGGTCATAGCTACTCACTGTGTTCCAATTAGGAGAAGGAAGTCAATGGCAATCCTATGGTTCCATGTATACATATAGGCCAGTAATATCAAAGGATAATCTCTACAAAACCAAAGCAGGAACTGCACTCATCCAAATAAGAAATCCTGGGTGCAAGCAAACCAGGAACCAGCACAAAGCTCCAGAAACAATTTGCAAGCAAGAGAAAGGTTCAGGCAGTCCAAGGTATCAAAAAGGCAAATTTATTAGAATCCAAATGTCCAGGAACAACATTGTTCAGTTTCTCCACGCTCTGCATGGACATGCTAAATGCATTGATTCAATGCTTCTCCATGAGGAGATGCTGATTGGCACAGCATGGGCTTTGCTGTGAATGCTAATTGGCTGAGATTTATTTATTATTGACCTTTATAAAGTGCCAACATATTCTGCAGTGCTGAAGAATTGGGAAAAAAACAATACAATATAAACAGGCCGATACAAAGGGTAGAAGGCCCGTGAGCTTACAATCTAAGGTAAAATAGGGAGATGAGACAAGAGGTAGCAGAGGAATTTGCAAGTGATGGCAGAGAGAATTTGTAGTGTGACTGCAGTGATTGATAACATGTGAAGGGAATGAGGAGGTGATTGACTGTGGTCCGAAACAGCTGAAGGAGTCATGCTATATAGTTAGAAGGAACCAGGGTGGGTGGGTAGAGCCGAGCAAGAGAGAAAAGGTGAGTAAAGTCACATTTTCACTGCAATCTGAGTGAGTCTGTGGACGTAAACAGCCACTTCAGGACTGTAGTGTTAGGAATAGATGTTTGTATTCCTATCACCATAGTGGTCTTTAACAAAAAAAGGCAATGGGCTTACCCATTCTTTTTTCCTACTGCACAAAATTAAGAATGAACGTGTGGCCCCTTATATGACTATGGCTTGTACCCTGCTGATGACGGCCTTGTTTCTAACATCTTCTTCTTTGCTCTCATTCTACCTTTGCTCTTTATTTTTCTTGTGTATGTTGTTTCTTCTTGTTTCTCCCAGGTTTTGTTTTTATTATTTTATAAAAAGGCTGTCTGTGTGGTTAAGGATGCTTATGTTTTATACATTTTGAGTTGGATGTAATGCCCACACCTCATTAAATAAATAATTATAAAAATACGTACATTATGAAACCCTCCCACCTTATATTCATGCACTCTAGTAAACCTTGATTGTAGTCTGATAAAGAGTCATTTATGGTTTATCCTGTTAAAAAAAAAAAGGATGTTGCATGCTAATAGAATATTTTCTCCCCGTTTTTGTCTTCCTAATAACGAGTGCATGAGAGAAAGCAGTTACTGTGGAAACCAGTCTGTGAAGAGGCTGAGGTTTTGTTACTGAAGGCTGAGAGCATACAGGACATGCACTAGGAGCACAAACCTGTCCAGGTTGCCCTTTGTACCTAGTATATCTTTAGGTCTTTTTCTTTTAAAAAACAAATCTATTAATATAACCATGGATGGATACCTTATAGCGATTTGACTTTTATTCTTCTACGGATATAATTATCACTCTGTGACAGAACTGTTCCACATTCGATATTCAGACATGCAAATAATTGTGTGACATGAAAATACATTTTCCTGCACTGGTAAGTGCAAAATAGGAGCAGAAATTTGTTTTTATGGATTTTAGTCCAATGATTTATGTTATACAGCATGTGTACTTATTGTCTCATATATATATATATATATATATATATATATGTCTCGACTTGTTGATGACTAGTCACTGCCAAAGCTTCTAGATGATCTGGGTATAAAGACGATACCCAAGAGAGATTTTCTAAAGTCATATGAAATGGTATTACAAATTGCCATTATTAAGGGATGCTGTTAATAAAATGTATGTGACATACCAGTGTCCTTGAAATTTGTAGATTACGAACAGTTCTTTTTAGTTATAATTATAATTATCATTACTTATGTGGGCATACAGGCTATGAGATTCGGTCCTTTCTAACTAATTTATATTGCAATTAACCATCTCAGACAAGGTTGCATGCAATCAAGAGGTTCTTTGTGGTTCCTGTAGTACATTCTGTGCATCGTCATCTGTACTTGTGTCTGAGTACAGGGCGAGACACTGAAGAAGCCATTGTATATTGAATGAGAAGATAGTTTGTTGCTTGTATAGAAGAAGAATATACATTACTTATCAAAGGCAATGAGCATAGTTTTGAGGTATACTCTATCAAATTGATTGCAGTCTGAAGGATTAAACTATGGATGTATCTGCATTTCACATGTAATCTGAGCAGAGGCTGGGGTTTGTCTGTGTCTGTTATTTTTCAAACATTATTGGTATTATATCTTGTCCACAATAATGTCAGTGGATTTTTCTTAACACATCCTATGCCTAATTGAACAATGCCACACTTGTAAATATAATATTAATATGCATGTTGTCTACTGTTTCCTTCATGTTTGGATAATCATATTAACATTTTTTTAGGCTGTGGTTGAAGGGAGTGTATTAATGCATTAAGGTCCTGACTCCATCTCACCTTGTTCTCTCTCCCTATCTATCTGCACTTTTTTAGCTGGCTAAAAAAACAGTCTACCAAGCATTATGAATAACCCAAACAATCTGATGTCCATAACTGATGGATAATCCATATTTCACTAAACATTTTTTATGCTGGTAAAGCCAAAGAAGTAAGAAAATGATATCATAGTCTAAATTGTGGTTCCACAGTAAATGCTTATTCCAAATATCATAACCACTACCGCCCGCTTGAGTGGTTTTAATAGTAGAAATAAGCTGGAGCTCTGCTGCTGTTTCCCGGTAATGAGGAAAACCATTTTGCAAAGGTTTGTCCTCTTACCTGAATTCCGCTAGGCACCAGGTCTCCTCAGAGCTTCAGAAGCCAGATACTGATCCTCCTGCTCATTCATTGGCTGAGAGTGTCAGTTGATTGCCATAAACCAATAAATTCCTTCCTGTACATAGAAATATTCACAGAATTGACATTAGCCAACTCTTGTTCTGGGCTAACTAATGACTCTGTTAGAGGTGGAGTTGTACCTTTGGTAGCAAATGGTTTACACACCTTCAAGGCGTTTCATTGTGAGATGCTGCACATTCAGACTCCAGGTATCATGATCACCCTGTTCTTTTAACCCTGCAATGTAAAACATTGCCATTTTCTAGAAACTGCCATGAAGAATTCTTAATCACAATGATTTAAATTTGATAGTTATTATCAAAGCACAGGTGCAC
>OW240913.1:172995865-173013971 GCA_933207985.1 Pelobates cultripes
AGCATCCAAACTCCTTCAGTCCTTGGCGTGGGATGCGGACCTCCAGAGCTCAAACACAATACCCTAGCGTTAACTGACTGCACTGGCGGAGGTAGCAGGCGTTGCCACACCGCTGTCAGACACAGCCAGAGGGGAGAAACCAGTACCACTTTAAGAGAGATTTTAAGGTATTTGGGGGGGGAGGAGAATAGAAGAATAAAGAGGAATGAGAAAAAAAAGATGTTTTGCAATCACCAACAGCAAAATAGAAAGAAATAAAATGGTAAAGAGGAGTGAGTGGGCAATTGGCGACCCACTCACTTGTTTCATCCCCAGGGCAAAGCATCCAAACTCCTTCAGTCCTTGGCGTGGGATGCGGACCTCCAGAGCTCAAACACAATACCCTAGCGTTAACTGACTGCGCTGGCGGAGGTAGCAGGCATTGCCACACCGCTGTCAGACACAGCCAGAGGGGAGAAACCAGTACCACTTTAAGACAGATTTTAAGGATTTGGGGATTGGGGAGAGAATGGAAGAATAAGGAGGAATGAGAAAAAAAGATGTTTTGCAACCACCAACAGCAAAATAGAAAGAAATAAAATGGTACAGAGAAGTGAGTGGGCAATTGGCGACCCACTCACTTGTTTCATCCCCAGGGCAAGGCATCCAAACTCCTTCAGTCCTTGGCGTGGGGAGCGGACCTCCAGAGCTCAAACACAATACCCTAGCGTTAACTGACTGCACTGGCGGAGGTAGCAGGCGTTGCCACAACGCTATCAGACACAGCCAGAGTGGAGAAACCAGTACCACTTTAAGGGAGATTTTAAGGATTTGGGGATTGGGGAGAGAATGGAAGAATAAGGAGGAATGAGAAAAAAAAGATGTTTTGCCACCACCAATAGGAAAATAGAAAGAAATAAAATGGTAAAGAGGAGTGAGTGGGCAATTGGCGACCCACTCACTTGTTTCAACCCCAGGGCAAAGCATCCAAACTCCTTCGGTCCTTGGCGTGGGGAGCGGACCTCCAGAGCTCAAACACAATACCCTAGCGTTAACTGACTGCGGAGGTAGCAGGCGTTGCCACACCGCTGTCAGACACAGCCAGAGGGGAGAAACCAGTACCACTTTAAGGGAGATTTTAAGGATTTGGGGATTGGGTAGAGAATGGAAGAATAAGGAGGAATGAGAAATAAAATAAATATTTTGTCGCCACCAACTTTATATAATTAGAAAGAAAGTTGAGAAACCCTAAGCTCAATTACAGTCAAAGTGTAGAGCAGGGTACCCCAATTTAGGCAGATTGAATTTAAGAAGGGCAATCTGCTCCATGAGATGAGGTGACATTTGTGAGCGCTGTGGATTCAGTATATTACCGGTTACCGAAAACACACACTCACTTGGGACAGTGGTTGGCGGACATGATAGCAGCTCCTGCGCAACCAATGAGAGTGCAGGCCACACACTCTTCTTCTCATCCCAATAGCTAAGAGGGTCGACATTATGGGGCAAAGGAGGTTCAGAGAGGTACGCTCTGACCATTTCTGAGGCAGTACTCTCCTGTCTGCTGCTAGCACTCTCAGTGGGTCCAACTATATCCTCAAGCAACTCTTCCCAAAATGCAGCTGCTCCACTCAGTTGTGTGGTGGTGGTGGTAGTGCCACTGCTTCTGCTAGAAGTAGCCGACATCTCAGCCTCCTGCTGAACTACTCCCTCAGACAGAATTCCCCTCTTTTGCTGCCAGTCACACACCCTCTGGATCAATTTCTCCCTCCAATTTGTTAAGTTATTGGATCTGAGTGCAAGCTTTCCCTTAATCCTTGGATCACACAGGCAAGCTAGCATCAGTTCAGGAGAATTATCCATTCGCTCACGTAGGCGAACTTTAAGCTGATCCTTCAGCCTCCTGACCAGAGTTATTACATCAGGATGTAAAGGATCACCTTGAACAACCTCTTGGCGTTCAAGGAAGACACCCATCTTGCTCCCTAGATGGGTGAAAACAGGGATTACCTGTCCCAGATTGGCAGTGTTCAAGCTTAAATTTTCAGTGGCATCCCTGAATGGTTTCAGGATTGCCACTAGCTGAGCGATCACTGTCCAATCGTCTCTACCTAGTGGAGAACCAATACCGATGTATTGGTCTGATGCCAGACTATGGATTGCCCTCTGCTGCTCTAAAATCCTCTCCAGCATCTCCAGAGTAGAGTTCCACCGTGTACTGACATCTTGTCGTAGACAGTGTATGGGAAGACCTGCCTTCTCTTGTTCCTGCCTCAACAGTTGGATAGCCACTGCGGTGGAAGTGCCCAGCAATCCTCCTGCACCGTTCAATCACACTGGAAACTCTGTTATTACCTTCTGGGATTGCTGACTTTACTACTAGATGGATAATGTGCGCTGCACAGCGCACACCAACAAGGTTACCATCACGCAAAGCTTTCACCATATTTGTAGCTCCATCAGTAACCACAAACCCCACTTCTACATTGGTGCCTGCCTCTGCTCCAACCCAAAGAGACACCATCCTCCTTACTGCCTGTAGAATGTTATCTGAAGTGTGTTTTTCATCCATCACTTCAGCATGGAGAAGGAAAGAGCGATAGCCCAGCTGATCTACAGATACACTTCCTCCCTTTCTGCTAGACCCTGCTGCTGAAGTTGCAGCAGCAGCTTCCTGAGACACACCAGACTCCCACCAGTGTGCTGTAAGGGAAAGAAAGGCATGCTGGCCACTTGGTGCACTCCACAAATCTGTGGTAAAATGCACAGACTGACCAGCAGCCTTCGAAAGCTCCCCTTTCACTACTCCAACACAGGACCGGTAAAGTGAAGGGATTATCCTCCTGCTGAAAGTGGAGCGTGAGGGAAGATGGTATTGTGGAGCCACAGTCTCCATCAACTGTTTGAAAGGCTCCCCTTCTATCATAGAAAAGGAAGCACCTCCAACAGCAATTAACTGGCCAATAAGTCGCGTAATTTTATTGGCCTGCTGTTTAGACATAGCCCTGGAGTGGAATCCCCCAAATTGTTCCAGGGTGGGCTGGATGCATTGTGATGCTCCAACCAGTCTTGGTTGTTGGCTGGCAGCACCAGTAGCTCTTGGCTCTGCAACACCTCCCCTGTCACTTCTAGCTGCCATGGTACTGGACACTGTAATAGTAGCTATGCTGCCTGTCCTAGTACTTTCTGCCTCTTCCCTCAATAACACAGCCTTGTGATGACTGCGAAGGTGATGGTTCATCCCTGCACTGGTGAGATGACCCAACACCTTCCCCCTGCTAACTTCCTTCCCACAAAGTTTGCACTTTGCAAAGCGCCCATCTCCAACACTTTCAAAGTGATCCCAAACTTTGCTGCGACGCAAAACATTGGCGCTTGCCCTTCGGGATTCTGCTGCTAGTGGTGCAGGTTGATGAGCAGCAGGAGGAGTGTGACTACTGGTGGCTGGCACAGTAGCCTCGGCACTGGTACTGTGGCTAGTAGTACCAGTGGTGGTGATGATTGTTGGCACAGTTACTCTGGTGGTGGTAACTGTGCCACTGCGAGGAGGCTGTGGTGGTGGTGGTCTGCTAATGGTTGAAGTAGCACTAGCAGGTGCTACTATTGGAGAAAGTGGAGAGGAAGGGGAAAAATGTGCACTTGTAGCAGGAGAAAAGGTTGGACTGCTCCCTGAAGAATGCTGACTTTCCTCTACTATCTCCTCCTCACTCTCAGGCTCATAGTCAAGCTCTTCATCAGCCAGACTAAATGCAATCCCTGCAAGGCTGGGGGTAAGACTGATATCACCTCCAGGAATAATAGGACTAGGAGCACTGGGTAGCATTGGCAATGGCAACAACTCCTGTGCTGATGTGCCGCTGTCAGTGGTAGAAGCATGCGCAGCACTGGTGGTGGTGGAAGTGGTGGTCTTGGGAGGGGGATTAGGAAACCGCCTCCTTGTACAAGAAGGAAGCTTCTTAGCAGCACGACTCACAGGCCTGCTTGTGGTATAGGAAGATGCTGGGGGCAAAACACGCTTCCTCTTACTTATTGGGCTACTCCTACTACTAGTTGTGTTTTTAGTAATAGTACTAGCCATAGTGCTCACCCTTAAAAGCCCTGCTGGTTTCCCTTTGCCATAGAAAAGACTTGCAATTCTGGGCCTTGCTGCACTACTGCCTGCTATTGGTGCCTTTCCTTGACCAGGATCTTGCACCAACGGGCCTGAAATGCGAGACAAAGACTTTGGCCTCCTAGGCGGTGAGTCTGACATAACGGCACTCCTGGACCGCTTAGGCTGACGCATAGGCTGCTTACTCAAACTACCACTACTTGTGGTGGTGGTGGTATTGGTGGTGGTGATGGTTGCTGACTGACCCTCCCTCACTTTACTAGTGGATGAAGGTTTAGGAGGATCCATTTAGAATTTTAAAATAGTAAGAAAAGAAAAGAAGTTGAAGAAAGGAAAAGAAAGAGATAATGTAATGTATGTAGTGTTTTCAAACTAACGTTTATATTTTTATTAAAAAGGATTATTTGATATTTGGAACACAGTTAAAAAAAAATAGAGACTACTACTGAGGCAGATTTCTTCACTCTAGTGCTTTTTGAGGAACTATGGAAAACTGCACTGTCTGGCGTGAGCAATCTGCCAACAAGTGCTGCCTGCTCAACTACTGCAGTGCAAGCAGAGTATGAAAAAAATATACTAATATAGAAAAATAAAATAATAAAAGATTTCCTACAGCTACCTTGAAGCTTAGGTTAGGACAGTCTCACAGTCAATCTATCAGGAACTAAAATAAACCAAATAAAAACAGCAACCAGTTAGCTTCACTGATTGCTGTTAAACAAACACACTAACCGAACTAATAAGAATCAGTTAATGAAAAAAGAAATTTCTTCACAACAGCAGTCAGAACAGTTAACTTCACTGCTGATGCTGATGTGAGCACAAAAAAATGACACTAAAAGTGTTAAAAAATTTAAAACAAAAAATAGACTGTTTGACTGACTAATGTGTTCTGTCCTAACTAAGGACAAAGAGACTGTACTACAACAAATATATTTTAAACTGAAGATAATTTTATCAACTTAAATTTTTTTTTAAATTAAAACTGAAGATAATACTATTAAGTTACTGAATAAAAAATATTTCTTCACTTTTACACTGACTGCCTGCAAAGCCAGCAAACATTAGATTAAACTAACTCTATGTGGACTGGAGTATAGATAGATTCACTTAAAAAAAGAATTTAAAACCCAAGCAAACACACTAAACTGAGACTGACAGAAGATGAACTTTCTCTAGCAGCACTGCAGAAACAGCAGCACCACTGTAAAATCAAGTTAACAAAAATTAACTAATCAACTTTGCTGCTAAAAGACTCAACAGCTAAACTAGATTAAGATTTCTTTTCTTCTAGGCTAGCAAGCTAACAAGCTAGTCTACCCCTAGGGCAGAAGCCCTCAGGCCCACTAAGCTAAAGACTGATTCTATCTTTACTTTAAATCTTAATTAATTTTAAGCTAAATAAAAAAATTTTAAATAAAAAGATTTAAAAAAAAAAAAAAAGTAATACCTGGTTGCTGTAGTCAGTAAGCAAGCAGGGAAGGCAAGCACTGGCAGTGCCAGCCAGGCACCTTGTGGCACACTGACTCAGTCAGCAGCACAGCAGTGCACAGCTTTCAAAAAGCACTAAAATTAAAAAAATAATTCTCAGGAATAGTCTCTCAAATTGAACAAGTGAGAACTGGCAGACACACCAAAACTCACAGAAGATCTCTAAGACAAGCAATGAGGCTAACACAGCACAAAAGCACAGTGTGTCACCAACAAAACTCAGTCAAAGAAGGGGGGAGAAAGTTCCACTGCCTGCTTTTATACTGCTGTTTAGTTATTTTTTAAATCCCCGATAAAGCA
The DNA here is from genome assembly GCA_933207985.1 of Pelobates cultripes. Classification (NCBI taxonomy): domain Eukaryota; kingdom Metazoa; phylum Chordata; class Amphibia; order Anura; family Pelobatidae; genus Pelobates; species Pelobates cultripes. The sequence continues at coordinate 173,001,747 of OW240913.1, forward strand.
CTCACCATTGGATAAGCCCCTATAGCATCATGTCACAGGAGTGAGCTGATTAGTTAAATGAAAATCAGCTCACTCCCATACCCCTCCTCTTTGATTCATACAAGGCATCCGAATGAACTAAAACACGAATTGAGGCAAATCAGTTCATTTTAGTTCATTAGTTCATTCGGTTTTTCTACCATCCCCATGTAAAGCAATGCAATGCTTTGAAAAAGCACGAATGAACTAATACACGAATTGAGGCAAATCAGTTCATTTTAGTTCATTAGTTCATTCGGTTTTTCTACTATCCCCATCTGTAAGCAATGCAAAGCTTTAAAAAGCGCGAATTGTTTGTGCGTTCGGTTCGCGAACGCTTCTCGTTCGGTAGTTTGCCTTATGAACATTACACTGACAGCCTGTAATTCAAAAAGCCGAACTAGTTATACGAATGAATGAAAGAATGATATAGACATTGCTATTCATTCGGTTATTCATTCGGTTATTAGTTCGGCTTTTTGAATTACACACAGTGTGCTGTGTCAATTCGCACAGAGTGTAATTCAAAATGCCGAATGAACGAACAAACGAAAGATTTTCGGTAAACGGCCATTCGTTTGTTCGTTCTTTAGTTTGGATACCCATTCTTTATTCGGTATTCGTAAGAATGGAAGAAAATGCATATTTTCGGACGAAAATCAATTCGGACGAATACGAATGCCCAAGTCTACCCAGGACTACCATCTCCCTCTATCCAGGAGCTCTATGGTTTATCAACAAGGTGTATCTGTACCACACAGAGGATACATATCTATTACTTTAGGGTATATTTGGGTGTCATTCCATAAAATACATTTTATTTCATTTAAAGGTCTGCTTAAGGATGTTGCAAATCCTGGTCATAATGTCGTTATTTTAAGTAAACACTTGGTTAAAGTATTGGGGCCAGAGCGGATTATGATTCCCCTACTTATTGTTGTATGCTTAATTTTGCAGGTTCAGGGTGGCTTTATAGAACAGTGTTTGCTCATCAAACCTTAATATCACTTTCCAGTGAGTAAGGGTGGAGGGGTGAGGGTTACTCATAGCACCTAAGGGGGAGTACCTCGTTACAGATTATGACATTCACTTCTTTTTACTATCATCATTAGGTATAAACCTCTCCTTCCACTATTTTCTTGTGGTGGAAGTCTCAGGTTCTGTGTTGGGTTGTGACCAATTTCTGACCTAACCAACATGCAAGTGAGTTACAGGTACATTTTGCCTATTTTTCCACCAGCTCCTGCCCCCTATGTTTTCGGTTGGTCATTACTGGCTTGTTGAGGATCTACTTGGCCACTAGTGTTAATCATCTCTGACTTCTTTGCCTCAGTCACAGTGGTCACGCGAGGCCAACACCCTTCCTCCACGCTTGAGGTATATTAGCCCCTTGGGCCAATCATAGTTAGCCGCTTTGCACGGTTGCATAGAGAGGGCCTCCTGTGTCACTCCCTTTCTGTCTTATGCTTTTATTGTCACTGAGAGGCCAGCACCCTGCCACAATGGTCGGTGGCAAGAAAATCCCCTTGCGCCAACTGATAGAGCCTCTCAAGCCACTTGGCATCTAGCAGGGCCCACACCTATCACCATACCTAGGAAATTGTTTCGCTACTTGGCACTAGATAGCCAGCCAGTAACCCATCCGGTGCAGTTACTGATTATGTTTAAATATTTTCTTTTAGTATGTCTCTGCTTCCTGAAGAAGCGGACAATTTGTCTCTCCCTAGTACTCCTGTCAGGTCCTTGTCACCTTCTCGGAAAGGCAACATCGGTAGCCCTACTTCTATCCGATCACTGACCATTCCTCGTATCGCTGCAGAATTTCGTCTATGCAGTATCCCTTTCCCTGCCGCAGCCAGGAAAGCAGAACTGTTTAAACTTTTTTTTTTTTTTTTCTGTTTATTGTTTTGATTATTTTTGGACAGCTTGACAAAGACATTGTTCAATTATAAACATACATTGTTTAAATGCTAACATATACAAATTGTAGTTATCCAGTTGAGATCATCTGTCTGGTTACAAATTCAAAATCCTGGTTCGATGTAACATATGGTAAACATGTTTAAAGTATATAAATATATTAGTATAGGTAAAACCTAGAGAGATACTTTTATATCATCTGAGGCAACTTTCTCTCTCAAACTGTCTTAAGGTTTACTTTACCTAGTACATAGGATACCGAGATAAATGTTGTGGGGTATACGAGGTACATGTGATATGTACCAGCATCGGCCTTATGTCCCCATTTGGTTTGTACGTTACTGACGCCGTGGTCAGCAGTTTTGTGTTAACATATTGGTTTAACTGTATAGCCGGGATTAGTAGGTCCCTACTTCTCAGCCAGGTCTGTGGCCATCGTACCGCTACGTCTGGGGAGGAAGTGGAAAAAAAGGGGGGGAGGGGGGAGGTAGGGCTTGCGCTAATTACCGTTGAGTGTGCACTAGGAGGGCCCTTGACCGTCCGGGTTCCGTAGGGTTATGGATTTGCCTATGTAGTTTGACCAAGGTTCCCATGTGGTTACATAATGGGCGTATTTATCATTTAGTGAGGCTGTCAGTTCCTCCATAATCCGTATCGACTCTACTTTCTGAAGCCATTCCCTCATGGATGGGGCCTTGGTGGCCTTCCATTGTATCGGTATGAGGAGATTGGCCGCTGTGAGCATGTGGGTCAGTAAGACCCTCTGTGGTTTGGTAATGGGGTCTGAGTATAGTAAGAAGAGCATTGTCTCCGGTTTGAGTGGTATGTCCCTCCCTATAATATTGTTGATGATTTCCCGTACTCTCTTCCAGTAGGATTGTATGGTTGGACAGTGCCACCAGATGTGAGCTGTTGTCCCTCCTGTTTGTCCACATCTCCAACAAACATCTAGTGCGTTTGGGAATATCTGGTGGAGTTTGGTGGGCGAGTAGTGCCACCTTGATATTCTCTTGTATGTGCTTTCTTGGATAGTGGTGCTAATGGAGGATCTCTGAATGCCCTGGAGAATGGTGCCCCATTCCCCCTGTGTTATGTTGATAGAGAGTTCCCTATTCCATGTTTGGGTGAACTGTGGCAAGTGCCCTTTCTGCTCTCCTTGGAGCAACTTATAAAATATCGACAGATGTTTGGTTTTGAGGGATTGGAACGTGCAATATGTTTCATATGGCGTATACGACCGAGAGCCTGTTTGTAGTGTTCGAGTGGATCGTATGAAATGGGTCAGTTGCGCATACCGAAAAGTCTGGAGCGTCGTGGGCTGGCTAATTCCCATTAGGGTGTCGAGTGGTTTGACTGAGTTTCCTTCCAAGACTGAGTGCAGTCTCAGATAGGGCGTCTTTTGAGGCAATTTTAGGAACTCAAATGCCCGGTTCGGTAGCCCTGGTTGGAACAGCGGATTTCCTGTCAGGGGGTATAGAGGGGACGGGTGGGGGGATATTGAGGTCCTCTGTCTCATGCGTGTCCAGGTTTTGAGTGTGGGCGTAATGGTGGGGTGGCTGGACTGGTGTGGGGATAAGAATGGAGAGCCAGTGCTGTGCCATGGAATCCCGTGGAGTGGGGCTGTAAAGAAGGATTTCTCTATTTGCACCCATTGTAGCTGCGGGCACGGGTTGGCCCATTCATAGATCCTCGTGAGAATGGTCGCTGTGTGGTAGAGCTCTATGTGTGGCATCCCCAGGCCACCTTGGCTTTTGGGTTTCGGGAGCGTGTTAAAGGCTATCCTGGGGTGTTTGGATGCCCATATAAATTTAGTGAAGAGGTGCCGCAGTTTGAGAAAGAAAGATTTAGGGATGTGGATTGGGAGTGTTTGCAGAAGGTATAGCAATCTTGGGAGCGTGTTCATTTTTAGAATGTTGATGCGGCATAGCCATCCGAATTGGGGCTTGTGCCATTTGGTCAGATCTGTTTCAATCTGTTGAAGGAGTGGGAGGAAATTGATTTTATATGTGGTTGCGAGAGTATGTGGTAGGTGAACCCCTAAATATTTGATGTCTGATTAGGCCCACGTGAATGGGTATTTCTTCTGCAGTGTGGTTTGTAATGGTTGGGAAATTTCCAAGGGTAGGATTTCGCTCTTGGCAAAGTTAACCTGGAAATTATATAACTGATTGTAAGCATTTATTTCCCCCAGAAGCGGCTGCATGGAGGTGCTAGGTGAGGTTAGTGTAAAGAGTAGATCGTCAGCGAATGCTGAGATCTTGTATTCCTGATGTCCCACCCAGAAACCTGTGATATCTGTGTTGTCCCTGATCCCCTGTAGGAACGGTTCCATCGTGAGGATGAAGAGGAGCGGGGACAGGGGGCACCCCTGTCTCGTGCCGTTTCGTATGTGCACTGGGTCTGACAGTTGTCCATTGATTTTAAGTTTAGCCGTGGGGGCAGAGTAGATCGCACTGAGCCATTTGTCCCAATTTGGCCCGAAACCCATTGCTTGCATTGTGGCTCTGAGGAGGGACCAGTCCACCCGGTCGAATGCTTTTTCCGCATCGACCGAGAGTAAGAGGCTGGGTATGCATTGAGAGTGAGATAGGTGGATGATGTTTAAGAGCTTTGTTGTGTTGTGTTTTGCCTCCCGTCTCGGGACAAACCCGCCTGGCCTGTGTGTATGAGTTCGGGTAGCAGGGGGCGCAACCGGTTTGCAAGAATTTTAGTAAAAATTTTTAGGTCCACATTAATTAGAGATATTGGGCGGTAGCTGCCACAGCTTGTGGGGTCCTTTCCTGGCTTAGGTAATAGCGTGATATGTGCCTCTAAAGCTGAGGTAGGGAAACATGGGGCGTTGATGAGAGAGTTAAATGCATCTAGGAAGGGGTCTGCTAGTATGTTCTTGAATGTTTTAAAGTATTTGGCCGTGTACCCATCTGGGCCTGGGCTTTTCCGTATGGGTAGGGAGCCCACTACTCCCAGGAACTCGTCTCTCGTCAGAGGACCGTCTAGGGTTTGTAGCGCTCCTTCTGGGATCTTGTGCCGCACCCTGGGGGTTAGGAAGCGTTCAATGTCCGCTGCCGATGGGGGGGCGCTCCTAAGGTTGTATAACTGAGTAAAATTTATGAAATGCCTCCATTATGTCAGGAAGGGCGTGAGAAATACCTTTGTCAGGGTGTTTGACCTTCGCTATGAATGTTGTTTGCCTACTTTGTTTTAGCGCGGAGGCTAAGAGACGGCCGCATTTGCCTCCATAATAAAAATAGGAGTGTTTGGTGCGTAGCAGCGTACGTTGGACCCGTGTGTTTAACAGTTGTTGTAGCTCTGTGCGTTTCGCGAGCAGTGCCTTATATGTCTGGAATGAGTCTTTGTTGTGGTGTGTTGCCTCTAGAGCTCTTATATCCTCTGTGAGGGTTTTGATTTGACCCTCCCTCTTTTTTTTGTGTGTGGATGCAATGGCTATGAGCTGTCCCCTTAGTACACACTTATGTGCTTCCCATGTCACAGGGGGGGAGGTCTGTGGCGAAGTGTTTTCTGTGAAGTACTGTTGAATGGAGTTGTGTATCTTTTTTATCACTACTTTGTCATTTAGTAGTAAGTCATTTAATTTCCATTGGTATGTTTTCAGGGGTAGAGAGGGTATGTGGACGGCAAGAGACAGGGGTGCGTGGTCAGACCATGTGATTGGGCCGTATGAGCACGATGACATTAAATGCAGGAACCGGTGCGGTATAAAGAACATGTCTAACCTGGAATATGTGTGGGTTGCGTGTGAGTAGTATGAATAGTCCTTCCTATTGGGGTGACTTAGTCTCCAGCAGTCATAGAGTTGAGCGCTGTCCAGGAGACGAGAGAAGTGTTTGCGGAGAGAGTCGTATCTGTTGGGGGTGGCCGATGTAGTGTCTAAAGCAGAGTCTAGTGACATGTTGCAGTCTCCCCCCATTATGAGTATGCCCTCTGCAAAAGTGTCTATCCAGCGTAGGCATTTTTAAGGGTCTTGCATTGGCCGGTATTAGGCATGTACATATTTACAAAGGTGATTTTATTTTGTCCCACGGTCCCCTTTACTAGCAGTAACCTCCCTGAGTCGTCTGTTTTCTGGTCAATGAGCGTAAAAGGTACTTGGGCGGATATTAATATGGCCACTCCTCTGGTTTTTTTCTCAGCGAAATGTCCAAAACAGTTTGTGGGATATCTATTGTTTCTCAAATTGGGGGCTCTATCTTTTTTGAAGTGGGTTTCTTGGAGGAACGCTACGTCTGCGCGCAGTCTATGTAGCTCTGTAAGGGCTAGGGATCTTTTTTCAGGGGAGTTCAATCCCCTTACATTAAGGGTGATTATACGTAGGGTAGTCATTGTCTGTCTGGTACCTTAGGGTTATCTAGGGTTAGCGTCGTGCCTCCACCCAGCGCCTGGCCACAGACCTGTCTGTACAAAGATAAGCAGAGAATCTCAAGCAAAGATGCACTAGAACAAGACAAATAATTCAACTTCAATGAACAATCAATGAGTAACACAAACTTCAATTGTAACCTGCACCTGTGCCAGGTGCGTGAGTACCTGTGGTAACTGTCTCAGCCGAGATGGTCTATCTCTCCGAGAACCTATATGTCACCTTGGTGTAGGCCCTATGGGCCTAGGTTCAGTTATCTACTGGTATAGGCATGCGTATAGCTACGCCTATATTTTTCCACGTATTATCCTGAGGGGGCGGAGGGGGTGGTTGACCGCAGGTCTACCGTGTGGTAGAAAAATAAAATGGGGGGTCCGGTTGGTCGCTATCCCAATCGGAATGAGCTCCGCTTGGATTGGTTTATCTAGTTGTATGGGCGGATGGGTGTTGGAGACTGATGACCTCAGCTATTAAGCCTGGTGCGATGGGCCTCTTCCCCACTGCCTTGTCATCTGGCCTGGGATCTGCGTTGGTATGTGATAACCTTCAAGTGGGCGGTAGGTACCCTGGGGGGGGGGAAGGTCTTCTGGGGGTCCTATGATGGTCCTTAACAAATATGTTTTGTTTTTTTTGAGAGTTGTGTATTTAATTTAATTTTCCCCCTCTTTCTCCCCTGATACCCTCCTTCGTCTATGGGTTCGGTGACTTCCCTGTTTTAGGATCCCTGAAAGGTGGGCCTGGGAGTGTAAGGCAAAGAGTGTGGGAGGAGCCTATAGGGATGGTTCTTTTAAGTTATACGTGCCTATGGACATCTACAATCTACCCTGTGTACAAAGTTGGGCAGTCAGGCACTGTGGTGGATTGCCTCGTGGGGCACATACTTATAGCTGTTCCAGGATGTAGGGACTAAGGATTGATGAAGGGTAAGAGCAGCACAGTCATTGAAATACATATTACCCGCCCTTGTTGTAGTCTTTCGTATATGTCTGTGGTTCTTCCTTGCCGTCTGCCTGTAGCTTGGAGGATAATTAAGAAAGTCTCAGTGATGCGTGAGGCGATGTCTCTGTAGTTTTGTACGGTTGCATCGTCTTTCAGATTTGAGGTAAGTTCCAGACAGTCCGTAGTGGGTATGATATATTTTTTTTTTTTTGTTTCTTTTTGCTGTGTGCTCGCATGAAAAAGTCACTACTCACAGAGTCCTGTTTCTTGTAGGCCTTCATCCCAGGTTAATGCGTCTTTGGTCATAAATGGTTATGGAACCTTTTGCGTTTGGGTATTCAGCTGTCTTGGGTGGTTTGCTTGGCTATTGCCGTCGTGCGGATGACGGTCTTATGTCTCCGTGTGGCAAGCCATCTGTGCCTTCTGTATGTCTCTTTCTCGTTTCCTGCTGTCCGCGGGGGCGCTGGGGTGTCGGAGGCATCCCAAAGGGTGGCGTCGGGCCGTACCAGTCGCTGATGTGTATCATAGGGAGGTCCAGGGCCCTCTGGAATACTGGGACATCTTGTATGGTGTGGATGCTGTGTTGGTTGCCATTGATCGTGGTACTTAAGAGCAAAGGGGAAACCCCACCTGTATCTGATGTTCCTCATCCTCAGCTGGTCTGTGATGGGTTTCAATGATCTTCTGGCTTGAAGTGTAAGCCATGAGAGGTCTGGGTATATACTGATTGGGTCACTATGAAATAATAACGGCTGGTTGGAGTTCCGTAGTGCTGCCAGAATATCTTCTTTGCACCTGTAATAGTGTAATCTGCATATTACATCTCTAGGCCTGTCGGTGTTCAGGCCCCTAGGTCGCAGGGCTCTATGGGCTCTGTCAAATATTATGGTAGAGTCAGGCGCTCTGTCAAGGATTAGGTTAAATAGCTCAGTGAGCACTGCTATAATGTCTTCCTTGTCATTTTCAGGGATGCCTCTCACTCTCAGATTATTCCTCCTTCCCCTATTATCTAGATCATCTAGGGAACGTTGTATCTCTGTGAGCTGGGTTGTGTGGGCTTTCACATTGTCTAGGAGGGATTGTATTTGTGTTTGGGTGACATCCCTTTCATCTTCCAGTGACCCAATCCTGTCTCCCATGTGGCGCATGTCTGCCCCTACGGCGTCTAGTTTGCTTTGGAAGGACATCTCCAACTTACCCAGCATGTTCGCTAGGTCTTGTTTGGACGGCATGTTGCGGAGGAGGTCCTTAATTTCGGTGTCCCCGGTCCCCCCGGACATTTCAGAGCCTGCTGGGCTAGATGGCTGGGAGTTGTGGTAAGGTGAGTCCGGCGCCATGTTTGGGCCTATACCGCCCGGCTGGAGTTCCGCATTGTCGCGGAAATACTTGGTGAGGGCCCCCGGTTTCCCCGCCGGCTGCTTACCGGAGGGGTGAGGGGTAGATGCTGCTCTCTTTGGATGTCCCATCATTGGTTCAATCGCCCGATGCCCGCGGATTCACTCCTTCATGAGAGGAGCTTGTTTATCTCGCGGCCATTTCGTTCCGTGGTTGGCTCCGCCCCTCCAGCGTTTGTTTTTTTGTTGATGCATTTTTCACATAAAATCTGTACTTTCACTCATAATATTATTGTTAGTATATAGTTTACTGCCCTGAAACACTCTTAGTTCTGTTCAGTGATGTCTCACGAGCGCCATTGTACCCCCCATGTATAGGTTTTATGGGGTTTTGGAAAGTTACAGCGTCATATATATGGCTTATCCATTTATGCTTTTTCACATTGACATTTGGCATATTAGTTTGGTGTGTCCAGGCTGCCTTTGAGACCGTATGGCAGCCAAGAAATGAAAATTACCCCCATCATGGCATACCATTTGAAAAAGTAGACCTCCCAGGGTATTCAAAATGGGTTATGCCCAGTCTTTTGTAGTAGCCACTTGGGCACAAACCCTAGCCAAAGTTAGCAGGTTTTTTGTTGTTGTTGCATTTTTCACCTAAAATCTGTACTTTCACTGATAATATTATTGTTAGTATATAGTTTACTGCCCTGAAACACTCCTAGTTCTGTTCAGTGATGTCTCACGAGCGCCATGGTACCCCCCATGTATAGGTTTTATAGGGTTTTGGATAGTTACAGGGTAATATATACGGCATATCCATTTATGCTTTTTCACATTGAAATTTGGCAAAGTGGTTTTCTGGGCCTATCTCGCATTTGAGAGAGCATGGCAGCCTGGGTAATAACATTTCCACAATTATGGCATACCATTTTCAAAAGTAGGCAAAACAGAGTATAACAAATGGCATAATTTGAGATGTTTGGTCTAGCCATTTTAATAGAAACGCTGAGCCCATGTAGCGATTTCTACTTTTATTTTTGTCTTTTTAATCAGATAAATTGCATTTTCACTGGAAATGTCATAATCCTAAAATTAGTTAGTGCAATAGAGACTTGGTATTTTGATTTAACACTGTCTTCTGAATATAACCGTACCCCCATGTACCATTATTTCAGATTTTTCTGATAAGTCACAGGGCAAAATATATTAGATGCTCTTTCAGCTTGTAAGTTTGTCAAAATGATTTTCTGGGCCTATGTGGCTTTTCAGGGAGTATGGCAGCCTGGGTAATAACATTTCCACTGTTATGGCATACCATTTTCAAAAGTAGGCACCCCAGAGTATAACAAATGGCATAATTTGAGATGTTTGGTCTAGCCATTTTAACAGAAATGCTGGGCCCATGTAGCGATTTCTACTTTTATTTTTGTCTTTTTAATCAGATAAATTGCATTTTCGCTGGAAATGTCATAATCCTGATATTTGTTAGTGCAATAGAGACTTGGTATTTTGATTTAACACTGTCTTCTGAATATATCAGTACCCACATATACCATGTTTCCAGGTTTTTATTGTATCACAGGAATAGAACAGTACCCCCACGTACACTTTGATCTGAAGGCAGAGAGAGGCAGAGAGAGGCAGAGAGATCTTCAATTTCACATAGAGAGTTACTGTGTGAAAAGTTTGAGAAGTAAAAAAAACAACTATGTTTTATAACCCTTTCAGTGCTAATCGCAGCATTAACCCTGTGATTAGTTTTTTATTGGGAAGTCACATTTCAAGTACTAGAAATGTAGTATTTTGAGTTGTTTGGTGTAGCCACTTTAGAATGGCTAGCGTAAACAGGGACAGGCCCAGGTCAGGGGAATCCAGAAGTCAGAGTAGCCGGTAAAACAAGCCAATGGGTCAGTACAGGCAGCTTACAAAGCGTAGTACAAGGACAAGCCGAGGTCAGAAATCCAGGGAAATCAAGGAAACAAACTGCCAAAGTCCCATACAGAGTGATTCAGAAGTTCAGCTCTGTTTGGTAGACTTTGAAACAGTCTGTTATGTAGAGGGCGGGTAGAGATGGGCAGGTTGGGCAATAATAACTGGAGTCCTTTAGGTCTCCTTTCTTGTAGCAAACACGGCACTTTCTTTGGGGAGCTTTTTTACTAGGGGTGGGTGGGATTCGGAAAGGGAAGTGTTTGCCACAAAGTCTTTGGAGATCTCCTGATTCCAAAGTGGGTTTGGGGGGGGCTGGGTAAGTAACATACGGGACAAAAGGCTTAGTTTGAATTCGAGGAAAGGGCAGGGCCTACCTATGACCTCTTTTGTATAGAGGACATAGGCATTGAAAATTGCAATCTGGCTCACATAGATTGCAATTTTCTTGTACCAGGTCCTAGTTTTTCGGTTCACCAGATAGGGCTGTATGCATTGGTCAGCCAAGTCTACTCCCCCCATAAACTTGCTGTAGTCTACAATGCACTTCAGCTTTTCCAGATGCTCAGTGCTGCCTCTCACAGACACTGGCACTGTACTTTCATCATGCAATGTAGACAGCATGTATACATCTTTTCTATCTCTGAAGCGAAGAGCAAGCAACTCATCCTGGTGGAGAGCTGAAGACGAACCTCTACTGCTTCTGCCTCTTGCCAGGGCTTGGGGGAAACCCCTGCGATTCTTCCTCACTGTGCCACAGGCTAGGGTTTCAAAGCAATATAAATTTTTAAATAATTGTATACTGGTATAATAATTGTCAACCCATAGCCTATATCCCTTATTCAACAAGGGAAGGATAAGATCCCAAACAATCTTGTCACTTGTACCCACAGAATCAGGGCATCCTGGTGGGTCAAGATGGCTATCCTTCCCCTGGTAAATTCGAAACGCCCATATGTAACTAGTACAGGATTCGCATAATTTATAAAATTTAATGCCATATCAGGACAGCTTGGATGAAATATATTGCTTAAATAGCAGTCAACCTTTAAATTTAATAAGGGACTTGTCAATTGAAATATCTTTATCAGGGACATAATTTTCAGAAAATTTGTCTGACAGGAGTTGGATCAAGGGCCGAATTTTATAGAGCCTGTCAAACAGTGGGTCGTTTCTAGGGGGTTATCATTAAAATGAAGGAATCGCAGCAGTTGCAGGTAGTGATCCCTCAGCATAACCTCAGGGAAAAGAGGGGTAGCCAGGATGCGTTGCTTGCTCCAGTAGGACCTGATACTGGGCTTTTTAACTATACCCATCATTAGGATTAAAGCCCAAAACTGCTTCATCTCTGCGACATCCGTAGGTCTCCACATATTCCTGCGACCATGATGGGACCCCCGATGTGCAGAGAGATACTGCATGGTAAACAAATTCGTTGGCTGAGCCATGAGCTCAAATATATCGTCTGACATAAAGAGCTCAAAGAAACGAATTGGCTCGCAGTCCTCCACTGTTACAGTGATGCCAGGTGTAACAGTGAACGGCGGTATTTCTGGGGCCATCATGTTTGGAGGCACCCAGTCTCTGTCTGGCATTGGGCTTGCTGAGCGTCCTCTTGTGAGTGGTGGTTGTGCACCATCACTTGAGGTCTCACTCAGAGGCTCAATGTCAGAGCCAGTGATAGTGTCACTGTCTTGCAGAGTGTCA
>OW240913.1:173036830-173049553 GCA_933207985.1 Pelobates cultripes
GCTACTCTGGAGTTCCAGAGAGATTGTCCATATGTCCTGCTGGTCGGGTAAGCGTTCTGATTGGCTCAGCGGCTGAGATGGGCGGGAAAAAAAAGGGTTTGCTGGAAAGGCTGTTCATGGGGGAAGGTGTAACAGGGAGAGAGTGAGAGGGAATATAGTCTTTTGGGACACAGTTTGTTACAAAGGGTATGAAATATTGAAACTCAAAGGTGTATACTCCACAGGCTCCCAGCCCACGTTCCTGGGTGTACTTCTCACAGTAAAAACTTGTACGTCTGGATAGTGGGGCGCCATGGATAAGTATGGCATATAGTGTAGAGTCTGAGATGTCAGCTGTTGTGTGAGTGCACCTGCCCTATCATTTCGGCACCTAAAGATCCCCACTTTGAAGGTGAGTGTCACCCATGTTCAGCAATGCATTAGTCATTGTGGAGTAGCGATGGCCCTAGGTGCATCAGGTGTGGTTCTCTCGGGGGGCCCAATCTGCGCTAATGTCGTGGGCATGTGAGTTCACCATCTCTATTGTTGCAGTTCCTGGGGTCCCCCACCACATGGCTTGTAGTCACAAATTTCCAGTTAAGCTGTTGACATTGTCGAGCAGAATGGGGCAGGGTAGTCCCAGGTGTGTCAGGCACTGTTCCCCAGAGTGGCCCTTACTGTGTTTGTGTCATGTGCAGTCACGGTTATTGCTCTACAGTCCGGTGGGTCATCAGTCAGCCACCTTTGTCTCTCCCCGGTCTTCTGTTCAATGCATTATTGGCGTAGGGGCCTAGACAGGACACATTTGTGTATTAGTGAGGATAGGTAGGTCAGAGCAGCATTGTGTAGAGATTTGTAAGCGAGTACAAGGATCTTAAGTTGAGCACTGAATCTTATGGAAGCCAATGTAGGGACTGACAGAGGGGGAAGACGTGGGAGGTGCGGGAGACAGGAAGATGAGCCTTGCCACCTCATTCATAATAGACTTAAACGGGATAGGTTGGGGAAAAAGTAAGACCACTCAGAAGCGGATTATAGAAGTCAAGGAGAGAGAGAACAGAGAGGCGAGATAGTGAATACAATACAATAAAAAGGTGAGAGCACGCAGTATATATAAATACCACAAATGTTGAATTATGTGGAATCTAAAAATAACAAGAGAAGACCATAGCGTTATACAGTAAACATATGAAAATATATATGTGCTTGCTGGTCCAACTCACATGTTTCTGAGCCACATTAACAAAGCTGTCTCAGACTATAAATTTTAACTGGAGGACCCAGTGGATCCAGGGAGTGGGTCTAGATAATTCTTTGTCCCTCCGTCTTACACCATACATAGATCCAGGATGCAGGAAAATAGGTGAAGAAAAATACTTTATTGGACAAAATAATATAAATAAAATCAGACCTCACTTACAATACAAAAGTCCACTGGCTTGTGTGCTTAATTTCAGGTGGTCAGAGCAATTTCCCCACAATTCTCACCTTTCCTCCGTGTTCCTGCGAAGCCTCCTTTCACTTTTCCCGAATGTCCTATCAGTTAGACAGAATGCCTGCAAAACTACCGAATTGCATCCTAACAGAATGAGAACAGTTTCTCCATTCGTGTTAGGACGCAATTCGGGACTTTGTTTGGATTGGAATTTAATTCGAATGAATGAAACTCCGATCCTATTTGCGCCGCGGCTGCATCTTGCAGCCGCTTAGTTGATAACTCCCTAATTCCCACGGTATCAGGGAGATATCTACCAAAAGGCTGAAAGACCTGAATTGGTCGTTCAGCCAAATTTACTAATACTAAGTAAAGATTATTTTGTTTTAGTAAATTCTGCCTCTACTTGCTATACCGCGAGTAGGGGCATGTCCACTAAACAGTGAGCAACCCTGAGCTGCAGGTGGGGGCTATAAATTTGTTACCCCCCCTCTCCACGGTGACTAGGGGTCCCCAAGCCCCTAGACACCTCCCCCACTACCCCTCTCACCCTAAAAATAGCAAGGGGAGAATAAAATAACTAAATACCTGTACAAAAATAAATAAAACTTACCATTTGAAGTCTTCTTTTTTCTAAAATCTTCATTTTTCAGCCCCAAAAAAGCCCAAATAAAAATCCATAATACCCGTCGAAGTTGTAAAAAGATAAATAAAAAAAGCTGAGTGCAAAAAAAAAATCTGGCGTAGGAAACCTCCATAAGACAAATAGTCCCTACTTTGTCTTATGTTTTAAAGAAAACTAGAGCAGACAGGAAGAAATGAAGAACAGATCCTGAGAGAGGGAGAGAAGAGAAATCGATTAAAGAAAGGTAAGTTCGACATGACAGTGCCGCTTTAAGTATAGATATACAGTTTCATTGAGATTACCAGAGGTGATGATCCTATTGGTTTGGCAAAGATCACTGCTGCAATTTTATGTTCCACAGTTCTTGTGTTTTCTAAATTTTTAGTTTATCATTTGTCCGTGGCAGGAGAGGGAACCCATTTAATTGCTTATTTATTGGCAAAGGAAGACATAGAGGTTTTGGATGAGCTAACAGTAAAGGCTCATCTATAGAGGCGATTGGGACCACGCCCCATCAGTTTTTATGTGGGATAAAAAATGTATTAGCAGTAGTTTAGAAACACTAAGCTTCTTTCTGGTGGTATGCTAAAAAATATGGGGGGAAAAATAAGTATCTAATCTAAACCTAGTCAGTGGTGTATTTTGTATTTGTAAATAAAATGGAACAGGAGAGCGCAAACGTAGTAGCTTAAAATTCCTTACTATAATAATATGGTTTAGCAGCTATACACAAATAAAGTTCCTTAAAAGTCTTTATCTAGAAATGGTTCATAAAAATAAGTGTCAGTGCTATACATGATAGCCTGATAGTAGACAATCAAATGAATGTGCAAAATCAGCAACTTGTCACTGTGGATTAATAGTAGTATGTTAACCTCTATACATCACAATAAATTCTTTCATACACATAAAATGTTAAAAACTTGCTTAAAAAGTCCAAAAGTTCTGAGTAAAAGTCTTTAGGGGGTTAATCTTGTGTTGCTGCAGAATTGTAGTGCACTGTAGCTCAATGTAGCTTATACCTTAAAAGGATACAAAAAAGCTTTCCATAGTGTAAAACTGCTTTATTCATATAAAAAGATTCCCTTGCCCCCCAAATAGAAACTCTTACATTAGCAAGTAGTGGTACACGTCTCAAAGATACCACAAACACATTTAGCAAAGTCAGAGGTTTTAACAGCCGTTTACCGTCCACTGGTCCTTGCAGTACAAACTCCCACCCGATCTCAGTGCTGATAAGGTGGAGTAAATCGTGTAGACTGGAGACCTTGGTGTGTTGTCCAGGTAGAGCAGGCTGTCCACATCAGACCTCTGTATCCTGAGTACCGATCAACGCGTTTCGCCCGCTATACCGGGCTATTTCAAGAAAGCTTTTTTGTATCCTTTTAAAACCTAGTAATTGGTTTCCGTTCTGTTCAGCATCCTGCTGCTTTAACTCTGTGTATACTGTGTGGTCAGAGCTAATTGTTAGTCAGGAGTAGCTGACATGTTTAGAGTCTGCCAGTATCTTCATGCTTTAACCATGTGCACATTGTATGCTGAGAAATAATTGAATAACAGACGTGTTTCAGAACAGCAGAAATATTTAATAGAAAGCAAAAGGTATCATAGCAGGAACACTACTAAAGATGAAATCATGAGAGGGGGAGCTAAGAGAGGACTGGGAAGGTAGAGAGAGCGCTAAAGCATTTTATAGAGACATGTACTGTGTGGGAATCTCTGCATTGCAACGCTGTGTAATCCATCAGTGATTCTGGCTGTCTGGGATAGTATCTCTTTATTGTGTACAGCTCTGTGTGTTATTTCTCTGTGTTTTACTCAGCGCTACCAGATATATGGGTATCTATGTAGTCTACCCATCCATGTGTGTTGTGAGTTATCTTTGTGTAGTGCCCAGCTCTGTGTATTATAGCTTTATTTTTTTCTCAGCTCTGTTTGTGGAATGGTCATCTCTGTATTGTACTCAGCTATATGTATTTTATAGATATCTTTTTGTTGTGCCCAGCTTATTTTATTGTATTATGTACAGCTGTCTGATTTGTGTGAGTGTCTCTGTACTGTAAAAGAGGATTCAAATTCTGGGGGTGAAGTCTTGAAACTTCACCAGCTGCCATTGTTAGCCAATTTTAAAATATTACTTGGCATATTCATAACAGTATTTTTTTTATTCTGGATAGTTTTGACTTCTTCTTTATGGTATTATGTTTTTTAGCCTCTTCTTTAGCTAAACTCTGTTCCAACTCCTCAACTTGGTTGCGTTCTCTTTGGAGCATGGTTAGAAATAGTATTCTCTCTTTACATCGTTTGAAAGCAGAATCCTGTTCCTTCACAGCTTGTTTGTGCTCCTGATCCCGTAATTCCTGAATCTTAGTAGTTTCTTCAAATATACGTTCTTCAATTGCATGAATGTCTTTTAGCTCATTTAACAAGTCATGAAACCTGGTTAGTGGTTTCATTATAGAACAATCTGGAAAGCTATTACTGCTATTAACTGATCGAGGTGAATCACAGCTTTTATTACACATCTCCACATTCAAACTAGAAGGAATACTTTTTTCTTTAAATATATTCTCCAGTAACTTGTTAGGCATCTCCTGTATGTGAAATTAAATAAATGAATAATAATAAAATAAATAAATTAATTAAAAAAACCAAATAAATTATTTATACATATATTTGTAAGCAATTACATTTTAATTATTATTGCTAGCATTACACTGATATATACACCTTACAAAGAATGTGTACCATGTTGAATTGAGAACATTAAGAAAAAACTATCGTGCCAGGAATACAAAGCTGTATTCCTGGCACTATCGCTCCTCCTGCCCCACTCCCGTCCCCCTCCCCAGATGGGTGAACAAAGGGTTTTAAAACCTTTTATTTACTCAGCGCTGGGTTTGGCTCAGCTCCCTCCGACAGACCGTGATGAGCAGGTGCTAATGAGCATGTGCGGCAAATACTGACGCTGGATGTCCTCATGCAGAATCTGAGGACGTCCAGCATCAGATACCGGACCAAAGGTCTGTTACGATTCAGGAATCCCTCCAGTGGCTGTCTGCTAGGCAGGCACTGTGGGCAGACTTGGTGCTGCAATGTAAACATTGCAGTTTCTCTGGAATTGTGATGTTTAACATTGCAGCACTAAGTGCAAAAGGGACACTGTAACGAGACCACTTTAATGAGCTGAAGTGGTCTGGGTGCCTACAGTGTCCCTTTATGATGAATTGTCACCTCATCTAATATATATGCTTTTAAGTGGCAGAACTTTGTTTTTATGTATGTGTGAATGGATTCAATGACCTTTCAAGAGTTCAGTACATGTCTGAATCTGCAGAAGTATGTTATTTTCCACCAAAGGGTAGGAATAGATGATTTTTAGATGTTGGCTATGCTATTTAATAACTGTAAAGACAATGTACTGCAGATGGGTCGTCGACTGAATGTAAAGGTGGGGAGAGTTGAACATCGTGAAGAGATGAAATGGCCTGTCTGAACTAGCTATTCCTTTACTCAGAATTGTGCTTTGGTTGTTGTGGAATTCTGTTATCTCCCTAGTTGACTTTGTTTGCATAATTGTGGCAAGGCACTTGCCATTGAATGATCTAGTGCAGAGGTAGGCAACCTACGGCACTGGTGCCATGCACGGCACTCAAGGTGTCTTTGCACGCCACTCAAGGCTGCTAGAGCCAAACAGGAGTCCCAGTGAAACTTCAGATATCTGCTAATACGAAAAGGTGGTGAAGGACAATCCTCAATTTATATATTGCAGCACGTAGAGGAAGTGACCTCAGATCACTTCGTCCCAGCACGTGTGAATGGGAATCCACACTGTGGTAGAGCAGCCCACAGCGGATATTGCAGCTCCTGCCCTTCACCTATACCTAGCCAGCCTGGTCTCCACTGGAACCTATGGAAGCCGCCTACACTGCTAGATATACACAGAAATGCACAATAACCCTCCCCTCATACAAATAATACAAACAGCCCACACACAAACATACACACAATCCGCACAAACGTGACCCGCTAACAATTCACATACATGCACACAACCCCACATGAAGCCTCTCACATGCAATACCCCAAACAGCCCCCACACATACACACACTACCAAACATGCAATGTGACATATCCATCCACACACACAATTCCACAAGCAGCTCCCATACACAGCCCACATTCATAGGTACACGATACTACAAACTACTCCTGAACATATACAATATAATAGCTCATATATGCACAAATACAACGATACAAAGCAATTACAATATAAATGACACCAGCAGAATACAGCAGCATACACACCTCAATTTAAAAAAATAGGACCGGCACGCTATGGGACATCACAATCCTATAACGACACAGTGCTGCTAAAAGGTTGACTACCCCTGATCTAGTGCCTATTCCACATTACTGAATGCTTCGTCCACCCCTGTGCTTGGATGACTTGATTAACACATATTTGTGTTTGCTTACATACATTTTTGAGACCAGGATTTGCCTTTTTGGGTTGGATTGTGCAACGCTATTTTATATATTTTATCATCCCCTTTTCAGATTTAACATCTCCAACTATCGCCAGGACATACTTAAAAGCATGAAATCTCAATGTGTTCCTCCTGGTAAGATATTTCAATATTGTATTGATCTTATACTCATCATACATGATTAAACCTCTTTGGAAAAGTTTTTTTATGTTGTAAATCAGTTTAGCAAATAAAATGTGAGCAGGAGACACTATCCAACCTGATCAGTAATTGTCTTTACTTCATTGATGTCTCCTATTCCACACTTTGCAGCGCACAATTCTGTTTGGTACAGAAGATTCTCCAATTCCTGCTCCTGTCTCAGTGCCAGTTCCTCTTCCTGTGAAAATGCCCACAAATTTCCTTATTAGTATGGGGTTACAGTAAAAATCCTGTTGTTATGTCATTAAAAGGATTGATGTGAAGATCACTGTTGACTCAAAATTAACAAAAATAATTTGTTGAGTGATATGTTTCTTCTAAGATTGTAAATAATGTCTTAAAAGCACAACCTACATATAGAAAAGCTCTTCATGTATCACATTTTAAAAGGTTACTCCAAGCACCATGGACGCTTCTGGAATTTGAAGTGGTCATAGTACTTGGAGCCTCTATGTGCAGCATATCACTCTGTCGATCAGCGATCAATGACAGTGTGACTCCTCTTCGTGCCACCCTAAGTCCACCCACAGTCCTAACGAACTCTAAAACAACAGGTTAACTCATTAAGGAACAAGGCTATTTTTATGATACTACGGGTTTGTGACTAAGGTCTTTTTAGTACTTTTCCCATGTATTTATTCATGGGAAAAGTACTGGGTGCCTACAGTGTCCCTTTATGATGAATTGTCACCTCATCTAATATATATGATTTTAAGTGGCAGAACTTTGTTTTTATGTATGTGTGAATTGATTCACTGACCTTTCAGGAGTTCAGTACATGTCTGAATCTGCAGAAGTATGTTAGTTTCCACCAAAGGGTAGGAATAGATGATTTTTAGATGTTGACTATGCTATTTAATAACTGTAAGGACAATGTCCTGGAGATGGGTTGTGGAGTGAATATAAAGGTGAAATGGCCTGTCTGAACTAGCTATTCCTTTACTCAGAATTGTGCTTTGGTTGTTGTGGAATTCTATTATCTCTCCAGTCTACTTTGTTTGCATAATTGCGGCAAGGCACTTGCCATTGAATGATCTACTGCCTATTCCACATTACTGAATGCTTTGTCCACCCCTGTGCTTGGATGACTTGATTAACACATATTTGTGTTTGCTTACGTACATTTTTGAGACCAGGATTTGTCTTTTTGGGATTGTGCAACACTATTTTATATATTTCATCATCCCCTTTTCAGATTTAACATCTCCTACTATTACCAGGACATACTTAAAAGCATGAAATTTCAATGTGTTCCTCCTGGTAAGATATTTTGATACAGTATTTATCTTATAATAATCATACATGATTAAACCTCTTTAAAAAAAGTTTTTTTTATATTGTAAATCAGTTTAGCAATTAAAATGTGAGCAGGAGACACTATACAACCTGATCAGTAGTTGTCTTTACTTCATTGATGTCTCCTATTCCACACTTTGCAGCACACAATTCTGTTTGGTACAGAAGATTCTCCAATTCCTGCTCCTGTCTCAGTGCCAGTTCCTCTTCCTGTGAAAATGCCCACAACTGCCTTATTAGCATGGGGTTATTGTAAAAATACTATTGTTATGTCATTAAAAGAATTGATGTGAAGATCAAAATGCTTTCTGTGGGGAGCTGCAAGAGGAGAACCTGCTGTAGTAAGCACACAGTGATATTATGAGTGGGGTGCTAGGTTAAGGGGTATACTCTTATCTATTATAACTTTAGGTATACATGTTTAGCATCTGCTTAATCATTCCTGCAGCTGTGCTAAGTCTGGTGTCCTTTGGAGTGTCAAAATTCCTTGTGATTTTGGCAGATTATGTCAGTGTTTGGGGCTTGTCATCCAGGAGTGGAATGGAGCTTATATGTTAGTTGTTCCCCTATATGTTGGCAAGGTCAGAGTCCTAATAGTCCCCACATACCCGCTGGTGTTAGTGAGAGGTGAGGCCTCGGACGGTGTGAGTGTTCTCTTGGTGGTAAGCTGAGCTTGCATGTGGAGTATACCCTTGTAAAATTATCCGATGTGCGGAAGGAGCTCGCCGTTTGTCTTCTGGCTGCTGTCAGGTTACGGTGTTCTGATCTGCTCCGGTCAGGAGACGGTGCCCAGCCATTGTTCTGGTGCTTCCTCCTCTCTTCTCTGTCTCTCAATTAGCGCGGTGGCCATTTTAATTTTTGTCATGCGGTCCCCGGATGGTCTTTCTGCCGCCTAGGTGTCCCAAGTAACCACTGCCTCCCCGGTGGGGTCCGGGATAACCCCCCCGGCCCACAGGGGGGGTAACGGGGCCTCAGTAGGCGTGCGAGTGATCCTGCCGGACTAAGCATGGGAGATCGGCCGCAACACGGACTGAAGGGCAGATGGGTTTGCTCACAGCAGGCAGCAAACCCATCTGCCCTTCAGTCCGTGTTGCCAGCAGGCACCGAGGGTTGTTGGTCAGGTCCCCTTTTCCCTCTCACAGCAGCTAGGGGTTTTTGCAGGTGAGAAAGGGTAATTTTAAGCCATTTATGGAGGGTTCTTAACGGAGCCGAGGTGCCCCACGTCCATCCAGCTTGGCGGTCAAGCCCCGCCCCCCCATAAAATGTTAACTTTTGGTTTTTTGTTCTATTGTTCGTCAGTATAGACCCTGCTTTCTCTGCAACTAGTTTTTTACTGTAGCAAAGAAAAGAAGAAGAAATCTGTCCCTAAAAACTATATATAGATATAGTTAATAACTTTAAAATCTCAAAAATACTTTATTAAACAAAAAAGACTCACATATACTTTGCAAAACAAACCCTGACAGTAGCTACCTGACTCAAGATTGCGAGTTAATTACAGTTATCTAAGTAAGGAACACAAATAAAGGGAAATAAAGGGAAAGGGAAGCAGGGGCGGACTGACCGGTCGGGCACTTCGGACACGGTCCGAGGGCCCGGCCGGGAGGGGGGCCCGCCGCCAGGGCCGCCTTCAGGGGGCCTGGCGGCAGGGCTGGATTGGGGACTTGAGAGGAAGGTGCCACCGGGTGGCCGGTCCGGTGGCACACTGTGAGGGGGGGGGGCGGCCGTTTGATGCTGCAGCCGCCGGACCGGGTAGCAGCCTCGCCGGTCCGGCGGCATTCCTTTCAATAACGCTGAAGAAGGAGGAGGAGGAGCATGTGTCTGTCATGCTCCCTGCGGTTCCCACAATTCCCAGCACAGGATGTGGGAACCGCAAAGGAGCATGACAGACACATGCTCCTCCTCCTCCTTCTTCAGCGTTATTGAAAGGAATGCCGCCGGACCGGTGAGGCTGCCACCCGGTCCGGCGGCTGCAGCATCAAACGGCCGGCCCCCTCAGACTTGAGTAAGGGGGAAACAGAGAGATGGGGAGGGAGGGGGGAAAAGAGATATGGGGAGAGCGAGGGGGGGAAAAGGGAGAGCGAGGGGAAAGAGATAAGAGGAGGGGAAAGAGATGGGGAGAGAGGGGAGGGGGAAAAGAGATATGGGGAGAGGAGGGGAAAAGAGATATGGGAGAGGGAGGGAAAGAGATATGGGGAGAGGGAGGGGGGAAAAGAGATATGGGGAGAGGGAGGAGGAAAAGAGATATGGGGAGAGGGAGGGGGAACAGAGATATGGGGAGAAAGGGGGGAACAGAGATATGGGGAGGGTGGAGAAAGAGGGGGGAACAGAGATATGGGGAGGGGGGAGAAAGAGGTGGGGGAACAGAGATATGGGGAGAGGGGAGAAAGAGGGGGGAACAGAGATATGGGGAGAGGGGAGAAAGAGGGGGGAACAGAGATATGGGGAGGGGGGAGAAAGAGGGGGGAACAGAGATATGGAAAGAGGGGGGAACAGAGATATGGGGAGGGGGGAGACAGACAGAGAGGGAAGAATGAGACACGGGGAGAAACGGGGAATAGAGAGATAGGGAGGGGGAGAAAGAGACACAGGGGGAGAAAGAGATGGGGAGGGGGAGAAAGAGACAGAGAGGAAGAGAGATGTGGGGGAGAGAGAGAGACAGGGAAAGGGGGGAGAAAAACAGTGGAAGAGAGGGAGAAAGAGGCAGAGGGGTAAGAGAGACTGGGAAGGAGGGGGGAGAAAGAAACATACAGAGGGACGGGGGGAGACAAAAAGGCACACAGAAGGGCTGTATATATCACTGGTGGATCCAGGGGGGCAACAGGGCAATTGCCCCCCCTCCCCTGTCCGCAGGCACCGTGTGGGCAGGGGAGGAAGGAAGAGAGGACCTGGGAGCTCACCCTGCAGCTCCTCTGGGTCCTTCTTGCACGAGCACAGAGCGTTGCCGCGATTACCATGGCAACTCTAGCCCTGGAGCTACGGTCTAGTGTTCACTCTCAACACTGTGACCCCCAGGGATTCCTGGTGGTCGCAGTGGTGAGAGTGAACTCTAGCCCCATAAACACACTGCCCCCACACACACACCATACACATTCAAACACTGCCCCCATACACACCATACACATTTACACACATTGCCTCACACACACACATACACTGCCCACCCATATACACATAGACCCCCATACACAGCCCCCCATACTAACATTGCCACACACGTACACAGCCCACACACCCTACACATTCACACACTACACCCCCCACACACACTGAACCTTTCACACACATTGCACCACTGCTCCTATTCCCTACTACAGCCCCATATCCCAGCAGATCCCAGGTAAGTTGTCAAACTGTTCTTAAATGGTTTGACTACTTACTCTGGAGCAGTAGTGGTTATTGCGCATGGATTATTTATTTAAATAATCTACAAGTGCCCCAGTAGCCAGCCAGCCAACCCACAGGCTGGCCAGTAGCCAGCCAGTTAGCCAGCCCACAGGCCAGTAGCCAGCCCACAGGCCAGTAGCCAGCCCACAGGCCTACAGCAAGCCACAGGCTTACAGCCAGCAAGCCCACAGCCTGCCAGTCGCAGCCAGCAAGCCCACAGCCTGCCAGCCGCAGTCAGCAAGCCCACAGCCTGCCAGCCGCAGTCAGCAAGCCCACAGCCTGCCGGCAGTAGCCAGCAAGCCCACAGCCTGCCAGCCGCAGCAAGCAAGCCCACAGACTGCCAGCCAGCAACAGTAATTAAGGTAAGAGGAGCCAACTTGGCCTAGGAATCAGTGAGCTATGTTGTGTTGCTATATTGTGAATAGGAACCAGAGTGTTGGAGAGATCACCCTCCAGGCCCCATTAGACTCCATTGTAGTCTCTAATGGGGCCTGGAGGAGATTCTTTCTAACACACTCTCTAAAAGACACTGAGATAGCCTCTGCTAGAAATCCCCTCCATGGCCCATTAGCCCTCAATTGTAGTCTCTACTGGGGCCTGGAGGCGACTGTTTCCAGCAGGGGATATCTAATGGACGCTGAGATGGCCTCTGTTAGAAAGACCCCCTTCCAAGCCTATTAGACTCCATTGTAGTCTCTAATGGGGCCTTGAGGGGTTTCTTTCTAACACACTCTCTAAAGGACACTGAGATAGCCTCCGCTAGAAAGACCCCCCTCCATGGCCCATTAGCCCTCAATTGTAGTCTCTGCTGGGGCCTCGAAGGGCTTATTGCCCTTTTGTTCCTTGTGTCGAAAGATTGTGTAGGGTGTGGCTGGAGGCGGTGCATGGAGGCGGGACAAGGGTGGCTCTTGCTGCAGAGTATGGGTGGGGCCTGTAAGGGGGCCCTTGATTTATTTTGCCCGGGGGCCCTGAGGGTTCTCAGTCCGCCCCTGAAGGGAAGTGAGAAATGACACACAAAATTGAACAAATTAATTAAATAAACTGAGCTGGCCACCTCCACGAACAGGTTGTTACACTGGGATAGCCACCACCCTCACAAATTAGAAGCCTCCATCCCTTACAGCCAGTACCTGCGGGCAAGGCGCAACTGCTCAGTAGATCAAACCTTTTACAATGAATATAAAATATTAAGATCTCGTTTTAAGGAACTGGGGTATCCCAACCATGTTTTGAAGAGTGCTTTCCATCGGGTGTGTGATATGGACAGAAACTCTAGTCTTCATTTTACCAAACCAAAATTGGAACA
>OW240913.1:173049653-173114877 GCA_933207985.1 Pelobates cultripes
TGGAGGGAGCCCCCTTGTTTCAGCCCACTGGAACCCCCAGTAAAAGACCGTGACCTAGCCATAATCGCATGGAACTATGTATGGGAAGGACTTTAACAGCGGTCGGTCTAAAAGCTAATTGAGTGGTGTTTGGACAATTTCCCATGGATCAGAGCGCTGTTTTCACAGAATAGGTGCTCTGATCCCGTCTTTTAGGGGATATATGACTTGTGGGAATACTATGTTGTTTTTGGGGTGTTTTATGGGTATTTGTGCGTAGCCTCTTCTGTGTCCGGGAGATAATTAGTTTACCGGTTATCTCCCAGACACAGAGATGCCTGGGGGGGGGCTTAGGACTGAATGAATAGAGACCCCCTGCTGGGGGTCCTTGTATAAATACCTGTACCCTCTGCCTGAATAAACCATACTGATTTACTCTTCATCAAGTCTTGGCTGATGTTTGGGGATACTAGAGCTTTATCACACTTTCACTCTGCGGGATTAGGGAGACTTTTCAGCAGATATACTCAGCCAGAGTATAGGGGATCCGTTACACCCTTGGGCTTCCCCGTTCCCCACATAACAGACTTGCACTGTATATAAGATCAACGTCCTGAGTGGAAATCAGGTCTGAATCGACCCACCCACTACCGAACGAACTCACCCGATCTCGAGTCAGAGTTGACCAGATACTGTATATAGGTTTCTTCTTTTCTTATGGAACGTTCTTTTACCCCCCAAACTCCCACCTAGCCGTCCCTCACTTCCCCACTCCCCATCCCATTTTTTAAAATTTCTATTAATATTTCTTTTCTTTCCTCTTCCACTCTCTCCGAACCCTAATCCCCTTCAAAATGTTGAACTATCGATCGGCTCTGCTCACATTATGGTCTAACAATATAAGGGGCATGAATGTCCCTGGAAAATGAGCCCAACTCCTGCGGACGCTGTGGTTGCAGCGAACGTCCATAGTGTTCCTCCAGGAAACACATTTCAGGAGTGGAACCGCACCAGCCATCAAAGACCACTCTCTGGGGTTCTACGCAAACCTCAGCGATCACAATGTGCTGGGTTGGCGATTCTGTTTGCCACAACAGTACCATTCAGATGCACAGACACACTCGCAGACCCCATGGGCAGATATCTCTTTATCAAGGGGACCATAGCATATCACACATACACTTTTGCTACCCTGTTTAGCCCTAGTAAGAAACAACACATATTTCTGAATAAGACACTGGCCAAACTAGAGAACTTTAGAGAGGACCTCATGTTGGTAACAGGTGATTTTAACGTACCAATGGATGCGCGTATAGACACATCAAAGGGATCCAGCACTCTTCCATCCCACGGCGCTAGGGTGGTGCAGGCGGCCATGCAGAAACTGGGCATAGTGGACTTCTGGAGGGTGGTGAACCCAGACGCTTGGGACTATACTTTTTATTCAATGGTGCACAAACATTACAGCCGCATAGATTATATCATGACTGCCCAGGAATACCTGTCATTGCTCCAATCCTTATAGTAAGAACAAAGTAGTCCAGGCACTCATGGTCTTCATAAAGCAGCAGATTTATTGGCAAAACATGATGAATACAGCAACATTTCGATCCCCTATGGGATCTTTGTCAAGGTCCACAGGTGATGGTCAAGGTTCACAGGAGATGAGAGTGCAGATCCCTCCCTTGTATGCAATCATTGCTCCAATCCTCTGGCATAGGGATTTTACACAACTCAGGCCACCATCCTGTAACGGCACAAATACAGTTCCCGCTCTACAAACCTGAGGAGCGCCAGAGGAAAACCTGCTGCTGGAGCTGCCAGACATTGAACAGGCCAGACAGGAACTGACTAGATACTTTGAAGAGAACACTACACAAGACACCCCACCTCTGGTCGTATGGGAAGCACATAAATGCGTCATACGGAGACATTATACATCGATATGCACACAATGTAAAAAAGAGAGAACACATAAAAAACCTGGTAGCCCAAATATCAGAGTTAGAGGCCAGACACAAACAGACATTAAAAGAGGACATCTACTTAACACTGGCAGACGTGATACGGAAGCTTAGAGATCTGCTCTCCCAGAACTTGCTCTGCACCCTCTGAAAGTCTTCCAAGTTCTTTAATAAGCACTACAATAAATGTGGAGGGCTTTTAGCGAGGATGCTGCAGCAAAAGAGAAGACAGTCCCATATACACAAGATCAGACATGGGGGACAAACCGAGACGAGACAACCGGAGTAGGCATTCCAAGCCTACTGTACCGAACTATACAACCTAACACATACACGACAGGGGGAGGCCCTCATGCAACACCACCGCCGAATTGAAGAATTCATGGAGCAAAATGTTACACGTAAGCTGTCACAGGAAGCCTCCGAAGAAATCGAGCAAGCCCTGACTATTGAAGAGCTTCACACAGTCCTTAAACTCTCCAAGTCCCACCGTGCTCTGACGGACTCCCACTGTCATACATCCACACCTTTATTTTGCTCCGAAAAATTCTACTAGGGCTGAACTCCATACAAGCAGATGGCCGATTTCCTACAGACTCACTGGCGGCAACTGTAACATTTATCCCCAAAGAAAACAAAGATCCAGCCAGCTGCTGGAGCTACCACCCAATCTCTCTTCTGAATGCAAATCTAAAGCTATTCACTAAGGTTATGGCATTACGCATGTCCAGGATCGTCCCAGACTTGGTCCACTGTGACCAGGTCGGGTTCATCCCAGGAAGGGAGGCCCGACAATGTGATCCAGTTGGGCGGTCCATGGGGAGGGAGGTACTTATCCTATCCATAGACACGGAAAAGGCCTTCGACCGGGTGGACTTGGATTATCTTGCAACAGCACTGCAGCACATGGGATTTGGCCACCACCTTTGCAAATGGTAGTTCTCTTTATACACGACACCGACGGCCCGGGTTTGAGTTAACGGAGCACTCACTACCCTGTTCCCCATTCAAAAAGGCCATTTAACAGAGTTGCCCCTTGTCCTCCCTCCTGTTTGCCCTCTCTCCATTTCTGGAGGCAGTCAGACGGGAATGAGGGATGATTGGATTTCACCAGGGCATCACCTGGTCGTGGCTTACGTGGATGACATGCTCTTTTTCCTCGAGAACTCGGCGGTTCCCCAACCTGAATTGGTCAGTTTGCCAATCTCAAACTAAATTTGCCCATATTATTACTCCAAGACCTAACTATACAGTCACAATTTCACTTCGCCTGGAGATATTAAAATTCGGTACTTGGCTACCTCTCCCACATATACCAGCTGAACTGCCTCCCGATTCTTTCCCTGTTACAAATTGACATGCAACGATGGATGGGACAATATATTTTGTGGTTTGGCCACATGAACGCGGTGAAGATGAACGTACTACCATGACTGCTGTATCTAATTCAAGTGCTACCGGTGGTAATCCTGAAAGCTTTTTTAAATTAATATCCACCGCAATTCGAAGGTTTGTATGGAACGGCCGAGCAACGAAGATAAGAAAATCCCAACTCATACTCCCAAAACACTCTGGTAGGGTGGGTCTTCCGTCCATTGCCACATATTACCAGGCCACACACTTACAAAGGATAATTGACTGGCATGCACAGAACCCAAAGAAACTTTGGGTGACCATGAAAACCCAACAGACGATAAGTAGAATTCCGGTAAGGCTGTGGGATTGTCGCTGGGGAAACTACGCACAGGTAACCCAATGATGGATGGGACACTGCAGGTATGGTGCTCCATCAGATATATGCAGCAATTGACCACCACACTTAACTCACTCAAACCTTTAACAGACCTGGCAGACGACCTCAAACCCACAGACTTGGCAGGGTTTCAGGGCACTGACTGGAACTATATCCACCAGTGGTGCACTGGGGCCTGACTCAAGTCACTGCTGGAACTGATCCCGGACAGACACCCAACCATCATGGAGAGATTACGATACCACCAAATACACAACTATTATGTCTCCATCAAAGGCAGACAGCAATTCCACAGAACACACAGACAATTTGAGAACTATTGCACAGCTAGAGAACACCTACACAGGGTAATCTCAGTCCTATATGCCATGCTGCTCGCAGGGGGTGACAACAGACCATTGGGGTTCACTGCCAGATGGAAACAGGAAGCTGGCGAGATGGTAACTGAGGCTGAGTGGAGCAAGGTATTCACACTTACACACAATTGCTCAACCAGCTCCCAAGAACTCAGTTACAAAATTCTGACCTTATGGTATAGGACCCTAGATGTCCTGCAAGAAAATCAGAGTGATAAGAGGGGCAGAACTCCCTTTTTTAACCGCTTATTATGCACCATACCGAAAGCATTGTAGCCACTTAACCCCTTAATGTCATGTGTCCTTAAGGGGTTAAAGAAATCACTTACTCATTGCCATAAAGTCCCTGATCCCAACGTTCTGGAAATGGACAGGTGCGCCCACCTTCCAGCAAATGCTACAAATGCTACAAATGCCACCTCTCATGTAACAGCTTAACTATATACTTAGTCTTGCTAGCGGCAATTCACAGCGGCAGCTCTATAAGCTTGTTTTCCCTTTATGGGCTACTTACTATGTTAGCAAAAGGTACTGGGCTGCCTGAGCCAAAAGTTAACCTAACCTGTCAGCGTATGTCTATCTTGTATCATGCAGGCGCAGGGTACCCACTAGCTCCATCATATATACGCTGCATACTACCATAGCATGCATCCCTTAGACACAATAGCATAGAATATGCAAACCATAATCTCACGAGACAGTAAGCTAGTGGCAAAAAATCGACTGCATGTTTGCCCTACAAACATTATTAGTGCTAAACATAATTCTGCTGAGCTTGATTGATTTGTTTAACTTAATGCTGTTTGGTAATCACATGTTAGTACCAGCTGGTACCGCTCAACCTATATACTCGAAGGGAAGCACCTACAGTGGATAGGTCTCACTCGTTCAGTAGCAACCTAATTTAATACACGTTTACGTTAAGCGACTAACAAAAATTTAAAAAAAATGAGGCATTAACAAACTGGAAATGTAAATAACAATGCTTAGTTACACCAATCTACGTTGTGAAATACCCATGCATTTCCCTCTCTCTCTTCTGTACCCCCATATGTGCCTTAATAAAATAAAGATTGACAAAAAAAAAAACAAAAAAAAAAAACAGAGAGTAGGTTTTTGTATTTACCTTCCACACATAGCCACAGTTGAAATGTAGCCCACACTTTAAACCAATGCAGTCGGCTACCTCCCCCCCCCCTTCATTTTTTTCTCTTTTTTCTTCTTCTCCCCTCCTTCTCTCCCACCCCCACCAACCCCTTCCAGGAAACAGTTGTCCCCCAACCTAATGCCCATATTGTGGTTGGTGCTGACCAATATCCTTGTAACACACACAGCCCAATATGGCCCGACGCATCTTTCAGTTACACACAAACCCAGGCTCCAGCCTAGCAATCTATGATTGAATCCCAACAATATTTTTACAGTTGAGGAACATGGGCAACCGGACCACAACCTTGGTACAAGGGTAGACTCAAGACAAATGAGCACACAACAGCTTCATAAAGTTTAAACTTGCTATGCTTAAAATGATTGTTTACCGCTCTTAATTGATCTATCTGCTGACACGATTACGTGTACTACAAAACCTATAATCTTTGTTTGTCGAAAATTGAGAAAATAAAGATTGTCAAATAAAGAAAAAAAAAAAAAAACTTCCTATGGTATCAAACTCACACTTTATGGAGTCTTAATATATTGGTCCAATTTGTCAGCGTCGGTTTAAATATTACACTCAAAATGAATGTTCCTTCAATAGACTGTCTAAAGTAAGGGGAGAAGACACCACCCATTCCAACAAAGTAATTCAATTTCTTACATTGAGGTAAATACATTGCCGCAATCTCAATCCCATAGGTATATGTGCACAACACTTTTCAACGTTTCTGTTTTCCACAGATACATAAACTAATGGGAAACAGAGTCTGTTTTTATAGCCAATTTTGGAACCCTCCTTCGAGTGATTTCACATGCGCCATGTTCGTCATGCTACTTCCAGCACTGCTCTTACATCATTGACCTTTTCAGCCACCATATTAGTCCTCCCTTCAGCACGCATTGTCACATTCGGTTTCACCAAAAACATTTCAGCATCCATTTTAGAAAGTCCTATGTCCATATATAGTATTGGCCCATATAGTATACAGTATTAGCAAGCCTAGTAATTTAAAAGATAAAATTGGAGGGTGCTCTTAAATAACAAAATAAGTATATTAATGTATTCTTCTCCTTACACAATGTGCAATCCCAATTGTGCAGAGTGTTCCATCGAAAAGATTTTTGACAGTGATGAGAGGGGCTACCACAGAGCTTCAGGGCTCACAATTTCTCAGGTAGAGGAAGATCAGATCCAGAAGAGAAACAACTCGTCCCATTTTCCCCTCAACATGGCCTTACATGAAGGACCAAGGAACAGAGAGGTGTCTTCATATCCTGACATTCCACAGGTAAGTGTACAGTATCTTCCTTTTTCAAACTGGACAATAACAATAAAACAAAAAAATATACTTAGCGTTATCGGCCTTAATATACTGCCTTAATATATTAATATATTGTGATTGAACCACTGTTTAACCCCTTATAGGACCACTATAGTGCCAGGAAAACATACTCGTTTTCCTGGCACTATAGTGCCCTGAGGGTGCCCCCACCCTCAGGGACCCCCTCCCGCCGGGCTGGATGGAGAGGAAGGGGTTAAACTTACCTCTTTCTCCAGCGCCGGGTAGGGAGCTCTCC
Organism: Pelobates cultripes; assembly: GCA_933207985.1. Taxonomy (NCBI): domain Eukaryota; kingdom Metazoa; phylum Chordata; class Amphibia; order Anura; family Pelobatidae; genus Pelobates; species Pelobates cultripes. The sequence goes on from OW240913.1 coordinate 173,056,439, forward strand.
TCCTCCTCTTCGGGTGAATGCGCATGCGCAGCAGGAGCCGCGCGCGCATTCAGCCAGTCCATAGGAATATGGACGCTGGCGTCTTCTCACTGTGATTTTCACAGTGAGAAACGCGGAAGCCAACTAGCAGCTGAGACAGCCACTAGAGGCTGGATTAACTCTAACATAAACATAGCAGTTTTTCTGAAACTGCTATGTTTATAGAAAAAAGGGTTAACCCTAGATGGACCAGGCACCCAGACCACCTCATTAAGCTGAAGTGGTCTGGGTGCCTATAGTGGTCCTTTAAGACCGCAGGGCGTTCTATGCCATCCTTAACTGTCTGGCTCTAAACGCCGCAGGGCGGCATAGAACGCCCTGGGCGGTCTTACCTCCCACGTGGCCGGTGGCACATGGCCGCTGCAGATCGCAGTCGGGAGCCTCCGATCGCAGTGACAGGCCCTTGCGATCGGTATTTACCATATGTCAGCCGATTTGGCTGACACATGTAACTGCAGCCATTAGCCCCCTACAGATCGCAGTGGGGGGCATGCCTGTACCACCCAGGCACTCCCCCTGTGGCCAATTACCACGATCTGTAGGAGGTGATCACAGTGACAGCCAGTCTCTGTGATCACTGTTAGTATGTGTTAGGATGTGTACAGTACTGTATCAGTGATCACTGTGATCAGAAGGCTCTCTGATCAGACTGACCTTTTTTTAGGGTTATTTGTACAGATCAAAAAATAACCCTTTCAGATTTAAATGTTTTTTGGGTCAAAAAAATTATTTGTGTCAGTCGCAGCAACCCAAATCTCCCTTAACCCTTTCTCCACTGTCGTGATCACTATACTGTACAGGGCTCTCTGATCAGACTGACTTTTTTTAGGGTTATTTTTATAGATCTAAAAATAACCCTTTCAGTGTACTGATTGCAGCTGCCTATACTGTGATCAGTACATTTATATTATTTTTTGAGGGCGGGTAGTAGGTGTTAGGCAGGTAGATAATTAATTACCCTCTTAGTATACAAATTAATTGTCCCCCTAGAATGGCACATCGCTACTCAGCCAAGGAGATGTATGCCATTCTGGCAGGCAGTGATAGTGACACTCTGCAAGACAGTGGCACTATCACTGCCTCTGACATTGAGCCTCTGAGTGAAACCTCAAGTGATGGTGCACCACCACCACTCACAAGAGGACGCTCAGCAAGCCCAATGCCAGACGGAGACTGGGTGCCTCCAAACATGATGGCCCCAGAAATACCGCCGTTTACTGTTACACCTGGCATTACTGTAACAGTGGACGACTGCGAGCCAATTCGTTTCTTTGAGCTCTTTATGTCAGACGATATATTTGAGCTCATGGCTCAGCAAACAAATTTGTTTACCATGCAGTATCTCTCTGCACATCCGGGGTCCCATCATGGTCGCAGGAATATGTGGAGACCTACGGATGTCGCAGAGATGAAGCGGTTTTGGGCTTTAACCCTAATGATGGGTGTAACGGAGCTCCTTGTACTCCGACTGAGTACCCTCCGTTGACGGATGCTCCTAGCGCTTCCTGAGGACTCCAAGTGCTGCAGCAGACACCACAACCTCCACAGACTCCGCAACCGCCGTATCTTGATTGGAGTCTCACCGTCTTCCTTCCACCCTGGATCAGCTTCCGTCTTCCAGGACTGTGTGGGAAAGAACTCTTCCTTCCACCCTGTAGGAACATCCAGCATCCAGGACTGTGTGGTGAAGACCCCTCCTCCAAGAAGAGCGTGTCAGGAACAAGCTCTTAAAAGAGCTAAGTGACTCAAGCTCAGGGGAGCATGCAGAGCATAGCAATCCCCAGTGTGATTATAACAGGTCCCTCCAATAACGAGACAAGGCTACGTTTAGAAGGATCAAGAAGAACTGTCAAAACCTTTATTCCCTTGGGACCAGCCAATACAGTCACCACAATAACATTGTTGTGAAACCTCAATAAAATCACAAACAGTCAAACCATATCAAGAAACACACAGTGACTTATCACAACACAATGGCACATTTTAAAGGGGTGGGGGGAGACAATATTTAACAGTAAATATCTCACCTGCCTGCAGAATTAGCAATATGCAAATCTACCCGAATATGCAAATGAACCAGTCTTGCAATTCAGGTAGTGCATATTGCTGTTGCTACCAACAGAGGGCACTAGACCAGCTCCATAGCCAAACCCACCTGGTTGGTAGCAAACCTCAGCAATACAAGAGAGCAGGCAATACATTACACAGTACACACACACACACTATAAACAATTACATTACACACACCCTGCACCTATAATGGGTACAGGTGACTAAAACATAGGATAAATAAAGCAGCCCACATAAATAGTCTGTCTGAAGGTAGACTAGGGGCTTTAAAGCCAGATAGATGAAAGAGTCATAGTCACAGGGGAGGAGGCTGGCAAGCAGGCCTCTCCAGGACCAAGTGGCGAAGGGCACTTCGTCACAATGGGTATAGTTAAAAAGCCCAGCATCAGGTCCTACTGGAGCAAGCAACGTATCCTGGCTACCCCTCGTTTCCCTGAGGTTATGCTGAGGGATCGCTACCTGCAACTGCTGCGATTCCTTCATTTTAATGATAACTCACTGTGTCCCCCTAGAAACGACCCACTGTTTGACAGGCTCTATAAAATTCGGCCCTTGATCCAACTCCTGGCAGACAAATCTTCTGAAAATGATGTCCCTGATAAAGATATTTCAATTGACAAGTCCCTTATGAAATTTAAAGGTTGACTGCTATTTAAGCAATATGCTTCATCCAAGCTGTCCCGATATGGCATTAAATTTTATAAATTATGCGAATCCTGTACTGGTTACATATGGGCATTTCGCATTTACCAGGGGAAGGATAGCCACCTTGACCCACCAGGATGCCCTGATTCTGTGGGTACAAGTGGCAAGATTGTTTGGGATCTAATCCTTCCCTTGTTGAATAAGGGATATAGGCTATGTGTTGACAATTATTATACCAGTATACAATTATTTAAAAATTTATATTGCTTTGAAACCCTAGCCTGTGGCACAGTGAGGAAGAATCACAGGGGTTTCCCCCAAGCCCTGGCAAGAGGCAGAAGCAGTAGAGGTTCCTCTTCAGCTCTCCACCAGGATGAGTTGCTTGCTCTTCACTTCAGAGATAGAAAAGATGTATACATGCTGTCTACATTGCATGATGAAAGTACAGTGCCAGTGTCTGTGAGAGGTAGCACTGAGCATCTGGAAAAGCCGAAGTGCATTGTAGACTACAGCAAGTTTATGGGGGGAGTAGACTTGGCTGACCAATGCATACAGCCCTATCTGGTGAACCAAAAAAACTAGGACCTGGTACAAGAAAATTGCAATCTACGTGAGCCAGATTGCAATTTTCAATGCCTATGTCCTCTATACAAAAGAGGTCATAGGTAGGCCATGCCCTTTCCTCGAATTCACACTAAGCCTTTTGTCCCGTATGTTATTTACCCAGCCCCCCAATCCCACTTTGGAATCAGGAGATCTCCAAAGACTTTGTGGCAAACACTTCCCTTTCCGAATCCCACCCACCCCTAGTAAAAAAGCTCCTCAAAGAAAGTGCCGTGTTTGCTACAAGAAAAGAGACCTAAAGGACTCCAGTTATTATTGCCCAACATGCCCATCTCTACCCCCCCTCTGCATAACAGACTGTTTCAAAGTCTACCATACAGAGCTGAACTTCTGAATCACTCTGTATGGGCCTTTACATGTGGGTACTGTTATATTCAAAAGACAGTGTTAAATAAAAATACCAAGTCTCTATTGCACTAACAAATATCAGGATTATGACATTTCCAGCGAGAAAATGAGAATTCACATGGGTAAATCAAGCAAATATATCTAGCTATGTAGCCAAGTAAATTAAGTGTACAGTGAAATTCCTGTTATGAAATGAGGAAACTGTAATTAAATGTGTGCAACAGCAGGTGAGAGAATACATAAGGAGCGATTTGTTTAAAACTGTCAATGGGAAAAGGAAAAAAGCCATATGGCAAAATAAGTAAATAAATAAATAAAATAGATTGTGTTGGAACTTTAAAATTACTTTGCTGAGTAATTTAATAAACCATGCAAAGCTATTACCCACTATAACCACATCACACCAGGTAAATCAATGCCTCCCACGCTTGTGCACGTAGATAGGTGTGGTGATTTTTAGAACTGGTTAGGTTTAGTAATAGAATGTTCCCTAAAGCAGTGGATCTTCTTTTAACTGTTTTTATTACATTACTTTAAATAACATTTTTATATGAGTCATTAAATAGTATAGGCAGATGAGGCCAAATATTTTTAGAACATGCAATAAAAACTCGACAATCGAGATTACCTTGTGCGCTCTGGTTTTTTTCAATGATATTAATCTGACAAGATATCAACCTGATTTGTCACAATGGAACTCTTAAAACAATTGATAACAAAATTTTAAAAAATATGCTCACTTAAATAGAGCACTTGGAAAGTGCACAAATTGCCCATAAAAGCAGTTCACCACCATAAATATTATTTATCTTACTCTGCATGCTTCATTTCAATTTGGATGAGGGATATTATGAGAAAGTCATGGAGATGAAATATGCTGGATTTTAATTCTAAAATACATTATTTTAGCAGTATCATTGTCAGGCATCTAAACCTACTTTAGACCCACAAAGGGTTAACAGCACCATTTTCTCCTCCTCGTCATGTGAGCCAAGAATAGCCCAGTACGCACTGATCACAAAGTGTACCAGCCAGAGGTTGACAGAAAAACTACTGAATATAGGGTCGCAATGCAAGAATTATTTGAGGCCCTGTATAGAGCAAGGGCAGCCAAAATGTAGATCCTAAATTGTTGTACAACTCCCATGATGCATTGCCAGCTGGGAATTTACCATTTACCCATCCTTGCAGAGGTGTATTTGCATTCAGTCTATGTGCTTTGTATAGAGTATTTGTGTGTGAATGCTGGAATGTGTTTGTATGTGTAGGGTTGGTGTTTGAAGGCAGGTGTATATTCATATATACACTACCATATACACACAGGCAGAGTTACACACTGGCATAAACACAGAAACAAACATGCACAAAAATAAGCCATAATATACATGTGTTTAGTCACTCTGCTGTTTCCATACCATTTGGGTGCAGGAAGATGGCTTCCATTGAGTCCACTAGGAGTTGCTTTGGGCTGACAGGAGGGAGCTGTAGCTAACTGGGCTGAGAGAGGATCACTGAGTGTGCTGATTGGAGTGTGCTGGAGTTGGTAAAGGCTCTCTTCCACCTTCTCTCTCACCCCTCTCTACATGTGCAATGGGAGGAAGTGAAGTGTAATTACTTCCTCCTAGCATCTGAGAGGCGCTTGGTCTGGTGCACTATTAGAGGCATATAGCCAGCAACCACATTACTTAAATGACAACTGTCACCTCAAAAACTATGTTTAATCTAAAAATCCTTTCATCTTCTCAAAAGAAATTGATTTTTTTTTAAATTAAGTATATGGAAATAAAAATTAGAAAAACTCTTATTTTGTGTCCCAATATTAAAGTAATACTATAGTGATAGGAATACAATTACCAGATTTTACTAATTACATGAATTTATAAAGGACACGGAGGTGAGTATTAGGCGTATCTCTTTCTTTTATTCCTCAGCAGCAAAGAAAAGCTAAAGTGTTTATTTGTAGAAAAAAAATATGCGTTATCTCTTAACCAATAGGAACAGTCCTTCTCCGATATCCTCTCATGTAACCTCCTCCTCTTCCTCTTTCCTGATGGTGCCGAAGCTAACAAATCACCAGTAGCAATTAACCACAAACTCGTTATAAACCAAACACAAAAAAGGTTGACAACTGAATTCTTGACATTGAATCCTTCCATAAGCAAACAAGGGATCTTCCGGTACCGATCCTCTTAAACTGCGAGATCAATCGCCGTCATCAATGGGTATTTGTAGATTTCAGGCTGAAAAGGACAAAGAAAATCATGGTAAAACATGTCCTTGCCAACTATTTTCGTCTTATTATTTTATGGAAATTGAGCTGTTTATGTAATCAGTTATATGTAAACATGTAATCGTTACTTGTTTGATATATTTACCAAATCAACTATAGAAATGATAACTCATTCTACTAAAGAACCTATTACGTACCTGGACTGGGATACAATTTTGGTCGTATCTGATCCGGGTGGGCTAATACTCGCCTCCGTGTCCTTTATAAAATCATGACTTTACGTCATGTAATTAGTAAAATCTGGTAATTTTATTAAAGGACACGGAGGCTCCTATTAGGCTAGTTCAAAGCTGTGAGATAACTATACTTGACACGTCGATTCACAAGACCAATCTGCTGTTCTCAGGAGGTCCTCTAACCTACAGCCAAAACTGAAAACCTTTGATGCCATGGCTCCTCTAGTAGAGTGTGCGCCATACACAGTGGTATCTATGTGTGCCAAAGCCATTATCCATTTCACCCAGCGGGCAAGAGTCACCGTGGATACAGATTGGTGAGGTTGTCTGATAGCCAAAAACAATTCTGGATGCATCGGGTTCCTGAATCCCAAGGTTCGTTTCTCGTATTCCCGTAAGCAGTTCACGGGGCAGAGTTTATTGTTATGTGGGAACGAAGGGTATGAAACTGAGGTAATTGATGACTTTATACGCCTGGAGATGTTGAATGAAACTCCTGTGGGGGTAAAGGAGCGTGCATCAAAATCCAGCGCTCTAACATCGGACACTCTCTTGCAAGAGATCAGGCAAAGAAGCATAGCTAGTTTCACTGACAGTTGTTTAAGCGTGAGTGTTTCATTTTGTGGCCAAGATTCCAACAGTTGCAGGACTGAACTGGCATCCCACAGTGATGTGTATCAGGGTTGTGGTGGACAAGCAAACCGAATTCCCTGTAGAAGACGACATACCAATAGTTGTTGACCCATCGGGGTTCCCTCTGTGACGAAATGCCTTTTGTCACTGGATTTTTAGGTGACAAGGTGGCTGTTAGAGGAGCCTGAGTGCCAGCCTCCTACCTCATGACTATGGCCCTGGGTTGTATGGCCCTTTACAAACATTATTTGGGCTTATGGACTTTTATTGTACAGTGCTGGCCCTTTAAAAACAGTGTATGGACATACTGAAACTTTTGAGACACTTTTTTTGCCCCTTTGAATTCATGGGAAGGTGTGCCTCTTCCCCTCCCCCAGCTCCATTGTTCTCCAGCAGGGAGTTGTCACAGGGACACTGCCAGACCAGTGGGAACTGGTTTGGGCAGGAAAAGTCATGCTTGCACGTGAAAACAAAGGACTTTGACCTAACTTTTAAACCTCTGAACCTATTCACGTGAATTTTGGGTATGTTAGTCCCCAAGTTATACTGGTTAAAATAATATAAGTTTTATGTATGTACGGTGTAAACTCACAAAGTTATAAAAATGTATAAAAAGTGTAACATTTCAGCTTGGAGATAATTGAGTAGATACAGTAATTGACTCAATTATCTCCTAAGCAGAGGAGAGGATTTTGTATGTTAGTGCTGGGTGTGTTTTACGGTTTTCCTGTAAATGATTGGTTGTCAGCCAGTGTGTGGTCATTAAAAGGCAGATCATTTTGTACCTTCATGAAGTTTCGGCTCATGTTTGGGGGATTGGAGAACTACACTCTGGGGATTGCTATAATCACTAGGGTATAATCACTAAGGGTATAATCACTAAGCTCTTCTAAGAGCTTGTTCCTGTTCCTGCTCTCTGGAATTCGGAGAGGTCGACCTACTGGAAGCTGGACCCTGGTCTTGGGTCCAGAGTGGGTGGAGACGGCGAGACCCCAACCAAGCTGCGGCGGTTTGCGGGGTCTGCAGTGGTTATGGTGTTGGGCAGAGTGCTTGGAGTCCTCAGAAAGCACTAGGAGCATCCATCAGCGGAAGGTACCCGGTCGGGGTGCCAGCGGTTCCGTTACACCCTCTATTCCTCGATGTCCTGCTGAAATCGCCGATCTGTAGACATTAATGGTTCGGTAGGCTAAGCTAGCTGATTATACAGGTCGGTAAGGAAGCGTAACAGGTAATTTACAGGAGCACGTACGGGATCCACCTGTTGTTCCATGCACCAACTACTCCATCCGTTCCAGGCATAGAGGTAGGAGCGTCTAGTTCCAGGCGCCCAAGCTCCTGCCAGTAACTCGATAGTTTCTTGTGGAACATCTGGTACGATCCAGGGTCCCCTGAAAGGAGCCACGCTAAGAGTTTGAATTGCCCCTGGACCAGAAGGGATGTGGGTTGCCCTCTGGGTCCGATAAAAGAAATAAGACATCTGGTAGCAATCTCGGGAGGTCTGTGGACATCTCCATGAGTGTTGGGAACCACAGTTGAGCTGTGCAAAACGGTGTTATGAGGACCAGTGATGCTTGTGTACGTCTGAGATGCACCAGTGTTCGAGCTATGAGGGAGAACGGAGGAAAGGCATACAATCGGCTGTTCGGCCATTGTTGGAGAAAAGCATCCGCTGCTAGTGCGTCTGGGTCTGGTCTCCAGCTGAAGAATGTTGGTAGTTGGGAGTTCAACCGAGATGCGAATAGGTCGATTCACATCGGGCCCCACTGCGGTCTAGCCGCCAGTCGCTGGCGTCGTGCAGATGTCTGGTATGCCAATCCGCTACTACGTTGGACATGCCCGGGATGTATTCCGCTTGGACTGTAAGTTTTTCTCTGAGGGTGACCAAATTCCTCCGGTAGAGGTAGGCCCGCAACGCGCTCCCCAACCATGTGTACTCGCATCAGACTCTATGATGAAATCCGGGGCAGTCCCGAAGATTGCCCTGCCGTTTCATGCCTCCATATGTTGCAGCCACCAGGTGAGTCCCTGCCGCGTAGTCGAGTGGCACAGAGTCGGAGTATGAGTGCCCTGAGCGTAGCTGTGTGGCTTTTAGTCATTGCAGGGCCCTGTAGTGTAGCGGCCCCGGGAAGATTGCCTGGATGGAGGCTGAGAGGAGTCCGATCATTCTGGCTAGTTGTCTCAGTGTTAACACTGGTCTTGTGAGCGTTCTGCGGATCTCCTTTTTGATGCGTTTGACTTTCTCTGTCGGTAGACTGAGTCTCCCGGTAATAGCGTCTATGTGGAAACCTAGGAATTCCATGTTTTGGGACGGGGTAAGTACCGATTTTTCCCAGTTGATGATAAATCCCAAATTTTGTAGCAATTTCAGTGCCCATGAGAGGTGTTGTCGAAGTTGATGAACCTCGTGTGCCATGATTAGCATATCGTCCAGATAAATGATCATCCGTATGCGCCTGCTGCGTAACAAGGCGACCACTGGCTTCAGTAGCTTGGTGAAGCACCAAGGGGCCGATGAGAGTCCAAAGGGAAGGTATTGGAATCTCCATGTCGCCTTTTCCTATTGGAATTGGAGCAGGTGGCGACACTCTTCTGCAATAGGGATTGTGAGGTAGGCATCTTGTAGGTCCAGTTTGACCATCCAGTCCCCTAACCTGAGCAGGTCTCGCAGGCAGTGGATACCCTCCATTTTGAAATGGTGGTACCGTAAAAATGCGTTTAATGGCCGCAAGTTGATGACTGGGCATACTCCGCCGCCATTCTTGGGTACCAGGAATAGGTTGCTCATGAGGGGAGGGTGAAGGGACCTGATATATGGCGCCTTTTTCTTGTAGGGTGAGAATCTCTCTGCTCACTAAGCCCTTGTCTTGTGCGGAAAATGCTATTCGGTGTGGCATGATTGTTTGGACAGGGGGTTGTACAAACTCTATGTGGTACCCCACGACAGTATTGAGGACCCATATGTCTACTGTCAGTTGTTGCCAGGTCTCTATAAAGTGTAACAGTCTGCCCCCCACCGTCGGTATACCCGGGGAGTGGAAAGGTAGCACACTCACCATAAGGTCGTCGGCTGTATGAGTTGCCTCTGGGTCCTCGAGGTTGCCATGGTCTGGCCCTGACCGGAAAGAAGCGTGAGGGCGCTCTATTTTCTGGAGGCTGAAATCTAGGCATGGCGGGACCTCTGTATCCCCGGTAAGAACCGCCGGAAGAACGGCCGGCCCCACCAAAAACTCTGGGGGAGAACGCTCACTTTATGTTCGTCTGTGCCTTGTCTAGGGCCGTAAATGTGCTTACGTAAGTGCCTAGTTCCTTAACAAAATTGTGTCCGAACAGAAACCCCTTGGCTTGCGGTCCCGGTTCGGTGAGGGCCATGTTTACGAGCTTGGGCTTGATTTTCATCAATACAGTTTTGCGCCTTTCGGTAGCTAGTGCAGCATTTGCGTTGCCGATAAGGCATATAGATCTCTGGGCCCAGCCTCTAATGGCTAATAAATCAAGAGGTGTCCCATCATTTAAGGCCGCCTTGACCAGTTCAAAAATCTTGGCAGTAGGGCCTAGTGTATCCAGCACTTTATCTTGGCAATGGCGTAGGGAATAATCAAGCCCCTTTTTTGCTTTCCAGCCCGATTTACCCAGGAATTGTGCTATTTTGGGGTCTATGTCTGGCGTGGCGCAGGCCATATCGGGCACCGTTGGGCGTGGGCATTCCGCCTGCAGTTTATTTCTGGTGGCTTTATCCAAGGGCTTACGGATTCTGGCTGCTATGTACCGTGCCACATGATTGGTCGGGTACCATTCAGCCGACCTAAGGTTTTGTAATGTATCAGGGTCGAACAGAGGTTCACCCTGGGGGTCCAAGATAGCGGATGTATCCGCGGTATCATACAAGGGAGGGGGTTGGATTGCGTGGTGGACTATGGCCCGGGGAGGAACCCTCCCATTCGCTTGAGTCGACCTTGTCGGACTCGTTCGAAACCTCCTCAGCATCCGAACCGGTCGGAAGAGTCTGTTAGGGCTTTTGCCCTCTTCCATGTTCGCGCCGCTTTTGCCCGGCAGGTGGCTCGTTTTCGTGGGGGCCCCACGACCTCAGGTGTGACAGGACGTACCCTGTCCCTCAATTCAATTTTGGAGGCATGCTTTCCCACATTGTGGGTTTTGCTTATGGCTTTACGTCCCTCTCTGCGTAAAGGACACTCTTCTGCGGCCCTAGCGTGGGTTATCTTGGGGTTGGATGCCATAATGGCATTCGAAATGGAGTGTGATATGTTGTCAGACATAACCCCCATTGCGGTATAAATAGCTTGGGTGACTGACTTTGACATGGTGGCGTCTAGGAGCGAGTGGAATTCTTCTGAGTCCAGGTGCTCCAGAGGGGTCACTACGTCCCCTTGCAGGGTTAGGGGTTCAGACACCGTGGGTCGGTGGTAGGCTTTGGCATCCCCTTTATCACTGGGGCCAGGGGCAGAGTATTCATTAGGGGTCTGCATCATGGGACAGATAAGTGTGTATGGCACAGTAGCTAAGAAGGCTGGTATAGCTAACCCTCTGCAGTAGCAGTCTAGAGGCTGATAAAGGCAGGAGACAAGGCAACAAGACAGAAACACAAGATTGCACTGTTAGGTTACTGAGTGCTCAGGAATGGCCTCTGGGGGCACTGGTAAGCTGACAGGCAAGCCAACAGACCAATCAGCTTACGCCCTCTTAATGGGCTGTGCGAGCTGAGAGGAAAAAGAGCAGCAAACTATTGTGTCGCCGCCCCTTTAAGATGGAGGCCGTTGTGTCAGGCCGGGACCGCGCTTGCGCGCGCGCGGCACTCACTTGCGAGGGGTTGCAGCGGGGGAACCTTCTGAAGAGAAAACCGAGCTGTTCCCAGAGGGTTCCCTGCGCTTTGCGACCAAGTGGGGAGGGTAATAAACTACCCGGCGGTATTCGCGGGTGCCGGTACACCCGCTGGGGGGCCGAGGTAACAGCGGGGAAGTGTGGGAAGGGCTTCCCCACGGAAGGAGCCCACAGGGAGGGCTGAAACAAAACGCCCAAGGCGTTTCAGTGCAAACAGTGACCAACAAACGATAATAAAACAATTCAAAACATAATACACAGATATCAATCACAATGAAGTGTAAGAAACAAGGTGTTACTTAGCTAAGGCAGCAGCAAAGAAAGAGGAAGAGGAGGAGGTTACATGAGAGGATATCAGAGAAGGACTGTTCCTATTGGTTAAGAGATAATGATGTAATGTTAACCCTGAGAGGGTACTTATGCATATTTTTTTCTACAAATGAACACCTTAGCTTTTCTTTGCTGCTGAGGAATAAAAGAAAGAGATAAGCCTAATAGGAGCCTGCGTGTCCTTTAATAAAATCATGCATTCCTAACACTAGAGTGTTAGTCTACCTAGGTAGTTATTTCCCCAGCAGAAAATAAAGGATTTTATTTACCTTATTTCCCCTGGTGTACCGGTCTCGCCATGGTCACCCAGCCTCTGCTTGCTGAGATCATAAATACTGAAGCTCTTAGCCAAAATAATACTTCTTCACAGGGAAGCTTTGAGAGTCATAGTGTACATGTGTGGCAATCGCCAATCTGTGACCAATCAGCCTCTCGTCATAGAGTTGCACTGAGTCAATGTATCTCTATAGGAAGCATTCAGCATTTTCATGCTCTGGTGAACATCAGTCCTGCAATATTGGCATGTCGCTCCACATTTATTATAACATAGCCCACTCCTGCTGACCATGGGTGGGGGTGAAGGGGACCACTGGTAAGTCTCTGTAGCCATATGATTTGAGCTCCAACCACTTCCCATGGATGTGGGTAGGGGTGAAAATGGCATGTTAGTTACCTTTTAATATAACATAGCCCCTACTCACTGCCCAAAAGTGCAGGAGGTGGACAACTGGCATGTCCCTATTTAATTGTAACATAGACCCTATCCACTGCGCCATGGGCTGGATTGGGGGGACAACTAGCATGTTCCTTTCAACCGTAACATTCGAACCCTATTGTGCCATTTTGTCTGTTCACCCACACACTCTATCTGTCCAAACGCTGACCTGTATTCTTTCCAACCCCATTCTCTGTTATTACCATTTTCATACAATCCACAGCCAAAACCTCCCAGTCTCTGACTGTGTCAGGATAGATATAACTCAACACGCAGAATGTGGCCACACAAGACAAGAACAGTAGACAAAAGGTATGCATTACCGCACCTTAGAGAGGCCGAGCCTAATGTGCAGAATATAAGAAATATGGATGTCAAGAAACAAGCCAAGGTCAGAGACAATAGAGGTACACACACAGAACCAATAAACCAGCCAAGGTAAGAGATACATAATTCAGAATAGTCGAGTCAAGTCAAAAACAATAAACCAGGAATCAGAAAACATCAATAAATGTGCTCTTGGATAACCAGAATGAAACCCACGACAGGGAAAGGATAAATGGAGTATGGTTTATATCACGAGTATACTGTAGTAAACTTTTGTATGTTTAAGGTCAAAAGTGTTATCGCATTTAACCCGCTCACGTCATGAAAAGAGACGGCAGCGTTTCACATCTGGGGCGATGCTGAAGGCATGCAGTTGGTCTGGGACCCCAGGGCAATGTGCCCAACAGGCAGGACAATGGTAGGAATCCTGACAGTCTGTTCACCAACCTCTCTGTCTGTCCACCTTTCCAATTTCTGTTAGTCCACTTCTCTTCTGGACTCTGTCCTCCTTCCATTCCTTTTTTGTCCACACTCCCTGTTTTCAGTCTATTCTATCCCATTCTCTATTTGTTCGTCCCACATTCTCTTTCTATCCACTCCCCCCAATTTAAGTCTATCCTTCCCCAACCCTCACATTCTGCCTGTAATCCCCCATTTCCGTCTATCTCCTATTTTCAGTCTGTCCCCCCATTCTCTGTTTATTTACTGTACATTCTGTCAACCCCATTTTCAGTCTGTCTACCTCCAACCATCAAATTCTGTCTATTCATACTCATGTTCTGTTTGTTAGGGATGTGCATGGGCAAAATATTTGTTTTGGTTTGGCATTCCGAAATTCGGGACTTTAGCACTTCGGACCTTCGGCACCTTGGTTCGGATCAGCACTTCCGAAATTCAGAACTTTGGTTCAGTTCTTCGTAACTTCAGCACTTAGGGTAAGTGTAGGGTTAGGGTAGGGTTAGTGTAGGGTTAAAGGTAAGGTTGGGTTAGGAGTATGGTTAGGGTTGGGCTAGGAGTAGGGTTAGGGTTGGGTTAGGAGTAGGGTTAGGGTTGGGTTAGGAGTAAGGTTAGGGTTGGTTTAGGAGTAGGGTTGGGTTACCCCTATCCTACTCCTAACCCTATTTCTACCCCTAATACTACCCCAACCCCTAAATCTAACACAACCCCTACACCAGGGTTGTCAAACATGCGGCCCCCCAGATGTTGCTGAACTACAACTCCCATGATTCTTTCAATGAAACAGATAGCCAGTGAATCATGGGAGTTGTAGTTCAGCAACATCTGGGGGGCCGCATGTTTGACAACCCTGCCCTACACCAACACCGATCCTACCCCTACATCTGAATGTCTGAAATTTGTCCGAGTTGCACATGTCTACTGTTTGTTCATCCTTCCTATTTTCAGTCTGTCTATCCACATTTTCATTCTGTTCACCCCTCATTCTCTGTATGTCCACTCTCATCCCCTCCCCCAATGCAAAGTACTTCTCTGTTTATTGCAGAAATACGTGTTTAAGCGAAATATGCATTTAACTTCCTGCCCCCTCCATTCAAAGCAGGCTGAGCATGCTCAGCCACACTGACAGACTGGTCAAGTTAGTGTGACTACCTTCTGCAGCAGTACCACTTGGCTGCACTACATTTGAAACAGTGGAGAGCCAGCAGTGGGAGGCTGTTTGAACCCCCTCCTGGCTGCACTTAAGGTGCACCTCTCTCAGTTTCCAGTTTACTATGCAGGATTGTTTACTAAAGTGAGAATTGTCTGGAATTCAAAGGGAATTTCAAATGTAGGCCAAAGCAGCAAATCTGGAAGCAAAGCTCACTTGCAGAACTTTTCTAGTTTGGCTATTTTGGACTTAAATTTGAAATTCACTTTGTATTACTGACAATTCTTATGTTTGTGAATAACCCTGTTGGGTTCTAGTTTCATATTATTAATATATATATTAGTGCCACCACAGTAATTAGTAAATTATTTTTTAGTTTAAACATATACTTACCTTATTCCATCTGTGTTTGAAGTCTCCTCGTAGCAGTCAGTATCTCTGATGACTCTGATCCAATTAATAGGCCCTCCACAGTCCTGCAATATACATATATATTTATATACAATGTTGTCTAGTGAGGTGAATGATTCCCTCGTACACAGACTAGCCATGGATAACCCCAGCCATGGTCCCTCCACTCACCGGACTCCTCACTTCTTCAGCATCTGTGAACCAGAGCTAGCACGACCATTTCCTATCAGGCTGTCATGTTACCCATAACAACACAACACACACATACATAGCCACAGGCCACTGAGTACCAGGAAGAGGTGTATGGAAAGGGGCAGGATTGGAAGCGAGCATGAGCAGGAAAGGGCAGGGGAAGAGTATTGTGCAACCACAGGGCAATAGGTGTAAAGTCCATGTGCATAAAAGGGGGATGAAGTTCAAGAGGTAGTTCATGCTATGCATGGGTATGTCAGACATGAAATTAAAATGAAGGCTCACTGAATTGTAGTGTTTTTTCGTCAATGGCTACAAGCCACGTTTTAAAGCCCTCAAACAAGAAAAGCAGTTACTAATTGACTGCACTATAACAACTTCAATTACATGAATTTTCTATAGTGACTACAGTGTTCCTTTAACATCTACAGAACATGTGTTTGTGATGGCCCTAATTAATTGTGGATATCAGCCCACTCCCCTCGCTGTATATGTTCAATTTTAGTCCAAACTGGTTCATTCCCTGTAAGTTGCAGCCGGTGTGGTGAATCTGGATAGGTAGGTTTTGCAGTTGCTGTTACAGGTTAATTCACTAAAGTAGAACTAGTCGTGAATGCAGAGAGGCTTCTTTCTGAGACTCTGTAGAAATTTAAAATCTGTATTATAAAATTTAGGCCCATTTTCTGATTATTGCTGCAGTGAAAAGGTTTTCCAAATTTGTTAATTTTACCAAAACTTTAATCTGATTCAATCTGGTGAATTTCAAACTCTAGACAAAAATTGCTGAACTGGAAATGTAACTTACTTGGAGACTTCTTTATTTTCTCTCTTTATAATGTTGGCTATTTTGACCTTAAGTTTGAAATTCACTTTGCATTTGATGCTTCCTACCTTGGTGAATAACCCTGGTTAATATAGGGTGGGTGTCCTCTTGGTCAAATTAGCTGTGCTTATTCGCATGCATTGGTTCATTCTGGGTTTTATCTATCTATTTTTAGCTTGTCTACTAGTATAAGAAGATGTCCTATATAATGGCCATATGTTCTAAAAGGACAATAAATGTAAAACTGGTGTGATTGGTTGCATTCTGGCAGGGTGGTGGGTTGGGTTATTAAAGGAGACCTGTCAATCTTTCTTGTGTGAGTGTTTGTTTTGGGAGGGTTGTTGTGTGTTTTATTATTTTAACCCCTTAAGGACACAACTTCCTTATTTCCGTCATGTGTCCTTAAGGGGTTAAGGTGGCTGAGCAGCCATGTTTGGTGAAACGCAACTAGTCTCTCTGACCAACTGCGGCTCAACATAATTTGCTTGCTTCTGCAGTTTCACGTGGGGCACAATGCAATCACAGCACAGGTAAGTTAGAATGAGCTGTAAGTGGTAAATGTTTTAACTTAAAGGGTTAAAACTGCAGGACCACTGAACCAAGATCATGTCATTGAGATGAAGTGCTCTGGGTGACTATTGGTTCTTAAATCCCTAGAAACTTGTCCTTTGCTGCAGAATCTGCTTTTGCAGCTAACAAAGATCCACCCCTTTTTACCCAACACACGTACTGGTATCTCTTGTTGGTTTTCTTTTCCCACACTTTTTTTTTTTTTTTAATTTATTTTATTTATTTTTTAATCGATTCTTCAGTTTGAGACCTTGACCTACTTGTACATAAAAAGTGCAGTCATTTACTCCTTAGCTTACCTTTAAAATGTAACTACTTGTGTTTGCCTATGTGTGGGAAAACATGTCTTGACTATTATGCACTGCGCACAGTGGCATACTAAGGAGGGGGCGGTCTGCCCCAGATGCCATCAGGTAGGGGGGTGCCACCAGGACTGGCCAAACTTGTGGTTCTGTGAGCTGTCAGCTGCACAGTTTGCCAAAGCAGCAGGGGCACCGGGCAGCCGACACCGCTCACACAAGCAGCGGCTAGGAGCAAGAGCACGAGACCTGCACGGAGAGGTGGGGCAGAGCTAAATGCAGCTTCTTACCGCTCACACAGAGGGGAAGCAAGAAGGCGTCCCTGCTTCCCCAACTGCAACACAGTAGGGACTCACTGAATCCACTCCTCCTCCAGCGCAAGCTGACAGTAAGTGATGGCGTGTGTGTAAATGTGATTGTGACTGCCTGTGAATGTTTGTGTATATCTGTGATTGTGTGTGTGTTTAGTAGATAGCTCCCTTATTTGGTGTCTGCCTGTAACTGTGTGTGGGACTGTGTGCATCTGATGGTCTCCGCCCTGCAGTGAGCAGGCAGCCGGGATATGATGTCATTGCGGCCTCTGCGTCATTACAGGGCGTGCGAGGGACCTGTGCAGGAAGAGCACAGTGATCCCAGCAGCAACCACTGACCAACAGGGACTGAGGATCCACTTCAGCCCTTCTAGAGCAAGGTAGGGAGGCTGGGTGGACCTCTTAATTATTGTGTGGGGGGGGAGGGTGTCTGATTGTTTGTGTGTATGTGTTTAGTAGATAGCTCCTTAAATATTGCAGTCCCACATAAGGATAACAAATAAGGGATTTATCTACTAAACAACTGAAATAAGAAAAGGTCATTCTTTTTATATATATCTTTTTATTTTTTTTTATCCTTTTACCTTTTTAGTAGATAATTCCCTGAATTGGTGCCTTATGTGAGATTAACATATTTAAAGGGACACTATAGTCACCAGAACTACAGCTTATTGAATTTGTTTTTGGTGAGTAGAATTCACCAATTCTAGGGGGTGGGGAGAATCTCTCATAACCTGGTGTGCTTTATTTGCAGAGGTCTAGTCTGGTCAGTAAATTTACTTACAATTTCATGCTCTACGTAACCTGTAACAATATGCAAAGTCCTCTGTTTTGCTAACTGGATTTATCTTTCCCCAAGTAAGCTTATCAAAATACACTTACAATTTGCCATTAAATGTCTGTTTACTTTTACTAATGTGACCAATAAAGGAATAGAGACCTATGAAGAGGTCTCTATTCTTAAGTTCATCTTTGAGCTGGGTGTTGCTGGGGTACCTTGAAACTGATCAAGCTTGTTCTTACGCTTTATGCACAGATAAGACTAAAAGTCTTTTTTGTTAACTGACTAATTTATTTAGCTTTTGCTCCCTTTTATTATTCTAGATCTGCTGTGACTTCACTTACTGTTATGAATCTCTTAAAATTGTTTCTGAGAGCTGTGGGAATCCAGAAGAAGCGCTCATCAGCCCAGCTATTGAAAGTAATTGCTATAGCCAGATACTTAATATGGGGGTGGGGGGCAGGGGTACAGTTTATGGTAGTATCTATGGGCCAAGGTTGCAAAACCCTTTTCCAACTTAAGTTGACCTAAATTGTCTGTTTACAGTTGACCTATGTGAAAATAATAAATATTTCCTCTTCAGGAACTTCTGCTAACTTGTAGATATTGATGGAAATGTATACTTCTGAAATGTTAGAGGCAACACCTTGCTCCATAGGAAGCTCTTTCACTACAGATCAACATAGAGCTAAACTGTACAAGCTTAAATACCCTGTAGTTGTAGCTACATTTAGTTTATCGGTGTGTGTTTTTTATGTCATGTTTTGATTTGCTTACACGGATACTATTTTCTGTACAGGCAATCGTATTTGAGTTGGCCAGTTGTATTGACCAAAGTCTCTTTCCTTCTGATTCACTTGGTAACTTCAAGTATGACCTAAATAACTGGCCAAGTTACTTAAAGGTAAACATTTGAACTCTCTGTATTAAGATAAAGTGCTGCAATATGTGTTGTGTTGTCAACAAATGATGTAATTTACTCTGATAAATTTGTTAAAAATAAAGTAAGTTAAATGAATAACTTGGTCTTGGTTGTACAGCATGTTTAACACCTTAAGACCGGAGGGCATACAATCACGCCTTATTTTAAGCGGCTCTAAACGCCACTGGGCGTAATTGTACGCCCTCCGGTCTTTTCTTGCTTACCCAGTCGCCGGCGGTCCCACGCCGGCGATCGCGGTGGGGGGGACTCCCAGGGAGCCCCCCCCCGCGGTAGATCCTCTTCCTCCGGTGCACCCCAGCCATGTGAGAGTGAGGTCCTTGCGAGGACCCCACAATCATATGGCCGGGGGTAGCTGCCTCCTGCATTGCCAGCAGGGGGGCTGCCTGTAATGACAGGTGGTCCCCCTGCTGGCTGGAAATAAAATTAAATGAATTAAAAAGTAAAGTGCGTCTGTGTGTGGGGGAAAAAAAAAAAATTTACAAAAAAAATTATATATATATTAATATCAAATTACACGTAGACTGTTACTGATTAAATATATATATTGTTATATATAATATAAAAAAATTAAATATGTAAATACGTTAAAATAAAATAATTAAAAAATATATAGATGTTATTTCGTTCGAACTGTATTGTGATATTAATATATACATCTACATAAATATATACGTGTGTGTGTGTATATATAAATATTTAAAAAAAAAAATTTATGTATGTAATATTTTTACATAATTAGGTATCTTAATTACAATTAGCGGGACCTGCCTGGCAACCCATGCCGAAGTAAAGGAATTTAATTTGCTAGCACTATATTTAACCCTATAACTTTCCAAGACACCATAAAACCTGTACATGTGGGGTACTGTTCTACTTGGGAGACTTCGCTGAACACAAATATTAGTGTTTCAAAACCGTAAAATCTATTACGATGATATCGCCAGTAAAAGTGACTTTTTTTGCATTTTTCATGCACAAACAGCACTTACACGGACGATATTATTGCTGTGATACTTTTTACTGTTTTGAAACACAAATATTTGTGTTCAGCGAAGCTAACACAAGTCAAATCTAGATTTTATGTCACACCTCATTACAGCGTCAAATATAAGGCTTGCGTTTCATTTTTTTTCACATTAAAATTCGCCAGATTGGTTACGGTGCCTTTGAGACCCTATGGTAGCCCAAGAATGAAAATTACCCCTGTGATGGCATACCATTTGCAATAGTAGACAACCCAAGGTATTGTAAACGGGGTAGGTCCACTCTTTTTTAGTAGCCACTTAGTCACAAACACTGGCCAAAATTGGCGTTTTTTTGCATTTTTCACACAAACAAATACTAACGCTAGCTTTGGCCAGTGTTTGTGACCAAATGGCTACTAAAAAAGACCGGACATACCCAATTTGCAATACCTTGGGTTGTCTACTATTGCAAATGGTATGCCATTGTGGGTGTAAATTTCATTCCTGGGCTACTATAAAGTCCCAAAGGCAACGTAACCAAACTGGCGAATTTCAATTTCAAATGTAACGTGCTATATTTGACCCTGTAACTTCCCCCAAAAAAACCCCTGTACATAGTGGGTACTGTTTTACACGTGAGACTTTGCTGAATACAAATATGTGTATTTTATTGCAGTAAAAGCAAACCGTATTATGACATTGACAGTTAAAATGTCAGGTAGAAATAAAAAATCTTATTTTCTCAAATTTTTTTCATCTTAAATTATGTTTCATAGCTAAATATTTGATATTAAATGAAAACTGTTTCCCCTGAATAAAATGATATTATATATATATATATAATTTTTAATAAGGGTGGGTGCATTTACTATGAAAGAGGTGAATTACGGTTGGACAGACATGTAGCGCAAATGCCAGGTTTTGTTTCGTTCACAACGTGTACATTTGGCTCTGTCCTTAAGGGGTTAACCTGCAGAACATCTTGCTTATGTATAGCACTCCAATACTTGTGCCCTTAATCCTATAAAAGTGTTTACTATACTATATATTTTACTGTAGGATGTGAATGACTTTGATTGGCTGTCTGGTCTGTCAAACCAACCTTGTCCACCAAAGCCTATATGCTTAACCTCTCAACACACCATTGAAGGACCCAAGTTTTCAGAACATCAGAACTACACAGTAAACGGGTATGGGTTTGTTGTTTGGTTTGTTTTTTTTGTTTTGTTTTTTTTGTCTTATGAATAACCTAGTAAGTGCTTGTAATAACTACAGCTGTATGATGAAAGGTTGACAATAGCTTGTGTTTAACTATTCTAGAACAAGCTGAATCTGCCTAGATTACCCAGACAAAAATAGGTTGTATTTATTTTATACATGTACCAATCCACAACTTTCAAGTAGACCTTACAGACGTTTGACTACATTTGGCATGGGGATTGTCATGTTCCTTCAAATTAACTTCATAGCAGATAAACTGAAAACCTAAATGGAGAATTTTCCATATAAAAATTTAGTGCAGGTATCCCAAATCCCTACTCTGATGTTGAACTATAACACCCACACTTCTCTGGCATTCTATTGCATTCAGAGAATTATTGGAGTTGTAGGCCAACAACTAGCGAGGGACTCTACTGGAGAAAGTGGAGAAAATCTATTGCATGACACTATTTAAAGGAAAACTCCAAGCATCATAAACACGACCGTATCAAACAAGAGTGGGCACCACAAGTGAAGGGAGCCGTACAAAATGGCATGATGATTAGACTCAACCTGTCTTATTATTCCAGCAGGCACACTGGACAATGTCACATAACAAACGTGCAAGAAAATTCATCTGCTACGTTAACAATTCACGAGTTTGGCTCCGTTCCTCAACTGGAGACTCCTCAACATAAATCTGCCCGGGAAGATGCTTTTAGAAACTGGAGTCCACTGACTCTTCAAATCAAAATTTTACAGGAATGCTTACCTTGTACAGATCTAGACCATGAGTGTATAAATCTGCCTCCAAAGCCTGTCTTAAACAATGATTCTCTATATTCTTTGACTAGTACAAAAAATTCTGTTTTTAGCTTGCCACTTAATTTGGCAAAAACCATGCCATGTCATCATATGAAGACGACAGATCAAGAAAAAGAAGACACTGCTAAACCTATGTCATGGTCCAGATCCATACAAAAATCAGTTTCCAGAGATGGTCTTAAGAATTCCATTAATTGCCGTGACTGCAGTGTTCAAACTGACAACCAGCTATCAAAGATTCCTGACCACTATACAACACAACATGATTCCTCTCTCTATGGCACATTCCATAAGCATGAATATGTAGAACCAAAGCAAAGTATCATCTGGGACAGTTATGACCTTCATCTTTCCAGAAGCCTTGCAAATAGTACGACATCAAGTCAGTGAGTAGATTGTTGTGTGGTTTGTTATTATATAAATTTTTACAAAAGCATGTAGTATAAATTGAACACTAACTTTTTTTTTTTTTTCTTTTTCCCTGTTTCATGCCCCTAGGGTCACTGATTGGGCTTTAAGAGAACCAGATGAACGGTGTGGTATTGAAAAGTTTCTTCTGAATTCTGAAGATGTTTTCAAGGTGTGGTGACCAACTAGACCTGCATTTGCTTGTCCCATTATTGGATTAAAACAATGCATCTACTAAAGACTGAATTTCCAGTAGTAAACCTAACCCACCGTTATGTTCACTCAAATTGGCTAGCATTCACAACTTGACTTGGGAATTTAATTTCCTCTAGTCACAGTTCTGGCTATATTGGCCTGAGCTTTGCATTTCTTTACAGATTAAAAATCTGTTACTCTAAAAGTAAAGTTAACTACCAATAAACTAGGAGGAAATTCCTGTCCCTACCTGAATTTAAAGCATGCATACAATGGGGCATCCACTTACAGGTAGGAAACACCAAGGTCACTTATAGTGCTTTGCCCACTATTAATCTAAAGTGTGTGGGGTGTTTATATTTTTTTTATTTTTTTATTTTTTTTTTATGTAATGGATCAAATGCATGTTAGGCAGAGTGTGGCATATGTAACTGGTGGACTTGCATTTACTCCTCTGCTTCTCCCTCTAACTTGTAGTCAACTTCTTAAAAGCAGTTAAATGACAAATAGGTACTAATGCATCTTAGACTATGCCCCTATTATCCTCTTTTGCCAACTAAAAGAGAAATGTAAAATAAGATGTTACAAACACTGGTATAGTAGATACCCTGTTCGCGTATTCCTCCCGAATAGTGATGCCGCGAACAGTTCGCAACGAACCGTTCGTGGTGAACTCCGGTCAGCTGACACATCCCTGCCAATCTCCGGCAGACCCTCCCTCCTACTTCCTGGACAGCATCCATGTTGAAGGCAGTTTTCGAATTTTATAGAAGTCCCATTTGTACAGACCACACACGAGACTCCTGCCCAGAAACTGTTCCATGAGTTTAGGCTGTGCAGCCGGTCTCTTTCGAAAAGACACAAACGAAAGAATACATGAACGGATCCCCATGGCTTATAGTAGCGCTTGTTCGTGGGAACCAAACTACCGAATAGCGCTCTCCTAGCTGTTCGGGAAAAGGAAGCAGGCGTTTGTATAGTTTGACCGGTGTTCGTGAAGTCGAGTGTCCGCTTTTTTTTTTTTTCAGACACTCGATGACCAAGTCCAACTGCCTCTTTTCGTGCAAACAAGATGGCCGCCGTTTTCTCTTGCATGTGGCGTTTGGCTAAACGAATGGCTGCCACACAGAGTGCTTAATTGACTGTTTCCTTTCAAGATAATGAGCTGGGGGGGTGGTCGGTGTCTGGTAGTTACAGCTACCGAACCAATAAAACATAAGTCCCAAATGGCAAGCTATTATCATCATATAAGATAAAGTATCTTTTGAATAGGTGTGTGTGAGAGTGGGGGGGTTGCAGTTACAAAATGGCAGCCTCAACACTTGTTGTGTGTTTGTTTTTTTTTTTTTCTCAATATCCTGTCCCTTGTCTACTCGCCACCTCCCCCTCTGGCAGTAAAGTGCTGTATGTACTCTGTTTTTTAGTAAAATGCAGCACAAAGACTCCAAGCACCATGACCACTCCACATCACTGTAATTATGGTGCTTGAAGTAAACCTTTTACAGAGACTCTATAGTCGCCAAAACAACTTTAACTTTATTTAGCAGAATTTGGGTATAGCTCATACCTCTGAAGTCTCACTGCTCAATTCTCTGCCATTTAGGAGTTAAACCAGCATTGTCCCTACCTGGGGAAATTGTGGAATTTGCAAAGACCCCTGACGGTGACATCACTGCTGGTGGTCACAGGGGGCAGGCAAAGGTGAGTACTAAATATCTGAACACTTCACTTGCAGGCGCTGCTATATTCTGCAGTTGAAGCACCAGAAGCAGACTCCACTGCTGAGATCTATGGAGGATCCCATAAGACTGCAGCATCCTCCATTAGATCCAATTCCCTGCAGCCATCACTGATGATGGGGGATTGATACTTTTAGATGGTGGTAGCTCTGCCCAGTATCAAGTGCCCGGCTTAGGAAATGTGCTGAGGCAAAGATTTCATCTTTCTGAAATACTAACTTTTTGTAGGTAGGGGAGGTAAGTGCTGATTTAAATGACTTTTTTGTTTCTCTTTATGCTGCCCTAGCCACACCTCCCCCTGGCTGTGATTGACACCGCCTGCATTAAAATTTTTTAAAATATCTACAATCCGAGGATACTTTAGAAAAACTGTACAGTAAAGTAAGTGTTTAAAATCAGATTTCTCTTTGGCTTTGCAGGAAGTATTTATAAAGGCTGTGTAAGTCACATGCAGGGAGGTGTGGGCTGAATAAAAGTGGTTTAACCTCTACATGTCAGATAATTAAGAGGTGAGCTTGCAGGGGCGTGATCTATATGCCAAAAGGGCTTCATTAAGCAAGTTTGTTTTGGTAACTAAAGTCCCTTTTTAAACACGACCTTATTATTGATGGTATGTGTAACAACCTACTCGGAATTTGTTTTGATTGTGCATGATGTAGAGACCTTTTTGTATAGTACATGTATACAAGTAATCACATTTTTATACTGCACTATGGTTATGTTTAGACAAAATTCTGATTGTTGCCTACTTCTATGTGCATTAACAGGGGGCACCAGCAAGAACAGGAGTACAGGTATTTGAAAAGGAGCAGAGCTACATGGAGCTATATCCAACATATGGTGGGACTGAACATGCCTTCAAGACTCCGGCTGGTCAGGTTAGACAAACCTGCATGAGACCACTTCTTATTTTTATAGATCTCATTTTTTTTTTCTATTTTCATTTGCTGGCTTGCCCTATACAGAGCTGGTGCTTCTATTAGGCAGTGGCCTAGGGTGCTCTGTAAAAGAATATGCTGGCAGTGACAGAAAGCAATCCCATAAACACACTGGCCCACCGGGATACCGGGAATGTTCCCGGTGGGCCGCGGCAACTGGGACCGGGCTGACAGTCCTAATCATCACTCATGTCACTGTCAGTCCGAGGGGAGTAAAGAGGGAGGAGTTGGGTGCTGGTGCGGCTGCAGTTGGGCTGCCCGCGGCCGGAGGGAGACCTGTCAGTCTCCCAGCGCAATTTTGGCCGCATGCCCCGCCTCTGCATGCAAGCCTCACCTCCTGAACACAAGACCCACCCTCACTCACACCAGGTAAGCTTCAGCCATGATGGTGAATGTGTGTGTGTGTACCTGCTAGTGTGTGTATGTCAATGAGCTTAGGTATATCTGTGAGATTGTCTGTGTCTGCATGTGAGTATGCTTACTGTATAAATGTTTTACGCTGAAAGGATCAATATTTTATATTTGAGAGATGTATATCTCACACACAATGTTAAACACAAATCTGCCATAAGACTTGCTTTTCCAACAGAAATCTCAAATTTGCAGTTTAAAATGGAATGAGGCAAAAATGTTATTCTTTGTTTAACTAATATGTATATGCCCACCTAGAATCATTTGCAGTAGTAAAATCACTGCAAATTTGTGATTCCTGTAGGAAAAGCAAGTCTTATGGCTTGACTGGTGTGCAGATTTTTGTTTAACATTGTATTAACTATCCACAGACTTAAGGTGGAAGGGGTTTTCAATCCCAATTTTGCCCCATCATAACCTTATGTCTGTCTTATGGGGCTGGCATAGGTTGTGGTTCTATTTTATTTTTTATTTTTCAGGACAGCTTTGTTTCCCTAGTCCGGCCCTGCCTTCTACTGTGCCAGATTTGCCGTCTGCATCCTTCCCTCACTGCTCCTACCTTGCTTGAAAGAAAGTCTGTTTAAAATGCTTATGAATTTTAACCCCACCCCTCTTGCAACTAAGCCTTGCCCAGCCCTTAACCTTTTACACTAAGTCTCTGCCTACAAATGGTCTCGTGGGATCTTTCCATCGGTCTGCTTGAGTGCATGAGTACAAAAGTAATGTGGCCTTATGGCAGATCAAGTGCCTGGAGCTAAAGTTTCCTGGGAGGAAATGGTGGTACCCATGAGAGAGCTGCAGTCAAAAGATCACTAAAGGCACCTAGATAATTATACTTGAAGTTGTCTGAGTGGCCCTTAAACTGCAATGTCTTCCTGACAGCAACCACAAGAGGCATTTTTACTGTGAGAACTAATTTGGGCTCTGTTCTCAAAAATAATGCTCCTAGAAAGCATTTGATTGGTGCGGTACAGCGACAGGCTGTGTAAGCACTCTAGCTTTCCTGCATGATTTTCTTAATTTCATCAAGGGCAGCTGCACAATGGGGAGGGAAGAAAGGCATGTACAATGTGACTTTCAAGTGCTCATTGGGGGAGAGGGGTATACATCTAGTGTGCAATACTTCCTGAAACACTGTAACAGTTTATCACTGGTAGCCTTCCATGTTTGTTTTAATATTTCCAATATGATAACCAGGGAGACGTGGTATAGGAACATTCAGTAATAGCTGGGTAGAATGACCGTTGGAACTGTTGAAATCTATGACACATTTGAATGTCCTGTTCTATGTAAGGGCACAGCTAACAAAGAACCCTTTAGAGTCTTAATATATTTATCAACCTCCTGGATACCACACCTAGACAGGTAGGGCAACAATATAATGTTGGGAACACTTGTATATGTATTCCTAACGCTACCGTGTTCCTTTTATTTCTTTATCGCTAATAATTCAGTGGCCATAATGCAAGTGTGCATTTTACTATGGTGTGTTGTGCTCATTTTCTTTACCACATAGAGATGACCTGCAAGATTATTGCATGGTTTATAAAAACTAAACAAACTTTTGCAGAAATTTTCCTTAGACTTCACCAGTGCAATTCTGTCTGATTGGTTGTATGGTTGCAGAGCTTCCATCCCCACTACAATGCAACAACAAATATTATCCTGTCCCTTGTGCAAAGTACGGTGACTCTAATTTGGAGGTCCTACCCTTTACTTTCAGTAGCTAAGTTAGAACAAAAATCAATCAATGCGGTTTCTTGCACAACCTTTGGTAATTAACTTCTGGTGGAAAAGGCATGACAAGGCAGAGCATGAACACAATTAGGAGACCTTTCCTGGGTCACCATAGCAACCTTTTTAGCAGCACTGTAAAAACAAGATTTTTAAAGTCCATTGGTGCTGTTTTTGTTATGTATGGGTGCTGTAGCTGCTTCATTGTATTTGTAAGCATGTGGGCAGTTATATTTTGTATATGCATTAGCAGTTTGTGGTAGTGTTAAATTTGTATGTGTGCTGTGTAAAAGATTGCTTGTGGGGCTGTGTTGTGGAGACTCTGTGCATGCAATATTTGTAGTATTTGTAGTTTTGCCTTTTGTGGGAGTTGAGTTCTTTAGCAGCTGCATACAACCCAATCCCTAATTCGGCAGGAAAGTCACAACCTTTGGGCCCTGTCCCACCTTGGTACCAAAAGCAGGACACCAGGGAACTGTCTCCAACAATCATAAGTCGCGCACATCATTCTATGTGCTTGTGCTATGTTAAGGTAAATGCTGAAGACACACACACTCTCTCTCACGAACAGACGCATACACACTAGCTAACAGACACACACATTTACTGACAGAGACACACTCCGCGACAGACATACATACACTTTCATTGACACACACTCACTAACAGACATCAAACACACACAGTAACACACTCACTAGCAGACTAACACACACACTAACACACCCACTTTTTTTATGTAATCCCCCCCAGCTTCCTTACCTTTTGGAGAGCTGGGGGGATTCCCTGGGGTCCAATGGTGCTGCTGGGCTGTCTGGGTGGCCGGCGCATGAGGGAGCACTCACCTGAGTGCTCCCTCTTCAGCTCCCTCGCGCGCTGCATAGGGATGCCCGCGCCGGAAGATGACGTCATCTTCCGGCTCCGGTATCAGTGCGGTGCGCGAGGGAGCACTCAGGTGAGTGTGCTCCCTCGCGCGCCGGCCACCCAGACAGCCAGCCCGCCGGGGTCAGCAGGGCCAGCCTCGGGGGGGGCCCTGGGGTGGCCGGCTCCTGGGCCCCCCAAGAGAAGAGGTTGGCCCTGTGGGTACATACCGGGTCGCAGGGACGGCCGGTATGTACGCCACTGTACACACTCACTTACAAAACATACACTCTCACTGACAAACACACACTAACAGACACACAAACACACTCACTGACACTCACTAGCAGACACACAATCAATAACAGACACACACACATTTTTTTTTAAATTTTTCTTTTTTTAAATTTAATCCCCCTCAGTCTCCTTACCTTTTTGGAGTGCTGGGGGGGATTCCCTGGAGTCCAGTGGTGCTGCTGGGCTCCTGGGCATGACCTCATCTTCCGGCTCCGGTATCAGTGCGGTGCGCGAGGGAGCTGAAGAGGAAGCACTCAGGGGAGAGTGCTCCCTTGCCTGCCGGCCGGGTGTCAGCAAGGCCAGCCTCAGGGGACCCTGAGGTGGCCGGCTCCTGGGCCCCCCAGGGGAAGAGGCTGGCCCAGTGGCGTACATCCCGGGTCACAGGGGCGGCCGGGCCCAGTCGCAGCCGCGACCCCTGCGACCCTGGTATGTACGCCACTGAACCCACACAAGTGGCTCAGGTAGTGCAGCTCATCCAGGATGGCACATCAATGCGAGCTGTGGCAAGAAGGTTTGCTGTGTCTGTCCGCGTAGTGTCATGGAGGCGCTACCAGGAGACAGGCCAGTACATCAGGAGACATGGAGGGCAACAACCCAGCAGCAGGACCGCTACCTCCGCCTTTGTGCAAGGAGGAGCACTGCCAGAGCCCTGTGAAATGACCTCCTGCAGGCCACAAATGTGCATGTGTCTGCTCAAACAGTCAGAAACAGACTCCATGAGGGTGGTATGAGGGCCCGACATCCACAGGTGGGGGTTGTGCTTACAGCCCAACATCGTGCAGGACGTTTGGCATTTTCCAGAGAACACAAAGATTGGCATTGATGCTATGGACTGGCCCGCCCGTTCCCCAGACCTGAATCCAATTGAGCACATCTGGGACATCATGTCTCGCTCCATCCACCAACGTCACATTGCACCACAGACTGTCCAGGAGTTGGCAGATGCTTTAGTCCAGGTCTGGGAGGAGATCCCTCAGGAGACCATCCGCCACCTCATCAGGAGCATGCACAGGTGTTGTAGGGAGGTTGTGGAGGCCACACACACTACTGAGCCTCATTTTGACTTGTTTTATGGACATTACATCAAAGTTGGATCAGCCTGTACTGTGTTTTTCCACTTTAATATTGAGTGTGACTCCAAATTCAGACCTCCATCGGTTGAAAAATTTGATTTCCATTTTTTAGTTTTTGTGATTTTTGTTGTTGGCACATTGGCACATGTAAAGAACAAAGTATTTCAGAATCTAGGATGTTATTTTTGTGTTCCCCTTTATTTTTTGAGCAGTGTATTCTATCCATGTCATTTAATTATACACGTGTGTATACACACACACACACACACACACACACACACACACTGTGTATGTATAATCTCTATCTTATTCATTAACTTTTTGCACAGGCAGTCTCCCTGCAGGCAGATACTTGAACCCCCACTGCGGTCATGTGACTGCTCTGTTAGAGCGATCACATAGCCGCGGGGTCCTAATTCACTGAGGGGAGACAGCCTGGGCTGTTAGGCAGTCTCCCCACACCGGGAGCAACACTGATTGCTGCCAGGGGAATGGCGGCAAGTAAGTAAATAATACCGTTATGACTTTTCAAGACCGCCATCGATCCTCAAGGGGATGTTTCTGATGACGGTCCTGTACCGTCATTGGTCCTTAAGGGGTTAAATTAACCTGATGTGTCTAGGAATCAGCCGCTATAAAGAATGCTGAGATGACTGGCAAGGAGACCTCTAGCTTCTGGGCCGCTGTATAATATTGATTATATTCTCATTGTATTCTGATTTATTGCAATAATAGTAGAAAACATTTAATATAACATATAAGAGAGGCGTGTGATGTGACAATGGGCAATTTCTTTGTGCCCCCTGCCTTATTTTATTTATTTTTTTTCCTCACGCAGAAGCTGCCTAAAAAGCTGCACAAACATGTTGATGGTACAGCAGTGTTTTCCTCTACACCCAATAGGAGGAATTCAAAGCTGCGTAAAAAATTGAATTTAAGAAAGTCAAATGCTCAGATTTACTTTCCACACTCTGTAAAAGAAGAAACTTACGTAATCAATCAAGAAAATGACTACTTAAAAACTCACAGTATGTCCTATGCACATGCTATGCAACGTAACTTGATTTAAATTGGGGGAGTGTTTGTGAAACTTACACTAAATCAATAATTGATTTGCCAATCTTTTTGTAATACTGTGTTAGGGCTTTTATGGGGTGGGATGGGGGACAAACAAATGTTGCCATAGTAATTTTTTTTTGTTTGTTGATGAAGTAACACTAACATTCAGGCCCTTTATTTTAAATACATATATTTAGTTATCCTTTCACAGATAGAATCTGTTTGTTCTATTACCATTCCAGACAAGGAAATACTGCAATCAATAATTTCTTGGTTTTGGAGCGTTGTGGTGTGTAAATGAGAATTTCTTAAGGGGCGATCTTATTTATCACGCTGTAAAGTTTGTTATTGACACTTTTGTAATGTCTGGGGTTTTATTTTTGTTCTTGCATATTTTCATGGCACCTCCTGATAAGGTTAAATCACTAGCACTATTGTTGATGCTCACACATAATTACTCTAAAGATTAGTTTTAAAAAAGTATCTTGCATACAGCACAATTATGAATCTTTTTTTTAAAAACTCTTTTGTCACATGTTGATGTGTTTACAACTTTTTATTTTATTTTTTTTCTCTGTAAGAATACTACCACTAAACATATGTTTACTTTCAAACACACATTTTGGTTTCCCCAACGTGTTGTGTATATCTGCACTATTTTTTTTTTTTTTTTAAAACAGAGTGCACCTATTGTGACCTTTTTGAAGTGGCTTCACTAATTTTCATAACTTGGTTTGGTTTTGTTTTTTTACTTCTACCTTTTTGGTCATGGTAGGGACGAGTTGCATGTTCTTGTAATGTCACGTTTTATCACTCTAGATAAGGATGTGTGTCATTAATGCACTTTTGGATTTACTATATTACACACATATTGTATTAACCTTAGTCTCAACTGATCACAGTTGTGAGCCTACATCTTCTTGCATGAAAACCTAAGATTTCTAATAAAGACTGTGTGGAAAGTTAATGTAACTTGACGAGGTGGAATGGTGTGTGGTTTTTTTTTTTTCTTTTTTCTTCCTCTCTAAGACCATACAGGAGCTCTTCTAAGATTTGAATCTCCAGATTCAGCCACACAGTGGATGCGATATGATTCAACTGTGTTAAATAATACTGCAAGCACCATTACCAAAACAAAACACTGGTTATTGTGCAAGGAGTGCCCTAAAATTGCCCCAAGGATGGTAGTTGAACCATGCTGTAGTGGTTATGGTGCGAGGAGTTTGTGGGTTTTTTTTTTTTTTTTTTTTTTTTTTTATATATGGTTAAATGTAAATTAATGTCTGTCTAGGTTTGATGTATAATAAACATGCTCTTTGTAACTTTGTTTCCGTTCTCAATGCAACTTCTAATGTCAGTCTTTAAAAACCTAGACTTTTTTTAAAGAAAGTTATTGAAAAATTCTACCCAGAATTTGTTTTAATAAATGTTTCAGAAGTGGTTGTCTCCATTTTTAGTCTCTTTATTTATAACTTACTCCTCGTATCAGTCTGACTATGGACTGAAAGCTGTTCCTGTCCCACGTTTTATTGCACGTAACCTCCATTCAAGTAAACTAGGCCAGGTATCTTAAAGGTACACACCAGATCCCTAAAGTGCTTTGTGTGAAGAGGTGTTTGGTTTTATTTTTGGGGCCCTCCCACCATGGTGCACCTACTAAAATGTAATTGCACATGTAATGTGTGTCACCTTGTATCTAGAAACCGCCAATAGACACAATCTGTGTATTGTTTTTAGCCTATAGCAATTATAGAGAATACATTTGAGACTACAATCCTCCATATCGTAGGATAATCCACACTAGATCTGTGAGTCTTGGTTGGGGGAAACCATCAATTTGTAGTACTCCATAGGAAAACATGTCTTCAGCCCTACACCTGTCCTTGTGGGTGGTACTTGCGGGCAGGTCCACTCCTTGTACTATTGCAGTAATGTTGGGATGAATATGGTGGTGGTGGGGGGGAGGGGGAGAATGAGTGTAGGAATAAGATTGCCACAATGGTTGGGGGGTTGAGTGACCGTATATGGGCAGCCTGTTAATCACCATCTCCCCACATTTAAATGCCATTCATTGATAAAAATCTAGACTCAAGTCCTCCTTATCTGCTAGGCAGGAAGGGGGACAGTTATATATTTCCTGTTGGGCTCCTAATTCAGTGGTGAAGTATGTGGAACAGACTTTATTAATTGCTACTATTGCACCTGCACTCTGTGAGGAAGCCAGAGTGCATGCTGAGAATCCTTGCACCTATGCTCTGACTCTGTCTCAGAGCACTGGAATGTGAGGACCTATAATTAATACCACGAATGTCCAAAGAATAATTTTTCATGAGCACAGGGCAGTGTAAATTTTTTTAATTTTTTTTTTTTTTCTTGGTCAGTTTAGTTAAGAATGATAAATCTTTTGAACATATTCAATTTAGTGCATCCTATTCCTGCTTTATCATTTTCGTGATGCATGTTACTTATGTTTTGTGATCTATATTCAATTCATATCTATGAGGACACTTCAAAGCTATATCTTCTAATATAATTAGTATACATTTTTTAATAAAAGACCAGATCCTTCAGGCACATACATGCACTTTGGGTCAGACACTGTTTGAAAACCTCTACGTATAGTCCTTCTGGTCTTCTGTGGTAGTGAAACGGAGAAAATAAACTTGGTTTGATTTAAATTAATTTTTTATTTAAATATACCTGGATAAGGCTGGTAAGATTTCAACTTCTGAAATCGTAATTAGCAGAGTAAATATCTGGTTCCACATTGCATTCCTGCAGGTGGAATAAAAAACCCATTTATTTACTGGTAATTTGCCACGTTTAGCATGTCAAGCTATTATGCAGAGATATTGACCTATCTGAATTTAGGGATCATTAATCATCTGAAATGTAGGATTTTGTTTAGAATTATTCATTTGACTTACTGAATGGAAAGAAAATACTTAAACTGACTTATTGTGTGAGAAATATTATTAATCTTTTAGCTGCAATGTTAAAGGTGGTTTTTGCCTGTGAGAATTGTAGCCAGCAGTTAGTGAGTTAACTCCAGTGTGATTCAAACTGACAGTAAAAGTTATGGCTGGAAGCTCTGCTGCTGTGAGAAGCTGTTGTGAGATCTTTGTCAAGGAAATTATAAATTGAAGGATTTCTGTAATCTTGCTAAAATTTCGTTAATGTTGATATTAAACTTTGGTTGATTTAATTCTAAAGAAGTTACATGCATAGTTACAAATACTTCCTCTAGAATTCCATTAACATATGTTGCTATTGAGCTAACTTTAGTTCTCAGAACTGCTGCCGTATTGTATACTGTTATACCTAAATATTCACTTATTGTCACGCATGTTACATTTTTATTAATTTGTTGCAATAAATATATTACAAATTCTCTAATGTACTCTAGGGTTTATAAGGGTTAGAATGGGTAGTTTTTTGTTTTTTTGTTTGTTTTTTTTGCTTTAAATCAATCAAGGGGAACTGTGCCAATATTCTTTATATAAAAATTACAAAAATTTTTATTTATATTTTTTTTATATAAATATTTTTAATATTTATCACCCCATAAATATCCTCCCTTTATTCTGTGATGTTGCATTCTAATACTGAAGATAGAATGCAGAGAAAGCAGGTACCTGCTCAGAGAACATACTCCATAATTTAAGAATACAAGACAGGTGGCATAGCTCCAACAAGTCTACATTATAATTTTGAATGTTAAAACAGAGAAAGGAGATACCTACCAGGGCCTGTGGTTTAATAGATAGGTATAATAAGAAAGAGCTCTCTGCTCAGTTTATTCTGTATTATAAAGGTCAAACTGAGAGCGAAAGGAAGATCTTGGCTACAGAGCTTATGCAAAAAATAAAGCACAATACTATACACGGGGAAGCAGGGCCTGCGTGTCCATCAGGCAGCTGCCTTAGGACGCACTGGCCCGTGGGCGCAACTGTTAGGGTGGCCGACAGAAGGGAAGCGCACAGTGCTCCTTTCCTGCTGGTCACTTCTTGTAGCATGAACGAACGCCCGCCTGCAGTGCCGTGGAGGGGGTGGGGATATGAATACGTCATATCTCTGCTCCCTCTGTTGCACACAGCATGGTTGGCGCCCAGCAGGGACGGAGCATCACCGGCCACCTTATCACATGGGAGGAAGTGATGTCCTCCCAAGAAGACCGGAGAAAGCAGAGAAGAGGGGGTTGGGCAAGGCCAACTACCTCAGGCAGCACTCTGGATCCCAGGTAAGCCACCCAACTGAACCCGGAAGGTAGGAAACCGGAGGTTGGCTAGAAAAGTATATATTATGACAGCATGTGTGTGTCTGTGTGTCTGTCTATCTTAATGTGTATCAGTTTGTGTATATTTTGTATCTCTGTATCTGCATATGTGTCAGTGTGTGTATCTTTGTGTATGTGTATCTGTGTGGCAGTATATGTGCATTCATCTCAGCATTCAAATGCCAACACTAGAGGGGCGGGGCCGGGCCGGGCCGCCAGGCCGACCAGACGCCATTCACATGGGCTCCGGCACTAATCAGAGCAAAAGAGCCCAAAAAAACGATCCGGAACACCCAAACACCGGGTGCCGTGGCAGCTGGGGAAGGGGAACGACCCCAGCTATCTTCAGATGCCGACAAACAACATGCTGCAGGCGGGGTGAGCGAGAGAGGCCACGCCAGGCCTACACGCGGCAAGACACCCAACCGCCCGCAGCCAGCACACGCAGCTCTACGCCACAGAAAGGCACAGCCCCGAGACATATGAACGGGGGACAGGACCGCCAGATGTGGACTTGCCCCCAGCCCGGGGCATGGCCCTGCCCCCCCCTCTTGGCCGGCGGGGGTTATCCCGGCCACATGGCGGTGACTGGCGCCACAGGGGGAGCTCCCACGTGGGGCGCATGCTGGCCGCCTATACTGGCAAACAGCTGTATGAGGAACAGCAAGCCAGCAGGGGTTGACCCTGAAGCAGAGGAAAAGGAAATATCGCTGGGAGGCACACAGACCATGAACTAGCAGTGAGCAATGGCTGGATATCTTTGAAACAGATGCGAGGAATAACACCTGCACCTATATAGAGACATTTCAGCATAACCCATTACACCCTGAGGACCAAAGCGGAATAAAGCACAGGGGACTGACATGGACGGCCTGTGCAGGCCCAGGTGATGCTGGACACTAGACGGACACTCCGCGCGGCCCACAAGCTGGCTAGAGCAGTGAGTACCCCAGTCTCTGGGTATGGGGGTCCCCAGAGAATCACGTCCCCACTGCTGCGAGCCCTGTGAGGCGGGAGTGCACCGCCCTACCGGCGGACTGGTGGCCGTGGGGGCGGAGTACCAGCCTTAAGCGTGAGGCCGGCACTGGGAGAGACGTGGGAATGCTCGATCCAGGGGGAACAACATGACGCTGGGGAGGTGCAGGGGGCGGGGGTGCCGTGGACTTTGTGGTGGGGTCTGGCAGGCAATTACTGCCCCTGAGTGCCCACGGTGCCGCGGAGGACCCAGCCGGTGAACTGGTGCCAGAGTGGGGAGGACGGACAAAGGCTTTTTTTTGGGGGGGGGGAAGGGGTGGGAATGCAGCAAAATTCATCTTTGCCTGTGTAGTCAAAAATCCTTGCAACGGCCCTGAGGGGAAGGTGATGCCTGCCCACAGTTAATACAACGTTTACAATATAGAGAGAGGCATTTGCTGCATACATATCTTTATTTACCTGCCTTAACGTGATTTGTGGAGATTACTGTAACAAAAATACAGTACACAAAAAGCATGAAAAGTGTAACCCATTAAATTCTGAGTAGTAAAAGGAGGCATAAATAATCATTTTTCAAGATCAGTTATTTTAGCCACAATTGTTCGTTTTTGACAATAATTTGCCTCAATTCACACTTTGGTGAATAAACTCCTAATATGAACGGAGTGAGAGAAAAGCACATCCTCAACTATTCATATTGAAGAAGCTGCAAATTTCCCAATGTAGAAATTTACACTTTGATTTAAAATAATTGTCAGATGAACATGAATCTTGAAAAGCCAGTGTAGAATATTCCATATGAGATTCATAACTTACTTTTAGACCTGTCTAAACAGTTTCCATATGTTTCTAGGTATTGTTATTTAAAAAAAAAAAAAAAATCTGTAGCACTAACCTTATTTTGTTATGCGGAACACATCAAGAAAAAGTACTTGAGACTAGAGCTGCTTCTTCACTTAATGTTTAAATCTAATATTTGTTAGAACACAATACAGCTCTGTAACTATGTCATCTAACTGTGCTATGACATCACAGATTGGCATGTCACTATCTATGTTTTGCAGATAATCTGTAAGCCAAAGTGTGTGTGTCTTTTTTTTTTTTTTCTTTCACTATTATTTTATTTTTAGTTGTAAACTTATTTTTTTCTTTTTTGTCATAAAGCAACGAGAAATAATAAGTGAGGTATTCACAGATATTACTTTGAAAGCAAAACAAATAACTTATTGGTTAACATTTTGAATAACATCTTTTGAGAAAATTTAAATAAAAGAAGTAACGAACAATATAACATAACAAAACAATGAGTATGCTTGCTTTTACTAATGGTGTGTGTAAATCAGCATGATAATTGAGGACTGTCACCTCAATATGATATATTAGACACAACATTGGGGATATACAGTTGCAAGAAAAAGTATGTGAACCCTTTGGAATGATATGGATTTCTGCACAAATTGGTCATAAAATGTGATCTGATCATCATCTAAGTCACAACAATAGACAATCACAGTCTGCTTAAACTAATAACACACAAAGAATTAAATGTTGCCATGTTTTTATTGAACACACCATGTAAACATTCACAGTGCAGGTGGAAAAAGTATGTGAACCCCTAGACTAATGACATCTCCAAGAGCTAATTGGAGTGAGATGTCAGCCAACTGGAGTCCAATCAATGAGATGAGATTGGAGGTGTTGGTTACAGCTGCCCTGCCCTATAAAAAACACACACCAGTTCTGGGTTTGCTTTTCACAAGACGCATTGCCTGATGTGAATGATGCCTCGCACAAAAGAGCTCTCAGAAGACCTACGATTAAGAATTGTTGCCTTGCATAAAGCTGGAAAGGGTTATAAAAGTATCTCCAAAAGCCTTGCTGTTCATCAGTCCACGGTAAGACAAATTGTCTATAAATGGAGAAAGTTCAGCACTGCTGCTACTCTCCCTAGGAGTGGCCGTCCTGTAAAGATGACTGCAAGAGCACAGCGCAGACTGCTCAATGAGGTGAAGAAGAATCTTAGAGTGTCAGCTAAAGACTTACAAAAGTCACTGGCAAATGCTAACATCCCTGTTAGCAAAGCTACAATACGTAAAACACTAAACAAGAATGGATTTCATGGGAGGATATCACAGAGGAAGCAACTGCTGTCCAAACAAAACATTGCTGCATGTTTACAGTTTGCACAAGAGCACCTGGATGTTCCACAGCAGTACTGGCAAAATATTCTGTGGACAGATGAAACCAAAGTTGAGTTGTTTGGAAGAAACACACTATGTGTGGCGAAAAAAAGGCACAGCACACCAAAATCAAAACCTCATCCCAACTATGAAGTATGGTGGTGGGGGCATCATGGTTTGGGGCTGCTTTGCTGCATCAGGGCCTGGACGGATTGCTATCATCAAAGGAAAAATGAATTCCCAAGTTTATCAAGACATTTTGCAGGAGAACTTAAGGCCATCTGTCTACCAGCTGAAGCTCAACAGAAGATGGGTGTTGCAACAGGACAATGACCCAAAGCATAGAAGTAAATCAACAACAGAATGGCTTAAACAGAAGAAAATACGCCTTCTGAAGTGGCCCAGTCAGAGTCCTGACCTCAACCCAATTGAGATGCTGTGGCATGACCTCAAGAAAGCGATTCACACCAGACATCCCAAGAATATTGCTGAACTGAAACAGTTCTGTAAAGAGGAATGGTCAAGAATTACTCCTGACCGTTGTGCACGTCTGATCTGCAACTACAGGAAACGTTTGGTTGAAGTTATTGCTGCCAAAGGAGGTTCAACCAGTTATTAAATCCAAGGGTTCACATACTTTTTCCACCTGCACTGTGAATGTTTACATGGTGTGTTCAATAAAAACATGGCAACATTTCATTCTTTGTGTGTTATTAGTTTAAGCAGACTGTGATTGTCTATTGTTGTGGCTTAGATGATCAGATCAAATTTTATGACCAATTTGTGCAGAAATCCATATCATTCCAAAGGGTTCACATACTTTTTCTTGCAACTGTATATAGATATACATATGTATAGAGAAGAAAACAAGTCCTGTGCTCAAACTCCCATCACTCCTGGGCGGCAGCAACGACCATAGTACACATCAGCCCAAATACATACAGTAAAAAACAAAGAAAAGTTACCTGCGCTCTCTCCTAAATCCCTATGTATTTTTAAACAAATGGAGGTTATTTAGTTACTCCAATGGCCATTGGAGGGAATGCCCGTCTGCCACGTCCAGACCCACCTACGAGGTTTGCCTTGACGTGGCAGGCGGGCATTCCCTCCAATGGCCATTGGAGTAACTAAAAAACCTCCATTTGTTTAAATATACATAGGGATTTAGGAGTGAGCGCAGGTAACTTTTCTTTGGTTTTTACTATAGATATATTTATTTAATTTTTAAAATCTATTAAAAGTTATGTCATATTTTCACTATTTTGAAAGGAAAACATCAGCAGAATTTCTACCATACAATTTTTTTAAATTTTTTTTTACTTTAAATTACTTTATATACGAACATATTATATTCACACAAACTGTCAGCTTAGCTCTGTCCTCGGCCAAGGGACCCGTGAAGTCCTCACATGACGCATTTCGCCTCACCCAGAACCTTTCTCAAGTGTCAATAAAATGTCCAAGGCTGTTCTTATGTCCCTTTTATCTTTAGCAAGTCCAAATTCTTAAATGAAAGTACAGCCTCCTCATAAATTATCCAATAACAGGGTTATTTATTAAAGAGAGAAATCAAAGTGAATTTCACATTTAAGGCTAGAATAATTGAACTGGCCAGTTTGAATTCACCGTGAATTTTCTTTTTAGTGATTAACCCTGTAAATGTCTAAATCATTATGGCAAACAAATGTGTTAAAGGTAAATGTATCAGTTATTATTAAAGTATTTTATAAAAAAAAAAAATTACCACCAAATAACCAAACAATTCCTTATGCAATCATTACCTTTAAAAACCTGCTCTCTCTGCCTATACTTGTAAAGGGATTATGAACTAAAATAATTATTCTAAAAGGGGATTATCCACTAAAGGTCCAAAAAGATACTGCATAAAACCTTGATGTTTTCAATTAAAATAAAATCCCTTAAATATCCAAAATTTGCATACTCTAAAATGTTCATAAATATTACTTCTATTAAAATGTAACATACAATAATTCCAATTTCCAAACCTTATACAATCTAAAAGGCAACACAAATCCATTTAATTCATTTGTTTTAAAAATTACTTTAAAAATAATTTCTTTTAAATATTCAAGAGTAACGCCAATAAACCGAATGATATGTCAAGACTAATGTATAACCCCCGTGGGGCTAAATTGTCCAACATATACACCCATTTAATTTATTGTTGTCCAAGTCCAACTTCTTTATTAAATTACACCTCCCCCATCCCAATGCCCTAATACTTTATATATTTTTTTTAATTCTTACAAACTTTTTGGGTCTTGACCTATTATTTCATTATTTGTTTCTAGACATATATATATATACACACACATACACTCTCCCTAACCCCCTTTTACACATTGGGATCTTGTAGTATGCCCTGCATATTGTGATATTGTGTAGACCACACAAACCGCTAAATCACAGTGTTGGTATAACACGTAATATGTTCTTAAATTTCACATTCTTTCCCTGTAATCATTGACGTAACTTTTTCAATCCTTTTAAAAAGCTTATTGTTCTTCATTTACACAACCCGGGGCTTTATTACAGTTATAAAAATTCTGCCTTTTCCTTCTTTAAAAAAACAACTATTCACTAAACTCATTTTAAAACTGCAATCCTCATAAGTTATGTTTTTTCTTTCTGGTAAAATGTGTTTGTTTTAAATCACTATCATCTATTTTAATTAATAAAATTGGCCAGTGCTGCTATATGATCTATTTTACAGCTACATGTTAAAATTAAATAAAATAAAATATTAGTATGCGCTCTCTTTTTTTCTCTCATCTATTGTGTACTCCTTATTCTCACTGATACTTATTTCACAGCATTTTTAGAACACATGCTGGGTATTTTATTCTCCTTAAATCTATTTAGATATTTTGCTTGTTCGTCATATGTGAACACCTCAATAACTGCACATTAGCAATATTATTTAACCAAGGGAAGTAATGGCCACTAATACCACAAACCAAAAAAAAAAAAAGTTTTGTTTTAAATGTATCATCTATAAAAAAAAACTAAAAACTGTTATCTCTATGCTTATATCACTTATAAGATATACTCCCCTGTTATTTGAATTCAAGAAGAAATTTTCAAAAAAATGTATGTACTCTTCCAAACTATAATCATACCACCCAGGGCCGGCCTTAGGGGTGTGCGAGCTGTGCGGCCGCACAGGGCGCCATGGCAACAGGGGCGCCGAGCGGCCAACACAGCTCGCAGGCCGGCCGAGTTCTGTATTTAAAGTGCAAGTCAAGTGCATAATACTGCTTTGCACTTGACTTGCAAATTATGAGCAGAGAGCCGCCGCCGGGAATCCACTTCTGTATGGAGGGTGGAGGAGGAGCGTGGGGGCGTTATGCCGCGTACTTGCGTAACGTCGACGTGCTCTGTCATCAGAGGGAGCCGCGGAAGGATCCAATTCAGTGAGTGAAGGCGGCACCCGGTGCTCTTCAATCGGCGGAGACAGCTCAGTCCAGGGAGCAGCAGCCTTTACTGTGAGTGACTTTTTTTTTCTTTTTTATTAAATAGGTTTTGTTGAAGAGGTGCAGGAATTTAATTAAGGGGGGCAGGGGATTGATGAAGGGGTGGCATGGATTGCATTAATTGGCAGGGGATTTATTAAGGGGGCTGATAAAGGGTGGCAGGAAACTGAAAAGGGGGGCATGGGGCTGATTAAAGGGGGCAGGTGGTTGATAAAGGAGTGGGAGGGGATTGATGAGGAGATCAGGGGGCTGATGAAATGGGGGCAGATGGCTGATAAATAGGTGGGAGGGAATTGATGAGGGGGCAGGGGACTGATGAAGGGGTGGCCAGGGGTTGGATTATTTGGCATGGGATGTATTAAGGGGGCTGATGAAGGGGAGCAGGGGGTTGAAAAGGGGGGCATGGGACTGATTAAAGGGGGGCAGGTGGGTGATAGGGGTGGGAGGGTACTGATGAGGGGGTCAGGGGGCTGATAAAAGGGGGAGGGGATTGGTGAGGGGGTCAGGGGACTGATGAATGGGGCAGAGGGCTGTTAAAGGGGTGGGAGGGGATTGATTAGGGGGTCAGGCGGCTGATGAATAGGGGCAGAGGGCTGAGTAAAGGGTGGGAGGGAATTGATGAGAGGGGCAGGGGACTGATGAAGGGGTGGCAGGAATTGATAAAGGGGTGGGAGGGGATTGATGAAGGGTAAGGGGTGGCTAGGAGTTTGACGAAGGGATGGCCAGGGCATTGATGAAGGGGAAGGGGTGGCCAGGAGTTTGATGAAGTGGTGGCCAGGGGCTTGGTGAAGATCTGGCCAGGGATTTTGGTTAAGAGGTGCAGTGGTTTTGTAGAAGGGGGTGGAGGCAACAGATTGTGAATGCTCCTAAAATAGTTTGAAGGGGTCCAAACAGAGACAGGTGAGGGGGGGCGCCACAAGATTGTTTTGCACAGGGCGCCTGAACACCTAAGGCCGGCCCTGATATCACCTATATTGTGTCGATAGGACAGCATGTATGTATTCCAGCCATGCTCTTCATAATCAAAAGTAAGTCAAACCAAAAAGAATTATTAGCTAAAGTCTATAACTTCTAGTAAAAAAGTAAAATTTGTTTTTGTTTGTGAGATAGTTGCTAGATTTTGTTTCCATCACTAGTGTTTGAAGAAATGGCTCAATATATTTAGTAGACTTGGGCATTCATTTTCGTCCCAATTTCTGGCAATTTATCCATTCTTACAAAAACAAATGGGTAAATGCAGAGCAACAACAAATTAAACGAAGACCAAATAACATGTTGTACGATTTCTGTTCATGAAATGTTTGTTTATTTATTTAGTTACAGGGAGGGAGCGAAAGGCTCCCTCCTAGAAATTTGATTATTTAAAAGTAGAAGCCGCTTCCTAAATTCCCCTCCCCCTATAGCAATGATGAGCGAGGGCTTAAATAAACTAGAAAAGCTACAATTTCTGGGGAAATTGTGTGAAGTGTTCTTGCCTCCACCAGTAGCCTACAACTGGAGGTGGTGGAGTAACTGTTGTGTGGCTGGAGTAACTGTGGAAAGGTTGGAGTGTGGTTCACTCACTCTACAGCAAGGGCAGAGAAGAACTTTCACATCTTTCAAATCCCTCTAACATTCCACCAACTGCCAACAGGAACTAATAGATTTCAAATAGGGCAGAGAAGAGCGGTTAAAACAAACTGCTCCAAATTGCTCAATAAGAATAATAATATATATGTGAGATAATAGTAAGTGGTCTTGCCATGTAGGGATATAAATGTACCAATTTATATCAAATCGTTCAGCTATCCCTGCTGCCACTGTGATGTTTTGTACAAATCAGTCAATAATTCCTGTATAACGAAGTACTCACTTTATCAATACATATATAACAGGATCTTCATATTGCAGCCTTGTTACACAGGGTTTCTGCAGCCACCATTTCAAATCCCTCGAACATTCCACCAACTGCCAACAGGAACTAATAGATTACAAACAGGGCAGAGAAGAGCGGTTAAAAAAAACTGCTGCAAATTGCTCACTTCACTGGCGGTTGCCATATTCAAACGGTCGTATTTTAAAAACTATAAATCCTACAGTGAAGAGCTTTATATTGTGAGAATCACAAGACCCAGACCTACATTTTGATGCATAGTATGTCTCTGAAAAATAAAGGCACAGTTGCAGTTTAGAAATTGCCCTTCAAATTTGAGCTGGCTAGAGTGGAGTTTCAATGAATGTCAATGGACGGCGCGAGTTGCAAACAAATGGTCATATTGTGAAAACTATCAGGACTATGGCTTAGCCGTGGACATTTTTAATGGCAGCAGGGATAGCTGAATGATAGCGGTTTTGATATAAGATTTGTGTAGGTGGGCCTGAAAATAAGGGAGTGGTGGCAGTTTAGAAATCATGTCCTGATTTTTCAGCTTTTGCCAGCTCCCACTCTAGCTTTGAAAATTTTGCCATTCATTCCTATGAGACCAATTTCGCCACAAGAACGACGATATTCCGTGAACCATTCGGCGAAACATTAAACAAAGTAATAGCACACCAATCGGGAACAATCCGCACGTTTCGGTATATTACTGTCTATGTAGTGTAAAAACAGTGGGAGGAGTTAGGGTGGCAAATTTGGCTATAATAAGAATAAGAAGAATATATATGTGAGATAACATTAAGTGGTCTTGCTATGCAAGAACACTTAATAATAATATATGGGGGAAGTCAATATTAATATAAGTAAGATTGAAATTCTCCTTCATGCCCCCACCCACCATGTCTAATAACCAGTTAGCAGCCAGTGTCATAAAAGATAGGTCTTGAGAGAAGTGAGACTTACCTGCCAGAGTGCTCTTTAAATAGTGGAAAATCCCTTACAATTACAGTCTGTGCAGAGCCCTTAATGGGTGAAAA
Source organism: Pelobates cultripes (assembly GCA_933207985.1). Lineage (NCBI taxonomy): Eukaryota > Metazoa > Chordata > Amphibia > Anura > Pelobatidae > Pelobates > Pelobates cultripes. The sequence goes on from OW240913.1 coordinate 173,100,933, forward strand.
TGGATATGATTTGTGTGTGTGTGTGTGTTTTGTTTTTTTCTCTTTAAATATTTGTGTAAGGCAGAAATCTGAATAAACACACACTATGTATCTAAGATTGGGGTATATGGTGCTTAGGTTCAGACATTGCAAATACACACATGCTGGGTACATTGACATGCACACTGTACATAATACACACCATGTATTTCACCTAGTCTGGACCTGGACCATTACAGCATTACACAGTCAACCTCACACTGCTCTCTGCACATAGAACAGGCACTCGCCTATAGCTCGTGTCAACACAGCGCCACCTCGTGTCGACAGCACGTACTACCAGTCCATTACAGACTGGTGGAGAGGTTCCCGTTGTGCGGGGATGTGTTCACGGTCTCCCTCTAGCGGCTGTGAAAGCAAAACTAGCAGAGATTGTTTTTAGGACACACCCCTTTCCCAGCCTACAACCCGTCTCCATGGCGACCTGATAGCAACAACGCGGCCAGCACAGTGACTGCCAGCTCCCCGGATCACCCTATACCCCCAATCAGTGACAACGGTACGGCCAGAGAGCTGCTGTGACCGGATAATAATACTGCCAGGAGAGCTGGGGTAACGGTGTGACCTGTGACTGTGCTGTAAGAAGCTGCCATAACCAGAATGGGAGCCTGGCTGAGCATTGTGGGGATTGTGGTCCCCAAATGTTTATAGTAGGGGCTTGGGTGGGCATTATATATTCTGCTTCACTCTACATCCTGGGATGGTGTTACTGTGTTGGTGTTACTAGAGGGCCAGTGTGGGGACATGTTTGTATTAATATAACCATACAAATACTGGGTGTTCAATGGAGTGGGAATTGTCAGAAATGTAAAGTGATTCTGAAATCTTGGATCTAATTTATCTGAATGAAAACATCGCTGACTTGTACAACTTTATACAATTGGGATACTGTGGCCTGACGTGTGGCATTCACTTTGTATTAAGTTGACATATTACTGAATAACCCGACACGTCTGCTGCTTAGTTAATAGCTCTCTTAGCTCTATATAGAAACAGAACATTTAATCTGCCATGGTGCTGATATCTCTATGCCTGTTTATCAGCAAGACTTTATGTCTAAGAGATGGTATAACCGATTCCACTGTTGTTTATTTCGTAAAAATCCTTGATTAAAACTTTGGTTGCTCTCTTATTTTTCCAGCTTCTGTAAGATGTCGCATCCACAGGCAGAGAGTGTGATAAAGAACATCATTAGGGAAATTGCGCAGGAATGTGCAGCAAAGGGACACACCGTGTCTGAAACAATGGTGGCTTTTGTGGTAAGCATGCTTAAATCATGCACTCTGAGTTTCCTGTCTATGGGACCATGATAGGCAATTTTAGTAGCCAACTTTGTTTTCTAAGAAGCAGTTGCATAAACCTTCAATGTGATTAAAGGGTTACTCCAAGCATTATAATGATTACAGTCCGCTGTAGTGGTTATAATGGCCCTGAACGGGCTTTCCTGTACTGGGACAAACTGCTTAGCAACATTTTGCCCCCTGATGACATGCTTCTGAAGAGCTGCAGAAGACAATGTCATCACCATTCATTGACTGAGATGACTGAATATTAGGAAGTTATTGCAATCCAATGCTTTCCCATAGGAAAATATTGGGAAGTTATTGCACCTGCGCTGCAAAATGCAATGTTATGCCAATCAGCATCTACCCATAGAGATGCATTGAATCAGTGCATCTCTATGGGAAATGTTCAGCGTCTCCATGTAGAGCATGAAGATGCTTAACGTCAGTTCCGCACTATGCAGCTCTGACCCAGTAAGCACCTCTTTTGGCCGTCTAAGTGACTGCCACTAGAGGTGTTATTAGGCAGTAATGTAAACACTGCCTTTTCTTTGCAAAGTCGGTGTTTACATTAAAAAGCCTACATTAGCTGTAGTTCTGGTGACTACATTGTCCTTTTAAACAAGTAAACCTACCTCAAGATGAGTTGCACTCACAAGCAGCAAGTGAGAAAGAGCACAATAAGGTGCCTACTCCGATATAACATGGAAGCAAAGCAGCTCACTCCCTCTAGGAACCGGATTACCTGATTCTTCCAAGAACCTCAGCCAGAATCAGTATTTAGTAAAAGTTAAAATGTATTATTCACAAAGAATAAAAATAAAATGCTGTACAAATGGTCCTATGCATTTCATTCACGTAGTAGACTGCTTCAGGGACAACCGTTATACAATCAGAATTAAAAACAAAATTAAAGAACCATCAACTGTATGAGACTGACAAATACACTGTATGCAGAACTCAAAGAGAGAACTGCTACAGTCTTTTAAATACGTATTTAAATGCCTATTGTGAGCAGAGTTAAATCCCTGCTCACCAGAGGGTCTCAGGGATAAATCGATACTAGTGGCTCCCCTCTGTCATTTGTCACAGTGTAATCAGCATGCCTGTATTGTTGAAAACAGCCCTTAGAGGGTGGCTACAAACCACTCTCTACTGTTCTAACTAGGAAACCCACCTGCTGATATTAGTTATAAAATCTTCAGAGGGTTTTATTAGAGGTAGGGTTACAGTTAGGGGTTGTCACGGGGTTGTACCCCAACTTACTGAAATAACAAATTCCACAAACAGAGGTTCTCAATAGATGTATTACCAGACCTTAGTGTGGCTGGACTTAACGTTAAAGGACCACTCTAGGCACCCAGACCACTTCAGCTTAATGAAGTGGTCTGGGTGCCAGGTCCAGCTAGGGTTAACCCATTTTTTCATAAACATAGCAGTTTCAGAGAAACTGCTATGTTTATGAATGGGTTAAGCCTTCCCCTATTTCCTCTAGTGGCTGTCTCATTGACAGCCACTAGAGGCGCTTGCGTGCTTCTCACTGTGATTTTCACAGTGAGAGCACGCAAGCGTCCATAGGAAAGCATTGTAAATGCTTTCCTATGCGACGGGCTGAATGCGCGCGCAGCTCTTGCCGCGCGTGCGCATTCAGTCCAGGAGGAGGAGAAGAGGAGGAGAGGAAGCAGAGAGCTCCCCGCCCAGCGCTGGAAAAAGGTAAGTTTTTAACCCTTTCCCCTTTCCAGAGCCGGGCGGGAGGGGGACCCTGAGGGTGGGGGCACCCTCAGGGCACTATAGTGCCAGGAAAACGAATATGTTTTCCTGGCACTATAGTGGTCCTTTAATAAAGATAAAGACAAAGTCAGCAATAGCCAAAGTCAGGAATATAGAAATACAGATGAACAGAATAACAATCTGGGACAGGGTACCAGAAATACAAAAAGTCAAATGCAAGCCAAGGTCAATATCAGGATATCAAGAGAGACTCATTATGAGCACTAATGTGTATCAAAGCAGAAAGCACGATCGGGCAAGGAATAAGGGCCCAAATTAGCATTACATAGGCTAACAATGTTTCTGATTGATCCACGTGGTCACTTTAAGGGTGCACTGGCGTAACGTCACAGCATTTAAATATATAAAAGGCGGGCCATTCAAATGGGCAGCATTTACATTTATGTAGGAAAGAAAAACATCTAAGAGGGGTTCACCTTGCACGAACCAGCAGAGGGAGCTATTTGCCGAGCCGAATGGTAAGTATTCCCTGTGCAAACCGCACGACCTGAGGAGGGGAGCAGCACAGCCAAGCATAGCATTCTGGGTAGGGGAGCAGCGCGGGTGCCAGGATTAGGTAAATTCATGACAGATGTAGGGTAATGGTAAGATTAGTGTAAGGTTAGTGGTTAGGATAGGGTTAGAGTTTGTGTAAGGGTTAATGCTGGGTTAGGGTTAATGTTGTTTTAGGATTAGGGATAGTGTAGGGGTAGAGTTAGGGAAGGTATATGGTTAGAGCTAGTGTATAAGGTGCATACGGTTAGAGGTAGGGATGATGTAGAGTTGGGAGAGTTAGTACAGGGTTAGCATTAACTACCAAAAATGAAGTTAAAACTTGGCATTTGCCTCTGCCCCTAAAGTAACACTCTACTGCCCAAATATATATATATTTTAAATAATACAAATTACTGTTTAGTAGATGTACCCCCATTGAAAACTTATTTTTCATTTTTCATTGAGGTATATTTAAAACAGCTTGCAAGATATGTAGTTCTCTTGTCTGCAGACTTTGTAAAACTCACCTTATTTCCAGCGCCGCGCGGGTTTGCCGGGGCTGGCTCCGCCCCCTTTGTGACATCATCAAAATGGTTGATTTTTAGCCAATCCAATGCTTTCCCATAGGTCTAAAATCAGCATGGGGAATTCCTCATAGAGATGCATTGAATCAGTGCATCTCTATGAGGAATATTTAGCGTCTCCATGCAGAACGTGGGGACGCTGAACGGCAGAGCTGCTTACTGTGCAGCCCTGAGCCAGGAATCCCCTCCAGTGGCCATCTAAGGAGTGGCCACTTGGAGGTGTCCCTAGGGGCAATGTAAACACTGCCTTTTCTCTGAAAAGGCAGTGTTTACATGAAACCACCAGTAGGGAATGATTATACTCACCAGAACTACTATATAAAGCTGTAGTTGTTCTAGTGACTATAGTGTCCCTTTAAAGTAACAGGATCAGTTGTCTGATTGACAGCCACTGCTCTGTAACAACGTTAATTTATAAAAGTGGCAAATTCTATTTAAATCTGCACTTAAAAAAAAAAAAAAAGTACATACTCGTTACACATAAAGCACTTAACACTCAAGTGCTTTAGGTTTCTGGAATGTCCCTTTAAGGGTTTTGACATAAATTCCTAATTCTACAGTGTTCCCCTACCTAGCAGGCTGAGTCCGGTGCAGCAACCCCTACATATTATTAGAAGTTTAATATGGAGGGGTAATGGTGTCCCCAATCCCTCGGTATAAAGTAATGTGCTTCTGTACGTATGGCCAGCTGCCCATTCCTAAGTTTATTTTCTCACTATGTCAATACAATAACCCAAGGATTATTAATAAGTAATTGAAACACTTTAACTGGACGTTTTGATGACAATTGGATATCAAAGTGGTGTAAGGATAGGAATGTATTTGTTTTAATGCAAATGATATATTTTTGATTATATGTCGCCTAGGTTAAAGCTATTGTTTTGGACCAAAGAAATGGTTTTAACGTGGACAGAACACTCACAAAAAATGATGTGCAGAAGCTGATAAAGGTAATGAAACAATGCCGATTCACTACTTTCTAACTAGCATTAGCTGTTTATTTTCATATAGTTATGTTCATCTTCCTGCACAAATGATATATTAAAGAAATAATAAACAGTCACATTAGTGCAAACGTATGCTTTGCACTCACAATGAACCTTCTGAACTTTGTTCTTTTTATGTACTTTATTTAAACAAAAGCAATGCAATTATTCCATCCAACACACAGGAAAAAAAAAACAGTGGAAAAGGAATAAAGGGTAGGGACCATAACAAAGAGAGGAATTTCCATTTCCAGGCACATCTACCTCGTATCATGAAAAACTGCCTGGTTAAATCAAATACATGGTTATTTACCAATGTGAATTTCAAATTTAAGGCCAGAATAGCTGCACTGAGCATAGCTGAATTAGTGAATTTTCCATTTTGGCTATTGTGACTTTAAATTGATCCTCCACTACTCAAATACAAAAAAAAAAACATAATCGTGCATGGATTTAATTATGCATCTTTTCTCTGGGGGTATTTTCCAAAACACTTTGCAAAAGCTGAAGGTCTCTTGTCTGCTGCCTTTGCAAGGCCTCCCCTTCTAATCCCACCCAGACAGGGCCGGACTGGGAAACAAAGTAGGCCTGGGCATTTTTCAATTAGAGCGGCCCCCTAAGTAGGTGCGGGCCCAGAGAGGGTGTGTTTTGTCATCACTAATGATAAGCACACCCCCTCTAAAAGTGAGCATGTTGGTTTCCTGCGCAGAGCCCCGCTGAAGAGCTCTAGCATTAGAAAAAGGCCCTGTATTTGTTCTGCGCAGCACAAGCAAATTTAATAACATGCTTGCGCTGTGTTTGCTTTTAAATTGTCTCTGGTGTCTCCACAAGTGGGATACCAGAGGACAAAAGGGCCAGGAAAGTGTATGGTGCATGTGTTTGGAGCCTGCTTGTGGGATTGCGTGTGTGTAGAGTGTGGTGTGGTATTGTGTAAATAGGTCAATTTCATTTGTGTTTGTGGTGTAATATGTGTGGCTAGGGGCAGTGTGTGTGTGTAGGAGATCTAGTGTGTAAAGGACTCAGAGTGTGTATAGGAGATTGTGTGTGTGTGTGTGTGTAGAGGATTAAGAGTGCATATAGGGTAAGGGATCTAGCGTTTATCTGGAGCGTAATGTGTGTAGTGGTGTCCCGTGTGAGGGGTGCTGTAGTGTGTGTGTGTGTGTAAGAGGGGTGCTGTGTGTGAGGGTGTTTTTATCTGCCGTCGCATTCTAGGTTTAAAAATTTTTTTTGTCTGAGGGTTATTTTATTTATTATATATATATATATGTGTGTGTGCTGTATATGTGTGGGAGTGTGCTGTGTGAGTGAGGGTGCTGTCTGTCTGAGGGAACAGTGTCCGTCTGAGGGTGCTGCGTGCGTCTGACGGTGCTGCGTGCGTCTGAGGGTGCTGTGTGTGTGTCTGGGTGCTGTGTGTGTCTGGGTGCTGTGTGTGTGTGGGTGCTGTGTGTGTCTAAGGGTGCTGTGTGTGTCTGAGGGTGCTGTGTGTGTCTGAGGGTGCTGTGTGTGTCTGGGTGCTGTGTGTGTGTCTGGGTGCTGTGTGTGCCTTGGACAAATCTGCCCTTTGAGTTTAGCTACACTGAATTAAATAAATCAAGTAACAGAAAGGGTGGTCTGATTGAAAGCCAAGGGTGAGTAACAATGTATTTTTAATTTTTTTATTTTTTTTAAAGTGCCAATTTCTATTGAAACCTGCACTTTTTGTACAATGCAAAAAAGAGGACACACTCTTCACACATTTAACACCTGGTATTCTAACCATGGTATCTGACATTGGAGTTATCCAGCTGAGTATTTGAAGAACATTCTTTTCTCAATGTTTTTGCATTATATATTAAATGAACACCATCGTGTTAGGAATACAATTATGTATACAAGTAGTGTCACCCTACCTCTCATTAAAAACATTTGGCCTCATATTTATGCTCTATATTTCTCCACATTCAAATCTTATTAGTTTTGCTAAAACAAAAGTAAGAGGAATTTTTCAACGTTCTGCAACATAATCCATTCTTTAGCCAAGCCTCCTTTTTCACTAAGCAATTTTCTTATTCTGCATTATGAATCTTAACCAATGAGAAATCAGCATCAAAATGCTGGACACCCTCCATGGAGGTGTGTTGAATAATATAAATATTCACCACACGCATTTTTTGTATGTAATTACTTTCTTGAATTGAACATCCATAACTAGCTGTTATTGCTGTTTTCTTTTCCCCTGTTTATTAAGCTTTGTGTGGACAGACTGCTTGATCCTGCGAGTCCCTCAATGGAAACAATAAAGATGCAAATTTATTTTGATATGAACTATACAAATAGAGGTAACGTCTCTCATTTACCTTTGTGTGTGCATGATTTACAATTTCATATTTATCACCTCACTTTCATTACTAAATGCTATTCTGCATGAATTACAGATACCAGGCATTGTTTCAGAAATATTTGTTTCATAGAAACATAGAACGTAGAAAAATCTTTAAAGACACAAAACTAAACAAGGAATAGAACTTAGAACACTAGGATGGGAGACAGCACAGACCTGATAATAGGGGAATCCCTCCAACCCACAAACAAGTTGTTTGACTTGTTCTAGAAAAATCTTTAAGTTTGGATTCTAATATTGTTAAATGGATGAGGCAGTCGCTGAATAACAGGCAACAGAGGATTGTAGTTAATGGTATATATTTGAATTTGTTACCAGTTGAGTACCTCAGGGATCTGTTCTCTTTAATATTTTTATTAGTGATATTGCAGAAGGTCTTGATGGTAAGGTATGTCTTTTTGCCAGGGCCATCTTTAAAACGAAGCAAACGGGGGAGAGGGGGGGGCTCAAATCAGCTGCCCTGTGGCCCCGCCGCCCACAATCCAGCAAAAAAAAAAAAAATGTTCCCCCATGGGCCCACGTTGCTGCTATTGGGGCCTGCACACTAAGGGGTCAGACTGTGTTTTCAATACACTTAGGGCCTCCCGGTGAGCATGTTTTAGCAGTGGCCCAGTCTGGCGCTGTGGCCCTTTTACAGAGCGACTGGGCCCCTTGCTTAATGGGAGCATGGGAGGAAGGGACGGCCGCAAGTCACTTCCTCCCACAGAGACAATTAGCTGTGCGGGAGGGAGGCCGAGCCAGGAAGCAGTGAGAAGGGGGACTCAGCAAGGAGAGCCAGACTCCAACTCCCAAGCACCCCAGGGAAGGTACCCTCTTGCAAAGGTTGGAAACTGGAGGGTGGTTTTAAAAGTGTAAAGTTTGCATGTGTGTGTGTCAGTATGTCTGTGCGTTTGCCAGTCTGTCCGTGTGTGTGACAATATGTCTGTGTGTGTGTGCCAGTATGTCTATATCTATGTATGTCAGTATGTCTGTGTGTGTGTGTCAGTATGTCTGTGTGTGTGTGTGTCAGGATGTCTGTGTTTGTGTCAGTATGTCTGTCTGTGTGTTTGTAAGTATGTCTGTGTGTGGTGTGAGTATATATGTGTGGAGCATGATCCCCTCCCTTCTGAGACCGGGCCACAGGGCAGTATTCCAACATGATAACGACACCAAACACACCTCCAAGATGACCACTGCCTTGCTAAAGAAGCTAAAGGTAAAGGTGATGGACTGGCAAAGCATGTCTCCAGACCTAAACCCTATTGAACATCTGTGGGGGAGCGCAAGGTCTCTAACATCCACCAGCTTCGTGAAGTTGTCATAGAGGAGTGAAAGAGAACTCCATTGGCAACCTGTGACGCTCTGGTGAACTCCATGCCAATGAGGGTTAAGGCAGTGCTGGAAAATAATGGTGGCTATTGACACTTTGGGCCAATTTGGACATTTTCACTTAGGGGTGTACTCATTTTTGTTGCCAATGGTTTAGACATTAATGGCTGTATCTTGAGTTATTTTGAGGGGACAGCAAATTTACTCTGTTTTACAGGCTGTATACTTACTACTTTACATTGTAGCAGAGTGTCATTTCTTCAGTGTTGTCACATGAAAAGATATAATAAAATATTTACAAAAATACGAGGGCGTACTCACTTTTGTGAGATACTGTATGTGTATGTATCTGTGTGTCATTGTGTATATCTGTGTATGTGTATCTGTATGTAGTCAATGTGTGTAAATGCATGTGTGTCAGTTTATGTATCTGTGTGTCTGTATGTATCAGTGTGTGTATATGTATCATGTCATTGTATCTGTATATCTGTATGTGTCAGTGTGTGTATCTGTGATGTCAGTGTATCTGCATGTGTGTCAGTGTGTGTATCTGTATGTCTGCATGTGTGTTTGTGGATCTACCTTTTGGCCACACTTGCAGTAGGGGGGCCTAAAAAAAATAATGAATAATGCACTATTACTTGCCCAGGGTCCAGTCAATATTAAGGACGGCCCTGCTTTTTGCTGACGATACTAAGATATGTAAAAGGGTTGATGTTCCAGGAGGGATAAGCCAAATGGCAAATGATTTAGGTAAACTAGAAAAATGGTCAGAGCTGTGGCAATTGACATTTAATGTGGATAATTGCAAGATAATGCATCTTGGATGTAAAAACTCAAAGGCAGAGTATAGAATATCTGATACAGTACTGACCTCAACATCTGTAGAAAAAGACTTAGGGGTAGTTATTTCTGGTGACTTAAAGGTAGGCAGACAATGTAATACAGCAGCAGGAAATGCTAGCAGAATGCTTGGTTGTATAGGAAAGGGTATTAGCAGTAGAAAGAGGGAAGTGCTCATGCCATTGAGACTTCACTTGGAGTATTACACGCAGTACTGGAGACCATATCTCGAGAAGGATATTGATACTTTAGAGAGAGTTCAGAGAAGGGCTACTAAACTGGTTCATGGATTGCGGGATAAAACTTACCAGGAAAGGTTAAAGGATCTTAACATGTATAGCTTGGAGGAAAGACGAGACAGGGGGGATATGATAGAAACATTTAAATATATAAAGGGAATCAACACAGTAAAGGAGGAGACTATATTTAAAAGAAGAAAAACTACCACAACAAAAGGACATAGTCTAAAATTAGAGAGGCAAAGGTTTCAAATAATATCTGGTTGTATCACTTTACTGAAAGGGTGGTGGGTGCATGGAATAGCTTTCCAGCTGAAGTGGTAGAGGTTAACAGAGTGAAGTAGTTTAAGCATGTGTGGGATAGGAATAAGGGAGTAATGAAATTATTTAGAAAATTGGGCAGACTAGATGGACCAAACGTTTCTTATCTGCCATCACATTCTATGTTTCTATCTGTTTAACCCCTTAAGGACCAAGCTTCTGGAATAAAAGGGAATCATGACATGTCATGTGTCCTTAAGGGGTTAAAGTATACCTTGCCAAGGACATATCTGCTAGTAATCATCATCAAGGCTGCACTGGATTTGATCAGGTGCACTTCTCTGTAGCTCCATGCTTTTTTTGTCATCAAACTGAATTTTACCTGTAAACCTAAAATATTTAGAGAGGATACCTTCACTGCCACCTTACTTTTAGTTGTGGGTGTCAAACCGGACTTTACATAGGACACAAGGCCATGTGTTTAGACTGGAAGAAAGAACATTTTGTCTAAGGCAAAGGAAAGGTTTTTTACTGTAAGAACAATCAGGATGTGGAATTCTCTGCCTGAAGAAGGGGTTTTATCAGAGTCCATACATATGTTCAAACAGCTACTAGATGCATACTTGCAAAAACAGAATATTTAAGGATATAATCTTTCAATGTAGGGTAATAACTGCTTGATCCAAGGATAAATCTGACTGCCATTCTGGGGTCAAAAACAAATGTGAGGAAGGCTGAACTTGATTGACGCAAGTCTCTTTTCAGCTATGTAACTATGAAAACTATGAAAGGTAAGAAACCAGAGGATAGAGACTCTAGCAGCCTGGACATTCGTTATTTACTTAAATGCTCTCAGAGGGACTCCTGACCCAAGATAACACCACATGAAGACAGATCATGGGAAAGAGACATCTTTTAACTATCGACTTCAGTTTAATCCTACCTCTACTGGGGACCTGGAACCAGTAGCAGCAAGAATGCCTTAAAGTTTATTTGCTGCAGAGCCGGATTAAGAGCACGGTGGGCCTGGTGCTGACAATTATGATGGGCCTAATTACGGAATCTTATCGACCAAAAACACTAAAACAATCATACCTCCCAAGCGTCATGTATCTGAAGGAGATGGTGCTGGAGGAAAACTCATAGGATGCAGCTATAAGAAAACACATACTCTATGCTAATCTCTCTCTAACTTATGCTTTCATCTCTGAAGTAAATCCATAACCCCTAACAGCAGTGTCCAGTGAAGCAGGAAGTCAATGGGCGGGGTAAAAGGGTGTGCCACTGGCGCGAATCACGTGACAAGACCTGCCAAAAGGGGTGAACATGCCCAAAAAGGGGGCATGTTTGTCCAAAGAATTGAAGGTCAGCCTGGCATGAATGCATGTCAGGCTGCCTGCCAATCCTGCAGGCTGTCCAACTAAGGGCATACTATGCAGGCAGCACCTTGAGCTTGACATAAATGCATCTAATGATGCGCTCACTCCATTGTTTCTAAGGACTGTCCCCTAGCACTCGCTGGTCCACTTGTCTCCTTACCTTCTTACTAGCTGGCAGAAGTTCCTGGTATATAGTCTGAGACAGAGAAAAGGTGTCTGTAGTGAGTGTAGAAGAAAGGGGACATGCCACAGTGTTAGAGAGACCAATGTCTGCATTACCTAAACTAACTTTAATGTCAGCCAGTGCACACAAGTTTTGTTCCCATACATCCCTCTTAAGCTTCCAAACTTAAAGGGACACTATAGTCACCAGAACAACTACAGCTTATTGTATTTGTTCTGGTAAGTAGAATCATTCCATTCAGGCTTTTTGCAGTGAACACTGTCTTTTCAGAGAAAATAACTCCACCGGCCGCTTCTTAGATGGCTGCTAGAGGTGCTTCCTGGGGCAGTACTGCCTAGTGTGCAGCACTGCCATTTAGTGTCTCCACCCTCTGCATGCAGACACTGAACTTTCCTCATAGAGATGCATTGATTCAATTTATATTTATGAGGAAATGCTGATTGGCCAGGGCTATGTTGGACTTGTGCTGGCTCTGCCCCTGATCTGCCTAGTTGACAGTCTCAGCCAATCCTATGGGGAAGTATTGTAATTTGCTTAGACCACCACTTCTGAGCCAGCAGCTGCAGAATTGAATACAAGTAATATTTTACTATATTTAGGGAGGCAAGAAGGGGCAAGAATGGGTGGTGGTTTTAACATAATAGGGTCAGAAATACATGATTGTGTTCCTGACCCTATGGTGCTCCTTTAAGCAAGAGTATGTGAAGAGTAGTTAAGGTTGCCACCGTTCTTTGAAAAAAATACCAGCCTTAATCATTTGTATAATTATTTAGTTATGTGTGACATCACATGATGTAAATCACAAGGAGTGACATCAGAGAAAATTCTGTAAAATCACCAACAAGCTACTCACAGTTTGATTCTGCTGTATAGATGGATTGCTCCCAGTGTCTCCCTGTCTCCCAGTGTCTCAATCTCGCAAGTCACTCATTGTCTGTGTCCCTATGTATCACAGTGTCAGTGTCTCCATGTCGCCCAGTCTCCCAGTGTCTGTGTCCCCATTTCTCCCAGTGTCCCAATGTCTCAGTGTGTCCCCATGTCATTAGGATACTGGGGACACTGAGAGACATGGGGACACTGGGAGACATGGGGACACTGAGACATTTAGGGAAACTGGGAGAAATGGGGACACTGAGACACTAGGGACACAGACACTGGGACACTGAAACATTTGGGGACACTAAGACACTAGGGACACAGACATGGGAACACAGACACTGGGAGACTTGGGGAGACTGGCTGGGGGACAGACACTTGGGGACACTGGGAGACATGGGGACAGTTGTGGACATAGACATGTGGACACTGGGACATATAGGGACACTGGGAGACATGGGGACACCAGGCACACAGACACTGGGAGACATGGAGACACTGAAACATTTGGAGACACTAAGACACTAGGACACAGACACTGGGAGACTAGGGGATACTGGGAGACTAGGGGACACTGGCTAGGAGACAGACACTTGGGGAGACATGGGGACAGTTGTGGACATAGACATGGGGACACTGGGACACAAGGCACACTGAGACATGGGACACATACACTGGGAGACTTGGGGACACTGAGACACTAGGGACACTGGCTGGGGACATGGTGTCTCCGTGTCCCAATGTCTCCCAATGTCCCTATGTCTCACAGCGTCCCCATGTGTCTCAGCATCCCCCAGTGTCCCCTAGTGTCTCAGTGTCCCCAAGTGTCTCAGTGTCCCCAGGTCTTCCAGTGTCTGTGTCCCCATGTGTCCCCTAGTGTCTGTGTCCCCATGTGTCCCCTAGTGTCTGTGTCCCCTAGTGTCTGTGTCCCCATATGTCCCCAAGTGTCTGTGTCCCCATGTTTTCCAGTGTCCCCAAGTGTCTCAGTGTGTTCCTACTGTCTCAGTGTCCCCTAGAGTATGTGTCATCATGTGTCCCCTAGTGTCTGTGTCCCAGTGTCCCCATGTGTCCCTGCTGCCTTTACCCCCATCCATCACTTACCTGAGCTATAGAGCTGCTGTCTGGACTCTCTGTGCTGTGTAGCTGCTCCCCCGTGGATGAGTGAGTAGTAGAGAGAGGCAGGGATATTCTGTAACTTCCTATCTCTGCCTCTCTCCACACACAGTGACCCCTACTGGCCGGTGCTGGTATTGCAGAGTAATTTCCATTTATTCTGAGAAAATTACCTGCATTTGTATTGCTGGTATTACTGCAATAC
>OW240913.1:173121697-173156036 GCA_933207985.1 Pelobates cultripes
TCTCACTGTGATTTTCACAGTGAGAAGACGCCAGCGTCCATAGGAAAGCTTTGAGAAATGCTTTCCTATGGACTGACTGAATGCGTGCGCGGCTCTTGCCGCACATGGGCATTCAGTGGATGACGTTGGAAGAGGGAGGAGAGTCCCCAGCACCAAGGGAGCCCGGCGCTGGAGAAAGGTAAGTGTTTAACCACTTCCTCCCCCTTCAGACTGGCAGGACTGGGATCCAGAGGGTGGGGGGGGGGCCCCCAGAAGACCATATAGAGCAAGGAAAACTAGTTTGTTTTCCTTGCACTGAAGTGGTCCTTTAATATAGTATGCTAGTCACTTAATAGTTGTTATTACTGAGTCATTTGTTTACTAAAATGGCATATATGTATTTTTGGTGTGGAATTATTCCCCATAATATTTTCCACTATGTTTACTCAGAAATCCTCTTTCACAATTATAACTCAATGTGGATCTTCACATGCTTGACTGATTCCCTGCACTCTGTAAAAGTCTTGGAATATTTTTTCCTCATGTTACTCTGTTATACTTGTGATTACTTTGTTGTAACATCATCGACTGTTTAGGACTGTCTTGGACTGGCTTTTGAGTGTATCTCCTTCCTCATAGGCATTTTGTTTGTCCTCCAATTCAACCTTTCCACTCTTCCTCTTATTGTGTCAATCAGAATCATTGCCAATCCAGAAGTTTGACTGGTGGTCATTTCATAATTTTCTATAATTGGCTTCTGTTAGTTAATTCTGCAACCAATCTCATGCGTATGGTATTTTGCACCGTCTGTCCCATATGATGAGACACCTGATCAGTGAAACAATCGCCGGGGGCCTGTTTCCAACGGGTCTATCTTCTGTGTCCACTATGGTCATTCTATCCATCTAGATTCTGTATGTGACTTTTGATTAAGACCAACAGTTATTCTCTACCCTGTCTATCTTTTTAGTGGCTAATTGCCGACTAGGGACATTTTATTTTAGTGCGGAACAGAATTGTCAATAGTTTAGCTGCTGTTCAGGTGCCTTCTCTGTGGGTTATACTTTCTGTAACATAGCTTGCAGTTTCTGTTCTCTGATACAATTATTCACTCTGTGGTGATCTGTCTTTGTAACTGACAGCTAAGTTATTCTACAAGTGTCAAATTATATTCACATAAATACTAAATAACACTTGAGTTTCCCTGCACACCATTGGCTAATGTTTCTACAGCATCTAAGCAACATAGGATATCAAGAACACACAACTTGCATCGAACTAACTTATTATTGTTTTTTTAATATAAACAGTTTTTACATTGTTTACAATAAAAGTAAAAACATTTTTTTTAAATTCTTTATTTTTCTTGTGCAGAAGATTACAACATGCGGCGCCACGACGGCGTGCACAAGCTATTTCAGTGTCTCACAATGTCATGGCAGAGTAAACAGCACATTTAAGTTTTTAACAGATATAACAGGCTTAGTACAAGTGGGTAAAACTTTTGTAACTAGGCTATACATGTGTGGTTATATAGTTATTGAGTTACAGGCTATGCATATTAAAAGCAAGTACAGATTTCTATACGCTTAGTAGAATTTAACCACCAGGGGACAGTAGAATGCCGGGTACACATGCAGGCTCAGGCGTTTTAAATGCTTTCTGTGGGGAGCTGCAAGAGGAGAACCTGCTGTAGTAAGCACACAGTGATATTATGAGTGGGGTGCTAAGTTAAGGGGTATACTCTTATCTACTATAACTTTAGGTATACATGTTTAGCATCTGCTTAATCATTCCTGCAGCTGTGCTAAGTCTGGTGTCCTTTGGAGTGTCAAAGTTCCTTGTGATTTTGGCAGATTATGTCAGTGTTTGGGGCTTGTCATCCAGGAGTGGAATGGAGCTTATATGTTAGTTGTTCCCCTAAATGTTGGCAAGGTCAGAGTCCTTATAGTCCCCACATACCCGCTGGTGTTAGTGACAGGTGAGGCCTCGGACGGTGTGAGTGTTCTCTTGGTGGTAAGCTGAGCTTGCATGTGGAGTATACCCTTGTAAAATTATCCGATGTGCGGAAGGAGCTCGCCGTTTGTCTTCTGGCTGCTGTCAGGTTACGGTGTTCTGATCTGCTCCGGTCAGGAGACGGTGCCGAGCCATTGTTCTGGTGCTTCCTCCTCTCTTCTCTGTCTCTCAATTAGCGCGGTGGCCATTTTAATTTTTGTCATGCGGTCCCCGGATGGTCTTTCTGCCACCTAGGTGTCCCAAGTAACCACTGCCTCCCCGGTGGGGTCCGGGATAACCCCCCCGGCCCACAGGGGGGTAACGGGGCCTCAGTAGGCGTGCGAGTGATCCTGCCGGACTAAGCATGGGAGATCGGCCGCTTCTCCCGCCAGAGCCTCACAGCAGGCAGCAAACCCATCTGCCCTTCAGTCCGTGTCGCCAGCAGGCACCGAGGGTTGTTGGTCAGGTCCCCTTTTCCCTCTCAGCAGCTGAGGGTTTTTGCAGGTGAGAAAGGGTAATTTTAAGCCATTTATGGAGGGTTCTTAACGGAGCCGAGGTGCCCCACGTCCATCCAGCTTGGCGGTCAAGCCCCGCCCCCCCATAAAATGTTAACTTTTGGTTGTTTGTTCTATTGTTCGTCAGTATAGACCCTGCTTTCTCTGCAACTAGTTTTTTACTATAGCAAAGAAAAGAAGAAGAAATCTGTCCCTAAAAACTATATATAGATATAGTTAATAACTTTAAAATCTCAAAAATACTTTATTAAACAAAAAAGACTCACATATACTTTGCAAAACAAACCCTGACAGTAGCTACCTGACTCAAGATTGCGAGTTAATTACAGTTATCTAAGTAAGGAACACAAATAAAGGGAAATAAAGGGAAAGGGAAGTGAGAAATGACACACAAAAGTGAACAAATTAATTAAATAAACTGAGCTGGCCACCTCCACGAACAGGTTGTTACACTGGGATAGCCACCACCCTCACAAATTAAAAGCCTCCATCCCTTACAGCCAGTACCTGTGGGCAAGGCGCAACTGCTCAGTAGATCAAACCTTTTACAATGAATATAAAATATTAAGATCTCGTTTTAAGGAACTGGGGTATCCCAACCATGTTTTGAAGAGTGCTTTCCATCGGGTGTGTGATATGGACAGAAACTCTAGTCTTCATTTTACCAAACCAAAATTGGAACATAAAGCCCCACGTTGTATCGCCACTTTTGACCGGGGTGGGGACCTATGTCCAAGATTCTGAAAAGAAATTGGCCAATACTCTTACACAACCCTGTACTCCTTAAAGTACTACCAGAACACCCACCATTAACAGCACGCAGACCGAGTAATCTACAAGATCAACTTGTTCGGAGTCACCTAGCATCCCCTTTGCCTGCTACAAATTGGTTAACAAATACTAAGGGAACCTACAAATGTGGGCATTGCAAGGCCTGTCAGTATATCTTGCCCTCCAAATCAACCACATCCACACAAACTCACATCACTATAGATACAAATGCTTTGGTGAACTGCAGTACCACACGAATAATCTATCTAATTACATGCAGCTGTGGAATCCAATATATTGGAAAAACTTTTCAACAGTTTAGACGCAGAATTTTGCAACATGTAACTTCCATCAATAATATTGTCACACCCATTCCGGTGGCAAGACATATTCTGAATTTCCATGATGGCAAACCTGACAACTTGAGATTCCAAGCCATTGAAAAATTACTGCCTAACCCAAGAAAGGGTGACTTTAATAAGGTTCTGCTATGAAAAGAATCTCAATGGATTTTTTTTCATTTAAGACCCTGGCTCCCCTCGGTCTGAATGAAGAATTCAATTATACACCATTTATACACTAATAAATTGTTACCACTGGGCTAATTTCCTGATCAGTCTATAATTTTTCCTAATAATGCAAGTCATCATTAATGACTCTTTAACCATAACGGCTTTCAGCCCCAGGGGATCGCAGCTACTTACCTCCACTGCGATCCTCTTCTGGAGGGCTGCCTGACCGCCCAGGCAGCCCTCCCCCGGTGAATGAGGCCCCCGGGGGCCATGTGATCGCTCTCAAAGAGCGATCACATGGCCCCCTATAGCTGGCTATGGATCTGCCAGCAGGAAGACTGTCTGAAATATCAGACAGTCCCCCTGCTGGTGGGAAATGAAAAAAAAAAATAAACGTGTAAAAAATAAAAAAAATAAAAATATATTTGTGTTCGGGGCAAATAGCCGTATATGGAGTAAGGTTCCAGCATAAGCGTAGGATAGTATAAAGGGAGCAAGTCGGTTGTGGTGTGCCGAGACCGACGATACGGTAGGCCTGTAAATAAAGAGGGCCCACCAAGGAGTAAGTAAGTAAAGTAAATGGAAAGAAAAGAGAAAGTGTTGAAATGAGGAGTGGGTGGGAGGGTCATTCTGATGCTGACCTCAAGCGATATGAGTCAGGTAAGGGGTGTCCCTTATATAGGGGAGTGAATTAATTTAAGCCCCTCCCACAAATACAGGCCAAATGGCCTTAAAACTTGTGTTCGGGGCAAATAGCCGTATATGGAGTAAGGTTCCAGCATAAGCGTAGGATAGTATAAAGGGAGCAAGTCGGTTGTGGTGTGCCGAGACCGACGATACGGTAGGCCTGTAAATAAAGAGGGCAAAAAGAATAATCAAAGATTTAATACAGTCAACAATATATACAAATTAACCAGACATTTCCTTAAATGCATTACGGTATTTAATTCCTGGAAGGATTTTTGAAGGTAGGAATCTAGGACCGCAACTGGACACCATTTGTTGTGGGTAGGATAGTATGTTATCTCTACTGTTGGTGCGTGTTGACTCGTTTCGGAATGTGGTAGTGCCAATAGGTAATGATATATGTGTTTACATACGTGGGATCGTTGAAGACAATGATCTGTCTGAGTGGTGGTTATGGTAGTGGATTCTCTGGCCTGAGAAAGGCATAAAAGGCAGTGTGCATGGTGGTAATGGCCAACTTGGTAGTATAATTGAATGGTTGTAGCTCTAATAGGTCCGATAAGGATGGAAAAGTTGGATGGCTATTGGTAATATCTGAGAGGAACGTGGGGGGATGGATTCCTGAAAACCTCTGAGTATATTCTTGTCTGGTATGATATCATGAAGTTATGGTAGTTTTGGCCATAGGTTATCCTGTGTTGTTGAATGCCTGTAAAATATATAATTAATGGTGTGTGAGATGGTTTTAGTTTAAGGTGGCAAAAAATGAAGCAAAACCTAGGAGAAATGTTATGACACAGATTGAGCTATGTCGTGTTCCAATGAGATTCTTTAAAGCCAGGTGAATAGGTGTTATGCGGTCTACAAGTATGGGATGAAAGTGCTAGGTGGGATAGTGCATGCTATGTTGCATGAGTATGTCTAATCCATGATTTTGTCTCTGGAACGAAAGAGTGGCCGTGACTGTATGGGCGGCTGTAGGAAGCGTATGATGAACGTGCCTGGAATATAAATGAGACAATTGTCGGCAAGGATGTATACCCCCGCCTGGTACATGAAAGTAAAAGAAATGTGGTTAGTGGCCAACCAAGTGAGTTCCCCAGCAATACCATGATCGTATGGATGATGAGTGGCATTTGTTGATGATATGACATGTGCTTAGTTGTCTGAGTAACAACGGATTGATGACCCTGACCATGATTTACCCCATGCCACAGCAGCTGCTTTTAGCGGGGATAGGATTGCCCATTTTATGCCATGTAAGTGCCAGTTTGTAGGGTAGATGGTAGCAGTTTACTGTGTTGATGATATTGGTCTTACTTAACGAAGCTTCAACCCATGCTTGAGTGATAGCTGTAAAGGTAGATCAATGGTGTGTATAGTAAGGAAACTCCTCGGAGGGTATGAGGGAGTTGAGACTTGGGGTAGCGAAGGTGTGTGGTGCCAATAAGTCTATGGTTAGTCTTTGTTTAAGGGAAGATTCCCTTGTGACAATACCAATGTGTTTGTGTTTGGTGCCATGCTGTAAATGGTGGAGATTGGAAAACCCAAGTAAAAACCCCTCTGCAAATCTTGGCTATGAGTGTGTTTACAGCCGACGGTTCTGCTGTGCTAACTGTAAGTGAGGGCATACTATATTCCTTGAGAGTTTATTTATGATACCTGTATGGGAGCCCTTTGAAGCTCCAGAGCCTTAGTAAATCTACTACAAGTCTGGAAGGGTGATGAGTCAGTAGTGTTGAAAATGCATTGGTGTGTACAGATGGTGAGTACGTTATTTGTAAGTTGTATTGGGACACATGGTTTGTCATGTGCCCTGAATGATTTGAACATATATGCAACAGTCTATATGCAATGCAACTACTAATATCAATTGTCTCTGGTAGTTCAGAGGTGCTGGTACCTGGAGCCTGAGAGTGCTCGCCCATTTGTTTGGGAGAAAATCCCTTCTGGATGGGTACCTGCACAAATAAGCATCTCTACATATTCCAAATGCCAGCACAACCAAGGGATGGTCAGTTCCCGATTTACCTAGAATCCCTGGGTCTGACCATCATAGATACATCATCATACATATATATGCCTTGTTTCCCCAATGTGCCGGGATCATATGTGCAGGGTTAACGTCTTGAACCAAGTAACCGAGTTTCGGTTGGTGCTGGTTGTACAGTAGCGTGAGGCCCAGCCTTGTGAGGGCTGTGACTGACTCGAGATTGCCAGTCTGTCGTAAATTTTTTGGCTCATGAGTTTATGAGTGAGGCTAGCATGGCCTGGGTGTCACCTGAGTTGGTGTTGCTGGGCCTTCCCCTACTTCCGTGTTGTCCGTTGCTGTATGGAGGAGTTTGAATAACTCTGCTTTCCTTGCTGTGGCAGGGTAGGGGATTTGTCGCCTCCTTAGGTCGGAGCCACATCTCCTCTGCTTGAAGGTGTATCACTACTAGCCGGGGTGCCAGGAAGAGGTGATTCTTCACCATCTTTTTGAGAAATACTTAAATAACAATAAAGATTGCAATTATTATTTGTACCCAGGGGTCTTGTACTGGCTTGCTAGCTAAACCGTAAGGCGAAACGATTAGGCTTGGTGTTTTTTTTTTTTTTTTGGTGACTGGTGAGGCCCTGCTAGTTGCCAAGTGGCTTGAAGAGGCTCTATCTATGCTTGGCGCGAGGGGATTTTGTGTGGCCACCGAACGTTGTGGCAGGATGTTGGCCTCTCGGTGACAGTAACCAGAAAATAGGAAGGGGAGTGACAGGTGAGGCCCTCTCTATGATACAATGCGAGGCGGCTAGCTCACGAGTGGCCCGAGGGGTGTATGCCTCCGAGTGTGAGGCGGGGTGTTGGCCTCGCGGGACCACTAACCAAAGCGTAAAGCAGAGAAAACAGGAGGTAATACCTATTGGGCCATAGAACCCTAATTGCCAGTACATTACTACTATTCCAGGGAAGGTAAGAGATGAAGGTGTATCACTTCTAGCCGTGGTGCTAGGAAGAGGTGATTCTTCACCATCTTTTTGAGAAATACTTAAATAACAATAAAGATTGCAATTAGATATTTGTACCCAGGGGTCTTGTACCGGCATGCTAGCTAAGCCGTAAGGCGAAACGATTAGGCTTGGTGTTATTTGGTGACTGGTGAGGCCCTGCTAGTTGCCAAGTGGCTTGAGAGGCTCTATCTATGCTTGGCGCGAGGGGATTTTGTGTGGCCACCGAACGTTGTGGCAGGATGTTGGCCTCTCGGTGACAGTAACCAGAAAAATAGGAAGGGGAGTGACAGGTGAGGCCCTCTCTATGATACAATGCGAGGCGGCTAGCTCACGAGTGGCCCGAGGGGTGTATGCCTCCGAGTGTGAGGCGGGGTGTTGGCCTCGCGGGACCACTAACCGAAGCATAATGCAGAGAAAAAAGGGGGTAATACCTATTGGGCCCTAGAACCCTAATTGCCGGTACACTATTACTATTCCAGGGAAGGTAAGAGATGGATAACTACGTGAGCAGGTGTACGTACCTGGTAGTTGGTATTGAACCTGACAATCCGTATAGGTTTTTTAGTAGTAACTGTAACCTGAATGGATAAAATCGTATGGCATAAGGAAATATGGCATAGACCAAGCTTATCTTAAAACATACAGTATATGTGAAAGTAAAGTGCCATGATATGTAAATATTAAACATCATATCCATACTGGTTAAATATGTATCAATCTTAACCCATTAAGTGCCGTATGTATGTGAACCATATTACCAGTTACGTATATACAGATGCGTGTGCTACTGTGTAATAATATGTGTATTTATAACAGATATTGATATACTGCTTGCTATGTGAATTGTTGTATGCCTTATTGAATGGCAAGTGAACATGGAGTTGCAAAATGCAAGTGCACTGGAGATCTGCCGAGTGCCCTATAGGTGGCAGTGTAGTTGATACTGATTGGTATGTGAAATGTTGTTTGTCTGTTGACCAATAGGGGTCAGTGTTTTGGTGTTTGTAAAACCCCATGAAAAACCCCATGAAAATTGTCAATGTACTTGACAGACCTGTAGGTGGCAGTGTTGATAGAACCACTGTTAGTCTTAATGTGAAATGTAAATTATTGTGAATTAAACCTGAAGTTGAGCCTGTGTTGGAGTTTAATTCATAGTTTATGTTTAAAACAATCTTATGTGTAATTTATATTGGCTGGTAATTGTATATGACATGTGAAGACAGTTTTGCTGTTGACCAGTAGGGGTCAGAAATGCTGATTGTATGGTAAAATACCCTTTAACCCCTGAAGGATACATGACATGTGTGACATATCATGATTCCCTTTATTCCAGAGTTTGGTCCTTAAAGGGTTAATCCAAATGCAAGGTTAACGTGAGATTTTGAGAGTGACCTGTAGGGGTCAGTGTGGTTTATGTGAAACATTGTTTGTGAGCTATGCCCCAGCATTATAGTTGTGTGACAGGGAAACAAAGTGCCCGTTTGACAATATACAATAAGTGAACATAATAGCTTAATAACAGTCATTGTAACAAACCAAAGTTCTGTTCGTGGGTTGTAAATGCACGAAGCGTGTGTGTATTACAATAGTAAATGCATGAACTAGTACCCGTTTGGTAGAAAATTGCACGAACCGTGAGCCTGGTATGTCAGGGAAACAAAACAAAATGAGCAGTGATATTCGAAATGCACGCACAGAATTGCCTAGTATGTTTAGGCAATTGAAACAGAATGTGTTCCCGTTTGGGAGTATGCTAATGCTCGAAATTAGCCAGTGACAGATATAAACAAGTGAATTTAAACGAATGATATGCATGAACATCCAATGGTTTTAGGACAGATTTAAACAAAATGCAGCCGTAAAGTGAGGACCTGACCCGTGCATGGTGCCGTGGGACTGATGCCTGGCGTAACGGGTAGGTCGACTTACGGTTTGTGAGTCACTTGGACACCATCCACAGCGATAGAATGAAGAAAGAAGGTGGTAGGCCGGAAAAGCCTGTGGCTGAATTCCTGACACAGCTCAGCTTAGAAAACCTCATGGAGTAATCAGGTAAAATGGCGTCTGGATGACCCGGAAGTGGAAATCATTCTGATGCTGACCTCAAGCGATATGAGTCAGGTAAGGGGTGTCCCTTATATAGGGGAGTGAATTAATTTAAGCCCCTCCCACAAATACAGGCCAAATGGCCTTAAAACATATATAATATGTATATATATTATACATATAATATATATACATATTATATGTATATATATATATAAAACGTTATACGTTGTGTATTTTAATACTAATATTAGTATATATATTAATATTAAAATACACTTAGAATGACGTTACATATATATATATAATATGTATATATATTATATATATATATATATATAATATGTATATATATTATATATATATATATATATATTTGTGCTCGGAATTTAAATACGTGATGGATAGTAACTGTGAGCAAAGTTGGTTGTGGTGTGCCGAAACCAACGTACGAGTGGGCCTGTAAATAAAAGAGGGCCCACCAAGGATAATGTAGTTAAAACAGGGTGTAGGTGGGTGGGGACAATCAGCTGAGCGGCAGCGGTGAGTAGGGGCTGGGAGCTTAAGTAGGGGACTTACTCCTCCCACAAATTCAGGCCTAATGGCCTTTCTACTTGTGCTCGGAATTTAAATACGTGATGGATAGTAACTGTGAGCAAAGTTGGTTGTGGTGTGCCGAAACCAACGTACGAGTGGGCCTGTAAATAAAAGAGGGCAAAAAGATAAATTCGAGAAAATACACACTTTATTGCATTTTACAAGACCAAGTTTCTGAAAGCTTGGCGAAGCTCTTTCTCTGGTTGCGGAATATATGCGTTATATATGGAGGATTTCCATCGCCCGAGCCTTTTGATGATGTGGACCGGTGCGTTTGTGCTTGAGGCTGCTGAGGCGGCTCCTATGCGGAAGGAGTGCCCGGAGAATGCAGCCGGATTGTGTCCGAGCTTAGATAACAGGGTTCTGACATGTGACATCAATTTTGCCGTGGTAAGCGGGTGTCCTTGTAATGTTAAGAGCGGAGAGTCTGGCAGGTGAGTGCAAAAAGTAGACCGTAGTTGGTCGAGAACTTTCACCGGACACCAGGCATTATCAGTAGGGAAGAGAGGAATTATTGTAGGATGTATTGACCGGTTGGTTTTAGTGGTAGGGATAGAGAGGAGGTAGTGATCCTCTACCTTGGTGAGGTGTGAAGTTTTAAGGCATTGTGCGATATCTCCTTGACAAATCACTGTGAACTCTCTAGGTCTGAGAAAACCGTAGAAAGCGAGATATATGGCAGATTTTATCACCGTATTGGTGTAGCTATCAAATGGGGCTGTGTCAAGGAGATTGCTAAGAGACCTGAAGATAGGCCCGTCTATGGGTAATCTAGTGCTTGCGAGTGGTGGTGAAACCTTAGATATACCTTTCAAGACCTTTTTATGGGGTATGAAGACAAAAAGGGGGTGCTGTTAGGAAAATTGGTGAGGCTGTGGTGCTGAACCCCGGTGAGGTAAAGTTTAATGGTGTTGTGTGACAGATTAAGGTGTAGGTGGCAGAAAGAGGCAAAAGACACCATGGTTTGGATAGAAAAGTCACCTTGTAGCCCGAATTCTGCAGTGAATTTATTAAATATGTTAAGTGCCCTATTGTAAGTGATAGCAGTGTTGGGTGATAATGCTTGGTGAGTGAGTGATCTAGCGTGAAGCAAGAGTGTGCTTAATCCAATATTAGTTCGTGAAACCGTGGTGTCCTGGATGGCTGATGGTGAGCTGCTGGGAGTGCCTGAGAAAATGCCTGGAATCGAGAACGAGAAAGAGCGTCAGCGGCGGTGTTGTGAATACCCGGGATATGAGAACATACTAAGTGAAACTGATTGGATGCTGCCAGCCAGGTCAACTTGCGAATCAGCCGCATGATGGTTAGGGATGATGAGCGCCCTTTGTTAATAATATCGCAAGCTGCCGAGTTATCTGAGTAGCATTTTACTGCCTTGCCGGACCAGAGATGACCCCAGGTGTGTGCGGCCGCCACAATGGGGTAAATTTCAAATAGGGTTGAGGTCTCCCTGAATCCTGGCAAGGCATCCGTCTCAGTGGGCCAGTGGCCCCTAAACCAGTGGTTCCCAAAAATGGCTGCGAAACCGGTGTTGGCTGCTGCGTCTGTGTGGATGATGGGTGAAGAGGTGGAGAGAGGGGGGATAAACATGGAGATACCATTCCAGTCTTTCAAAAACTTCCCCCACATAGCCAAGTCAGCCTTGGCGTGGGGGTCCAAAGAAACTGTGCCGGAGTCTGGGACTCCATGGAGCAGGCAAAGAAGTCTGGAAATAAAAGACCTTCCCTGCGGAATGATGCGCATGGCGAAGTTCAGAGATCCAAGAAGGGACTGAAGTTCTCTCCTGGTGCAAACGTCATTCCGCAGGAACGTGTCTATCTCCCCTCTCAATCGTGAAAGTTTGTCGTGTGGAAGGCTAGCTCTGAGTTTGACAGAATCGAGCTCTATGCCTAAAAAGGTCAACTTTGTGGTGGGTCCTATAGTTTTGGCTGGGGACAAAGGGACTCCAAGTGTGGAAAAAAGTGCGGTAGTACTATTGATTGCTGTGGGTGTTGATGACCCTGGCTCTATCAGTAGAAAGTCATCTAGATAGTGAATAACGGAGTGACACCTGATGACATTCAGAAGCAGCCAGCATAGTGACTCAGCGAAAATGTCGAAAAGTTTGGGGCTGCTTCGGGAACCAAAAGTGAGTCGTGTTGAGAAGTAATAATACCCTCGCCATTTAACACCGTGTAAGTGCCAGAGTGAGGGGTGTATGGGCAGTAATTTAAAGGCGTTAGTGATGTCTGTTTTGCTGAGCCAGGGTCGATTACCAGATGTCATGATAGACTGTATAGCGTCGTCGATGGTGACGTACTGCAGAGAGAATTCGTCTGCTGGAATGAGTGCGTTTATGCTTGGAACAAAAGAGGAGTGCGGTGCCGATAAATCGATAATGAGACGTTTTTTATTAGAATATTTGTGAATAGCAATACCAATAGGGTTAGTGCGCCAGGAGGAAAACGGTGAAGAGGTGAAAGGACCGATCATGAAACCGTTTGTGGTTTCTGCGGAAATGAGAGTGTCTACAGCGACTGGGTCTAAACGTGCAGACTGGAGATTAGGACATTCTAGTGTACCTGGGGGAATGGCTATTATGCCTGTGTGAAACCCTTGTGAAAAACCTGTGGTGAGAAAATCCACTAAGTGCCTGCTGGGGTGACACCTTAGATAAAAAACCAGGTTGTCGATATTTATGTCGGTTAGTCATTTGTTTGGTGACAACCTGGCTGGACACATGGTCTTGGTATGTGCCCTGAAACATATGGAGCAGATGTGCAATAGTCTACAGGCGCTGAAACTGCAGGAGCCTGCGTTGAAATTATTGCACACCTGTGCTTTACCTAAAAAGGAGATGGGCCTACCCAGCTTATCCCGGAGACCACCCGCTGGCTTGTGAGGGGTGAAAGAGGAGTGAGGTGTGAACGTGGGGTGAGGGGTGAGAGTGGAGGTGGTGGGATCTGGTTCGACGGGACATAAGTCCGCCATGTGGGATGTGGAATTACAGATGGCACAAGCCGGGGGCCTGAGTCCGGCGAAGTGGCGACAGAAAAGTTCAGTGTCCATCTGACCCCAGTTCATTCTAATGTTGAACTGCTTGAGATGGGTCGCCGCCTTCGCTGAGACTGACTTGTGGTAGTCATAGAAGGAAGAGCCCCCGTACTTGATGCCTAGATCCACTACCTTGTGGAGATAGAGATCTAGCTCTTCTCTCCTATGGGGATACACCGTGCAAATGACGTCGCGGTATATCCCGAAAGCTATCACAAACTGTGGGATAGACAATTTTTTATTAAGCCTGGGATCCCTCGTTTTAAGCACAACAGAGATGTCACCATAATTGTATGCCTTGTTCTCGAGTACATCCTGAGAGGCTATGAGTAAAGACACCAGACACACATCCTTCCCGTCAAGGATATCTTTCCTGATAGAATCTGGGACGGAGTGTGCTGGTGACTCGAAAGGTGTGATGGCTGTGCCAGGTGCTGGAGGGGGGAGTATAGAGGGACATGAAGGTATGGCAGGTACAGCCGTGGTAGAGACTGGGACTACGGTGTTAGTACCTGAGGAGGAGATGGCGCTCTCCACCTTAGACAGCCTGCTATTGAGGGCCTGTAGATTGGCCAAGATATCTGCCAGGGTATCCTGGGTGGCCGTGCTGTTACTTGGTGGTTGTCCTTGAGAGCTAGTTCCCGGCCGAGGCTCGGGGACTTGGTGGGTAAGCAGCCTGTAAAGTTCTGCCTTTCTAGCTGTGGCCGGAAAGGGGATTCCCCTGAGCCTAAGCTCGGCTGTGATTTTGGGAATAGTCCATGCTCTCAAGGACGTGGGGGTTGAAAGAGTGAGTGATTCGCCTGGAGACACGGGTCTGATTGGCGTGAATGGTGCTTCTTCTGTCAGTTCTTCGGTTGGAATTGGTTCTTGGGACATTCTAAAAAGGAATGATTATGTGAAAGATATATTAGAAGGGGAGTGAGGTAAGAAGGGGGGGTATGGGGAGTGGTGAGTCTTGAAGAACTGGACTTTAATGCTAGATGCCGAGGCGAAAAACTTAACTATTGAATGACTGGATAGGTGAGGCCCTGCTAATGCCAAGTGGCGATGAGAGGCTCTACCTATGATTTGGCTTATGACGTAGGTGCCACAGACGTGGTGGCGGGATGTTGGCCTCTCGGTGACGATAAGAGAAATCAAAACGTGTGGCCGTGACAGGTGAGGCCCTAACTAGAGCCCTATAGTAAGGCATGCGAGGCTTATAACTATGATTTGGGCGTGGGGCCGTACCTCCGTGTTGAGGTGGGGTGGGGGTGGTAGGCCTCGCGGGATCAGATTTCCTGATAGGGTGGGCTAAGGCATTAGCCTGTGCCGTATAGCCAGTTCGATAGTATGCTAAAGGGTAAAGTTAGAGGACTGGAATGGTGTGTGGATACTAACCTTGACTGGTCGCAAATGGTATCTGGAGCCTCCTGGTAAGTGTAGAGAGTCTTGTCTTAAATGTTGTCTTTGAGGAAGAATCCTGGGGGTTTAAGACAGATCTTGATGTGTTTATACGTATTGTGATGTCGTATGAATAGTATAGGGAGAAGGTTTGTTAGGGGCACGACGTGAGATCCTGCATTGAGGGATCTGGGAGGTTTAGGTGTAGGAATGGGATGATTTTGGATATGAGTGAGAAGGCAGAATGAGGCCTTGGGGTAGCGAATGGACGTACTTGAGTAAGGATGTAAGTACCTGAAGGTATGGCTGAGTACCGTGTCAGGATTTGGTGTCTTCTTGAGCCTGGTGGCCGTATGACCGAAAGTCTGTGTAGACAAGTAGTAAAGAGATAACGTATCCTGGGCGTAAGCCTGAGGGAAGGTAGTAATGGAGTTGAGACCGCGTGAGGTCTAGTATTGAAAAGAGAGTGAACTATACCTTTGTTTAAAGTACAGAGCTTGTTTAATCGTGGCAGGTTAACTGCGTAGAAACGGTGGAAGCTTAGATTAATACAAGGATCTAAGGGTTTAACCAAGAAATGCAAATGCAACCAAGATGCAATCTGTAAAAGCCAAAAGATGTGACAGCGTGATTTATGTGCAAGGAATAGTACGGATTATGTGTAAAGGGTATAACTTGTAAATAGTGTTTAAAAAGACTTATCTGAGTGTTATTAGGAAAGAATGTTATAGCTTGAATTTAGACACGTATGAAGTTATGAACCGTGGTGAATATAATGTTTATAACAGAAAAATACTTTAAATGGTTTAACAAGGTAGAAAAACACATGGCTGGTAGTTAACCATATAATGTAACCGCAAACTCATATGAAGGAATAAATAATAGTAGGACTGTGATTAGAACTTATGCCAGCTTATCTTAAAAGAATAGAAATAACCGAATGTAAATTAGTAAGATGGTGTACGTGAATTAACCATACGAATAGGTTGATGCTGAAATAACCGAACGGAAAAGTGAATACAGATAATAATGAGCTTAAACATGAAATATTTATTCGGTTGTTTCCGTACGAAAAAGCGTAAAACGATAGCGAAATGAGCCGAACGTTCGTGCGTTTTTTGGCGCGAATGGAGATATAAACGAAAGCGTGTATTCGTGAAAATGCGAAAGAGGGAGCCTACCCCTACGTTTTTAGGCCCGAACGGCGGGGAAAAAGCGAACGCTAATTCCCACGCCTTGCTTACGTGAACGCGCCGGTCTCGTGACCGGAAGTCGGGTACCTCGACCGGAGGGAAACGGAGTGGAAGGGCCTCGGACGGACGGAGGATTGCACAGGGCGTCTGGCTGCTGGAAACAGGTACAGTTCTGGCGGGAAGCTGGACCGGAAGTGCTGGTTGCTAAGGACAATCAGCTGAGCGGCAGCGGTGAGTAGGGGCTGGGAGCTTAAGTAGGGGACTTACTCCTCCCACAAATTCAGGCCTAATGGCCTTTCTACATATAAAATAGATATATACACATATATTATATATATATATATATATATATATATATATATACGTATAATTACATTAATAAATAAATAAAATAATAAAATAAATAAAATATTGAAACAAAATTTTATTAAAATTATATATTCATATGTAATTTTCATTCTAACTGTATTTTGTTATTAATATATATATAGGTAACAAAATACACTTAGAATGACATTCTATATATATCTATCTATCTATAAAATACAAATAACCGCAAATCTATATTTATAGATAAATACATATAATTACATAAAAGATTACATTAGTATACACGTAGAATTTAAATACCTATAAATGCATATATATTAAAATTCTACGTGTATATTTAAGTAATCTTTTAACATAATTATGTGATTTGATTAATTAAAATTTGATTGACATGCCTGACAACACAGGGAGAAAGTGCAGAGAATTTAATTCGCAAGCACTATATTTGACCCTGTAACTCTCCAAGACACCATAAAACCTGTACATAGGGGGTACTGTTTTACTCGGGAGACTTCGCTGAACTCAAATATTAGTGTTTCAAACTGGTAAATTGTATTACAACGATGATATTTTAAGTAAAAGTGAAGTTTTTTGCATTTTTTACAAACAAACGGCACTTTTATGGACTATATTATTGTTGTAATGTATGTTTTACTGTTTTAAAACACTAATATTTGTGTTTAGTGAACTCTCCCAAGAATAACAATACCCCCCATGTACAGGTTTTATTGTGTTTTGGAAAGTTAGAGATACCCTTGATAAAGGCTACCAGTAGGAGCCGAAACGTTGGGGGTCCTTTTGTGACTCGTGTTTCTGCCCATTTAGGCTTGTGGAATGTGGTAATTATACTTTTGGTTACAATTTGCCTAGTAGTCACTGTTATGTACATTATGAGTACTTTATACGTGATTTGTATATGATTTGTATATGAATTGTATGTAATAAATAGAGATTGGGATTTGATTATTTTTGGTGTGCATTCTTTGATATTGTTTGTTTGGAAAGCTTTTTTCACACAAAAACAAATATGAACGCCAACTTTGGCCAGTGTTTGTGACTAAGTGGCTACTAAAAAAGACTAAACATACCCCACATTCAATACCTTGGGTTGTCTACTTTTTCAAATGGTATGCCATTATGGGGGTAATTCTCATTCTTGGGCTACCACACCGTCTCAAAGGTAACATTACTAATCTGGCAAATTTCAATTTGAAAATGGAACAGTCTATATTTGACCCTGTAACTTTCCAAAACACCATAAAACCTGTTAATAGGGGGTACTGTCGTACTCGTGAGACATCGCTGATTACAAATATGTGCATTTTTTTGCAGTAATACCTAACAGTATTATGACATTAACAGCTAAAATGTCAGACGGAAATACAAATTTAAAAAAAAAATCTTATTTTCTAAAAATTTTTCAATTGTATTCATAATAAATGATGTTCCATATATAAATAATTAATGATAAATTAAAGCCCTGTTTCTCCTGAACAAAATTATATATAATAAGTGTGGGTGCACTTAATGTGACAGCGGTGAATTACGGGTGAACAGACATATAGCGCAAATTCCAGTTTTTGTTTACGTTTTGTTTTGATCAGAACGTGTACTATTGACTCCATCCTGAAGGGGTTAATAAAGTATTTTTGAGATTTTAAAGTTATTACCTGTAACGGAGCTCCTTGTACTCCGACTGAGTACCCTCCGTTGATGGATGCTCCTAGCACTTCCTGAGGACTCCAAGCGCTGCAGCAGACACCGCAACCACTGCAGACTCCGCAACCGCCGTATCTTGACTGGAGTCTCGCCGTCTTCCTTCCACCCTGGATCAGCTTCTGTCCTCCAGGACCGTGTGGGAAAGAACTCTTCCTTCCACCCTGTATGAACCTCCAGCATCCAGGACTGTGTGGTGAAGACCCCTCCTCCCAGGAGAGCGTGTCAGGAACAAGCTCTTAAAAGAGCTAAGTGACTCAAGCTCAGGGGAGCATGCAGAGCATAGCAATCCCCAGTGTGATTATAACAGCTCCCTCCAATAACGAGACAAGGAATCAAGAAGAACTGTCAAAACCTTTATTTCCCTTGGGACCAGCCAATAGGGACACCACAATAACATTGTTGTGAAACCTCAATAAAATCACAAACAGTCAAACCATATCAAGCAACACACAGTGACTTATCACAACACAATGGCACATTTTTAAAGGGGTGGGGGAGACAATATTTAACAGTAAATATCTCACCTGCCTGCAGAATTAGCAATATGCAAATCTACCCGAATATGCAAATGAACCAGTCTTGCAATTCAGGTAGTGCATATTGCTGTTGCTACCAACAGAGGGCACTAGACAAGCTCCATAGCCAAACCCACCTAGTTGGTAGCAAACCTCAGCAATACAAGAGAGCAGGCAATACATTACACAGTACACACACACACACATTATAAACAATTACATTACACACACCCTGCACCTATAATGGGTACAGAGTGACTAAAACATAAGATAAATAAAGCAGCCTACATAAATAGTCTGTCTGAAGGTAGACTAGGGGCTTTAAAGCCAGATACATGAAAGAGTCATAGTCACAGGGGAGGAGGCTGGCAAGTAGGCCTCTCCAGGACCAAGTGGCGAAGGGCACTTCGTCACATTACCTATATCTATATATATTTTTTAGGGACAGATTTCTTCTTCTTCTTTTCTTTGCTACCAATTCTATTAGGGTTACCCCCTGTTCTGTTCCCCGGACTTCTTGGCCAACTATTCTTTATCTAGTTTTTTTCTGTAATCTAGCTCCAGTTCTTTAACACTCCCTCAGTCCTGCCTTCAGGATTTATCTCCCTCTACAGCAAGCGGGAATGACATCGCCAAATGCAGACTGGCAAGTATGTTTTGCCATTTGTGTTTTTTAAAGGAAGGGTGACCGTGCCAGCAAGGGTTACTCCATCAAAAAAACTTTATTGAACCCAGTTTTATTTACACTTTAAATTTTGAATAATTTTGATTTTTTTTTTAAATTGTTTGTAGAAGATTGAGAAAAATATTATTACGTTTCAGCATTATATACTGGTGATTCATGAAAAGATTCCTCCTTTTTCCACCTTGTCCATCTGAAGGTAAGATACAAGGCATCTGCAGCTATAATTTTTGGTGTGCATGAGAATATACTTCTTCATGTCAGAATCCATTTATGCATAGTCAACAAGGAAGCAAACTGTTAGTGTACTTTTCTATCCAGCACTGAGGCCCAATCCGCAATGTTAATTCCCCTGAGGACGGTAAAGATGGGTGGGACCATGTCATCATTGGATATCTGTTGCTAGCATGTTATGCATGCTACCAGTGGACGTTTCTTATACACAGAAGTGACATTAGCCAGCCCGGTAGTCTCATTCTGAGATGGCTAATGATGCTGTTAGAGGTTGGGTTACACTCCAACACCAAAGTTAATTATCTCTGTATAGGCAGCTTTTCATACTGAAATGCTGCGCATATAGTACATGCACCATTGCACTATGGTCATGGTGCCTGGAGTTAATTCTTTAACCATGCTCCTGAATGTGAATAATATCTATGCATAATATGCATAGATCAATTAACTGTATCTATTTCACCAGAACCTTTGTGGCATTGTAAGACTTTCCCCAACTATGCTTTATACCAGCACTTAACACATTAATGGGGTATTCTAAAAACCATCACCACGAAAGCCCATTGTAGTGGTAATGGTGTTATCTAGCAATTGGTGTCTCCCACATCTTCCCTGTCAAACCATTTTTGAGAAGTTTGACACAAACCAAAGGTTCTCCAGGTATCTTTACCAATACCCTTTACTTGCTGTACTGCTATTGCAATGTCAATTTTCCTCTAAATCTGGATGGCACTGATTAGCTGAGCTTATCAGCGGGTATTCTCAGCCAATCAACACTTTCCAAATTTTGGGAACATGGGCACCTGGGGAATCCTTGGCTTGTGTGGAATCGCTTGAAAATGGTTTAAACATTTTACTTTTAACATCAGATTACTCAAGCTTTCAGAAATAAGTGACAACTATTGACAAACTTACTCACCTTGAGAATGGCTTCAGCATTGGCAAGCAGTTTCTCAATAAGGAAAAGTTTAGCTTCCTCTTTTTTATCCCAGTCACATGACCTGGAACAAAATATACATTGGCTAAACACAAACATGTCATTGTACAAACAGTTAACACATAAATACAATGAGAGGCTGGATAATGTAACTCTTAAATCCCCCTTTCTTCTTTTTAACACAAAGAGCCTACATTTAATATGTTTTTATTTGTCTTTACACCAAAGGTAGGAAGGCTAAGTAGATGTTAATTAAAATAAAGCAAATTGTGTATGAGAGAATGTGAATGTGTCTGTCAGTGAGTGTGTTTGTGTGTTTGTCAATGAGTGTGTGTCTGTCTGTCAGTGATTAGGCTTATTGTCAAAATTTACAGACTTCCAACTGTTTGCAATGAAAAAATAAAGCAAAAGCAATTGAAATAGCTCAACACAATGAATGAATCAAGTGGTTTTCCCAAATTCAACTAAAAATTAGACTTCTACAGTCTCAAAAATGATTCAACCCCTTCATGGCAAGCATCTTTAATACTTAATTGAACACCTTTCTTCTGTTATGACCTGCTACAAACGAGATGCATAGGTTGACACCAGTTCCTGGTATCATTCATGAGCAATGTCCTCCAGTTCACTAATATTCTTGGCTTTGTGTGTTGCAACCTCCTTTTTTTCCCACCAGAGATTGTCCATAGGATTTAAGTTTGGTGAAGAATTTTGGTGGATTTTGAGGCATGCCTGGGATCATTGTCTTGTCGGAAGGTCCAATCATGTTCAAACTTCAGCTTCCTCACAGATGGCATGATGTTTTCTCCTAGGATTTCCTGATACTTCAATGAGTCCATCTTGCCTTCCACACGCTGCAGATGCCCATTGCCAGCGGATGCAAAGCAGCCCCAGAGCATCACAGAGCCACCACCATGCTAAACTGTAGGCAGCATGTTCTTTTGTATTCTGTTCCTTGTTTGTGAAGGGCGATGGTCTCTTCTCTTAACTTTGTGGACTATTCTTTTTACTTATCCATATTTCTAACATGCAGTCAAATGTGACACTCAACAAACCCCTAGCTAGTTCATTTATTTCAAGTGTTCCAGTCCCCCAGCTTCAGAAGCACCTTAGGAGGTGACCACAGCTATATATTTGAGGAGGTTTTGGTTAGTAATGTCACTTTATTAGTTTCATAGAGCAGATATATGGTAAATGCATTGTGATTATATACATCAAAGCACTGTCACTTTAATTGTTTAGCTCTGAAACTGAATTTTGTAAATTATGTTTATCACATTTATTTTGCTTTATATATATTCACAATGCTCTTACAATAGATTATTACAATACACTTTTGCTTATTTAGCACTAGCACTATTTATTTGTCTGCCACGTTTGAATTAGGGTACCTTGACAAAGCTTAACACAATATAGACACATGGTGGAACTGAATCCCCATATTTGTTTGCTGAGATAGGTGATTTTAAGTAGCTTTATAAAATTTTAAAATGTATTTTTATGTGTGCGCTGTTCTTTAATCTGGATTATGGATGGAGAAGGTGAGGACACGATCGTGAGGACTTGGCCTGTGGTGCTGGATTTAAATAATGTTATATATAAATATTTATTGCAGGTTTTCCTTTTTCATTTCCTTAGTGCCAAGTGTCCAGTAGGGCATTTAGACTTCAAAAAAATAGTACACAAAAAAGGGTTGGAATAAACCTTTAACATGGCCAAAAAACATTTGCCTATCACCTGGTGTGCATTACTACCCAAATAATAAATTTCCTTACAAAAGATCAAAAGGGGCAAAAGGGTGATAAAACATCAATCCAATTACCCCTCAAAACAAGGACAGAAGGTGCCTGTAGCAAGTGTGTTAAAAAATTACAGTCATGTCTACAAATGCTCGCAGTTTAGGGAATAAGATCCATGAACTTGTGGCAATAATGGCAACTAATAGTGTAGATTTAATCGCTGTTACTGAGACATGGTATAATGAGAAAAATGACTGGGAAATAGCAATACCAGGGTACTCTTTATATAGAAAAGACAGGGAAGGCAAGAAAGGGGGAGGGGTGGCCCTGTATGTGAAGGATAGCATAAAATCTAGCCTAATAAAAGTTAGTGAGGTGAACATAGAGTCCGTTTGGGTTATGTTAGAATTTGGTAATGACACAGTAACTCGTGTAGGTGTGATTTATAGTCCCCAGGGTAAATAGAAGAGTTAGATAATCTACTACATAACAAGAAGTGTCAGCGCTATTTGTAGACAAAAAACTCAGTTAACTTTTCTGAGTAATCTACCAATCTCTATGGTGCAACATAAAAAAACATACATACATATATATTCAGTGGTGAAATAAAATATGTTCAATCTCTTCAACCAAAATCACAGTGTACGTTACAGTTTTTGTTCCTCAACTAGTAAGTCAACTTAAATGTCCCAGAGTTCTATAAATGGTAGATGAGGGGGGATATTGCCACACAAAACTGGATCCAGAGTCTTTGAATTTGCTATTTGCAACAGTGTAATTCGTACCTTAAAAACGAATACAAAAAAGACTTCATAGCATAATTCTGTGTTTATTTAAAGGACCACTAGAGGCACCCAGACCACTTCAGCTCAATGAAAAACTGCCATGTTTACATTAGGGTTAATCCAGCCTCTAATGGCTGTCTCATTTACAGCCGCTAGAGGCACTTCTGTGCTTCTCACTGGACGCTTGCGTCCATAGGAAAGCATTGAGAAATGCTTTCCTATGGACTGATTCAATGCGAGTGCGGCTCTTGCCGCGCTTGCGCATTCGGTGGATGACTTTGGAAGAGGGAGGAGAGTCCCCAGCACCGAGGGAGCCGCTGCTGGAGAAAGGTAAACGTTTAAACCCTTCCTCCCCCTAGAGCCCGGCGGGAGGGGGACCATGAGGGTGGGGGGGACCAATTAACACTATAGTGCCAGGAAAACAAATTTGTTTTCCTGGCACTATAGTGGTCCTTTAAGCAAAACATTATATAGAAACCCTCTCCCCTAAAAAGGAACCCTTACATTAATGAGTTGTGGAACTTGTCTCCAAGAAACCACAGTAAAAGCTCTTGTTAACATTAAATTATGTTAACGATACCATCTGCTTCTCCTGTTTTCCACGTGATGGCTGAACATTCAAGCCGAAGAATAGTGGTCTATGGCAGGGAAGACGCCGGGATTGGAGACCGCTGCTGTAACCAGGCTCTCACACCATCTGCACTTCCAACGCGTTTCTCCTGTACTTGCGGGCTTTTTCAAGATAGTGCGGCGGCCATTCTGAGCGCTCTTTTATACGCTTACATCAGTTCACTTGAAAAATGTGTCATATTCACTAAACTCTTCTCTATAAACTTTCTATTAAAAGTTCTCCTCTTTTCCTTTTTATAGTAAAATTCAAATGGGGATTTCACAATATATCACAGAAATAAATAAATCATATATAACATGTTCACGGTTAAGATACATATACATATTACATCAAACAAAATAAAATATTCTTCTTGTTATTCTTCTTGACACTTCTTGTTATATATGTACTTATGTGAAATTTAAAAGGGATTTCTTATATGTATAGCTGCTTTCAAAATATTTATAGATATTTTTTTTAGATATTTTTGAATTTTATAGAATTTTTATAGTGTTTATAATATCTTATTGCGCTCTCTTACTTTTATTATTAGATAATCTACTAGTTGAGGAAATAGCTAAAATGACAATGAAAGGGGAAGTTATCATCATGGGTAACTTTAATCTTCCTGATGTGAACAGGAAAACCAAAATAGCTGCTTGTGCCAGGAGCACACATATTCTAAACTCCCTACTGGGATTGTCTCTAAAACAAGTCGCTGAGGAGCCAACTCGTAAAGAGGCCATACTAGATTTGGTATCAGATATTACTGTAGGTGAACGTTTAGGATCCAGTGATCATCAGTTACTGTGGTTTAATATAAGAACAGTGACTGAGTCACACCACACAAAAACAAAAGTTTTAGACTTTAGAAAAACAGACTTTTCTAAAATTAGAATATTTGTAAAGAAGTCATTATCAGACTGGAGCAATTTAAATGGAGTCCAAGAGAAATTGGATTATTTAAAAGTCGCACTGCTGAAGTCCACAGAAAATTGCATTAGGCTTGTTTGTAAAAGCAACAAATTCAAGAAACCACTGTGGAGTGTGGAAGATAGGCAGAAAGAGGCTAAGCAAGTTATAAGATTTTCCAAATCACACACAGAATAGAAAATTGCACAGTCAGTAAAAAAGGGGACAAAACATTTTTTAGATACCTAAATGAGAAAAGGAAAGTAAAGCAAGGATTAGTTAGAATAAAAACAAAAGAAGGAAGGTATGTAGAAGAGGATAAAGGTCTGGCTGACTGCCTCAATGAATATTTTTGTTCAGTATTTACAGATGGAAATGAAGGAAAGGGGCCTCAGTTAGGAAAAAGGACAAATGAGTAATTTATTACATGTGAGTTGACAGAGGAAGAGATTCTATTTCAACTGTCAAAAGTAAAGACAAATAAGTCAATGGGAAGATAGTCCCAGAAGATTGGAAGTTAGCGAATGTTGTGCCGATTCACAAGAAAGGTAGTAGGGAGGAGTTGGGCAACTACATGTCAGTAAGCCTTACTTCAGTTGTGGGGAAAGTAATGGAAACTATGTTAAAGGATAAGATTATTGAACATCTAAAATCACACGGATTTCAAGATCAGAGACAACATGGGTTTACTTCAGGGAGATCATGCCAAACTAATCTTTTGATTTTTTTGATTAGGTAACTCAAATAATCAGAGTAATGCTGTAGACATTGCTTACCTAGATGTCAGTAAGGCTTTTGACACTGTTGCACATAGAAGGCTTATCAATAAACTGCAATCTTTAAGTTTGGCTTCCAATATTGTTGAATGGGTAAGGCAGTGGCTGAGTGACAGGCAACAGAGGGTTGTCGTCAGTGGAGTATATTCGAAGCATGGGCTTGTGGGGTAGCTCAGTGATCTGTAATTGGACCCATTCTCTTGAATATTAGGCATGTGCATAGGAAAAATATTCGGTTCGGTTCGGCATTCCGAAATTCGGTAATTTCGGAACTTCGGGACCTCGGGAATTCGGCACTTCGGCACTTAGACACTTCGGGACTTCAGAATTTCGGAACTTCTCTTGCAGCCGCTTGGTAGATAACTCCCTAATTCCCACGGTATTAAGGAGTTATCTACCAAAAGGCTGAAAGACCTAAATTGGTCTTTCAGCCAAATTTACTAATACTAAGTACAAACTACTTAGTATTAGTAAATTGTGCCCCTACTCGCTATATCGCAAGTAGGGGCATGTCTATTAAACAGTGAGCAGCTAGTGGCTGCTCACTGTTAAAAAAAAAAACTTTAAAAAAGGGGTCCCCCCTCCCGAGCCCCCACCCACAACACGCAAGTGGGGGCTTTTAAACTAAAGGGAGGGGCCTATTGCCCCCACTTTAGAAGTGGATGGGGTCCCTAAAGTAAAATAATGGAGGGGGGACCTATTGTCCTCCCCCGGCCCCACCCCTGAGCGGCGGGTGGGGGCCCTAAAGTAAAATAATGGGGGGGACCTATTTCCCCCCCCCCTGGCCCCCACCCCTGAGCGGTGGGTGGGAGCCCTAAATACTAATTGGGGGGACGTAATGTCCTCCCCCCTGGCCCCCACCCAACTCTCAGGGGTGGGGGCCCTAAATTAGAATGAGGGGGGCCCAATGTCCTCTCCCCTGGCCCCCACCCCTGAGCGGTGGGTGGGGGCCCTAAATATTAATTAGGGGGGGACCTAATGTCCTCCCCCTGGCCCCCACTCCTGAGCGGTGGGTGGCAGCCCTAAATATTAATTAGGGGGGGACCTAATGTCCTCCTCCTGGCCCCCACCCCTGAGCGGTGGGTTGGGGCCCTAAATACTAATTAGGGGGGACCTAATGTCCTCCCCTGTGGCCCCCACCCCTGAGTGGTGGATGGGGACCCTAAATTAGAATGGGGGGGGGACCTAATGTCCTCCCTCCTGGCCCCCACCCCTGAGTGGCAGGTGGGGGCACTAAATAAAAAATTAACCCCCCCCCTTCCCCAGGTGACTAGGGGTCCCCAAACCCCTAGTCACTCCCCTCCCAAAAAAATGAACCCCTACCTACCCCCTGTCACGTATTCATCCGCTTATAGAAATGTGGTTAATGACATTTACTGTCCACACAGGAAAAGTTGTGCCGAGCAGCAACCTAATCCACAGAAGGGTTAATGCTGAGCAGTAATTGTGCAAATGAAACCTGGTGTCATGTATTCATCCGCTTAGAGAAAAGTGATTAATGACATTTACTGTCCACACAGGAAAAGTTGTGCCGAGCAGCAACCTAATCCACAGAAGGGTTAATGCTGAGCAGCAATTATGCAAATGAAACCTGGTAACTGACTTTGGGGTCAAAGGCCGGTTACAGCCTATCAGAACTAAAGGAGGGGTATTTAGGCCCAGTTCTCAGCCTGCTCAGTGCCCTGTCGTGGTTTCCCTTGTGGTTGTCTGAGAGCGCGTTCCTGTTTATAGTTTTCTACCTGGTTTTTGACTTTGGCTTTGTTTATTGACTTCTCTATATTCTGGTATCCTGACTCCTGGCTTTCCTCATCGCTGTGTCCCTTTCTGTGTTCCCTGACCTCGGCTAGTATTTTTGACTATTCTTTGTACGTTAAATCCGGCCATTCTAAGGACCGGTAATACGTTACTTATTTGTCATCCGTGCTGTACAGTTCTACGTGCTGGATCAAACAGTAATCCTGACACCCCCCTCACCCTAAAAATAGTGAGGGGGGACCATTAGCTAAACCTAAAATTGATGGATTAAGTAACCAATCAGAGTGTTATGAGTCAAATTACACAGCGTGGGAAAATTCCAAAGAACTTTCCCACGCTGTGTAAAATGACACAGAGCACTCTGATTGGTGGATTTCAAGCCAACCAACTTACCTGTCAGTCTCTTCATTTACCTGTCAGAACACTCTGATTGGATGGCTTAAACCCACCAATCAGAGTGCTCTGAGCCTAATTGCAGGGCTGGGCAAGGCTTATAAGCCTCGCCCCACTCTGCAGAGCTCAGTCTTCCATGGGTGAAGAAGGATTTTTTTTTTTTTTTTTAAAGTGCTTCGGTTATTATGGCTTTTTATTTGGCCTTTTTTGTGGCTGAAAAAAGATTTTAGAAGAAAGAAAACATCAAATGGTATGTTTTATTTTATTTTTTAACAGGTTTAGCTAATGGTCCCCCCTCACTATTTTTAGGGTGAGAGCGATAGGTAGGGGTTCATTTTTTTGGGAGGGGGGGTGACTATGGGTTTGGGAACCCCTAGTCACCTAGGGAGGGGGGGGTAATTTTTTTATGTAGTGCCCCCACTCCTGAGCAAATATTAGGTCCCCCCCTAATTAGTTTTTAGGGCCCCCACCCACCTCTCAGGGGTGGGGGCCAGGGGGGAGGACATTAGGTGCCCCCCCCAAATTAGTATTTAGGGCCCCCACCACTCAGGGGTGAGGGCGGGGGGAGGACAATATGTCTCCCCCCCTCATTATTTTACATTAGGGCCCCCACCCGCCGCTCAGGGGTGGGGGCCGGGGAGGAGGACAATAGGTCCCCCCCTTATTCTAATTTAGGGCCCCCACCCACCGCTCATGGGTGGGGGGCGGGGGCGGCCATAGGTCCCCTTAGAAACCCCCACTCGCGCAGCACGGGTGGGGGCTTGGGAGGGGTGGACG
This sequence comes from Pelobates cultripes, assembly GCA_933207985.1. Classification (NCBI taxonomy): domain Eukaryota; kingdom Metazoa; phylum Chordata; class Amphibia; order Anura; family Pelobatidae; genus Pelobates; species Pelobates cultripes. Next base: position 173,149,558 of record OW240913.1, read on the forward strand.
TTTTTTTGTTTTTTTTTTACAGTGAGCATCCACAGGCTGCTCACTGTTTAATAGACATGCCCTTACTCGCGGTATAGCAAGTAGGGGCATAATTTACTAATACTAAGTAATCTTAGTATTAGTAAATTTGGCTGAAAAACCAATTCAGGTCTTTCAGCCTTTTAGTATATAGCTCCCTAATACCGTGGGAATTAGGGAGTTATCTACTTATTCATTCCTGTCATTACATTGACAGGCTAAGTAACTTACATTTTATATGAATGTATGTTACTTAATTGTTGTAAGTGTTGCAAATGCTTACAGCTGAATCCTGGCTATGTTTGTATACTTTTTATTTAAAATTGTATACAGTGTAACATTCTTCATTCTTCCACTGGGTAAGTATATTAGTACTTAGGCAATACTGTGCTTCGGCACTTTGACACTTCGACACTTCGGTAATTTCGGAACTTCAGGACCACGGCACTTTGGCAATTCAGCACTTCGGCTATTCGGACATTCGGAAGTATCCGAAGGTCCGAATTGCCCAAAATTCATCCAAATTCATATTCGGACCGAAACTAATTGCACATGTCTATTTAATATTTTTATTAGTGATATTGCAGTAGGTCTTGATGGTAAGGTAAGTCTTTTTGCTGATGATACAAAGATATGTAACAGGGTTAATGTTCCAGGAGGAATAAGCCAAATGGCAAATGATTTAGGTAAACTAGAAAAATGGTCAGAGTTGTGGCAGCTGACATTTAATGTGGATAAGTGCAAGATAATGCATCTTGGACGTAAAAACCCAAGGGCAGAGTACAGAATATTTGATAGAGTTCTAACCTCAACATCTGAGGAAAGGGATTTAGGGGTAATTATTTCTGATGACTTAAAGGTAGGCAGACAATGTAATAGTGAAAGTAACCCTGTGTACATGAAATGAGGTGTTTACAGAGTGGAAATATTATAAATAATTAAAAACCAAACAGTGGTTGTGGTAAAACAAAGCACAATCTGTAGGTATACTTGCAAACATGGAAATCACTCTGACACCTATTAAGGAGACAAAAACAGAAAGAGAGCTCCTAGTGCAGCATAGTAATTCACTTATAAATATATAAAATAAAGCAAACAGAGGTGCCCTTTAGGTATTACACTCAAAAGATTGGAGTGGTAAAAGTACCACTTGTTGCTATAGCACTCAGGGAGGTTCAGCCCCTAGAGTGCGTGGGATCCGTGGAAAGGAAGCTTGCAATCCGGATCTCAGGTAAGTATACTTTATTAATAGCAATTAAAAAACAGCAAAACTTGTTGTGGAGATAGTTAGTCCACTCACCAGCCTCAGGAAACCGCAAAGAAAGTTCCATATACTCATGTAATGTAAAAAAAATATCTTCCTGCTGCTATCCTGGCTGCTGTTGCCGACTGTCTCCAAATCACTTCCTGGTTCCGGGTCCGTAATGCATTTCGCCCCACCTACAGGGCTTTGTCAAACGGTATGATAGAAACATTTACATACATAAAGGAAATCAGTACACTAAAGGAGGAGACTATATTTAAAAGAAGAAAAACTACCACAACAAGATCACATCGTCTTAAATTAGAGTAGCAAAGGTTTAAAAATCTGCCGTCACATTCTACATTTTTTGTTTCCAGTATAAAATCTGCAAACAGACGTCAGTGAACACAGACTAACTAATAATAAATATATACTTACTGGTCTATTACAACCTCCAAGCTTCTGGGAAAAGTAAATTCATGCTTGCTTGGAATGTTTTTTTCCTTTGGGCCCAATTGTTGATTGTTTCTTCTACTACAGAACGACAAATCTCTTTCTAGATCTTTCTGTGTAGAACACAATTCAGGAGCATAGAATACAGTATTGGTTTGGACACCACAATCACAGTAATTAACGGTATCCTTTACATGAGGTTGGTAGCCACGACAATGTATGGATTTGGAGTGCATCAATCCATCATTATAGTAACCTTCTAAATATGACTTTTCTTGTGCTTGTTTAAGAACATCTCTTGTTGCACTGACAGTATTTTTCTTGGGTTGATAATCAACTGTTTTGCTTTTAGACTTTGACAAATCCATCAATGGCAAACTCAACCAAAAGTTCAAAGAATTGCTTGGTGGAAACACAATGTGACTTCCGGTTAAATGACAACCAATATCATTTTTAGATATCATTAGATATGGGAGAAAATTGTACTCATTTACTTTACAATGCGTTTGCTTAGTCAATGGATTCCTATTCCTTGCACAATCAGTATCCCAGGAATGCATGTTATTTTTTGCAATTTTGAGCTGCTCAGGGGCAGGGCCAGGGTTTTCAGGAAATGGCCTTGTAGCTGTTAAAGAAGACTTGAAAATATTTTCCTGCCAAGATATAATCTTCTGCACATCTTTAATCTGAATAAGTTCGGAGTGGTTTGTCATAATATTCCACAAAAATAGGCATCTGTAGGTAGTTGGAGAACAAAAGTGTTACTTTTGAAAATACCAATTACTCAAAAGTGTAATTTTCAATATTATTAGGAGAGTTATTTTTTTCCATGATCCAGTTAGTAAGGGTGAACCTTTGTCTTTGGTATCATTACTGTCACTCAGAGCCTGCCTACAATGTAACTGCTAATCCTAGATGCCAAAATATATTTTATGTATTAAGGTGATTGATGTGCTGTGTCTTGTGACAATATTAGGCTATTGAACTGTACTTGTGGAGACAGAGAATCATTAATGAGGAATACATAATAGAAAATGAGAGCAATCGACCTGGGCATTTAAGAGGAAATTGGCATGGAAGTGTAAGACCCACAATGAGGGAAGAGGGAGGGAGTGGGAAATGAAAAGGGAAGTTAAAAGAAATAGAGGAAATTAGTCAAAGGGTCACTTTAGGCACTGTAATCGCGTCATCTAATTGAAGTGGTTATAGTGTTTGGAGTCAATTAGCAATGTCCTTTAATTCAGAGTTTTGAGCATTTTAAAGGGACACTATAGTCACCCAAACAACTTTAGGTTAATGAAGCAGTTTTGGTGTATAGATCATGCCGCTGCAATCTCACTGCTCAATTCTCTGCCATTTAGGAGTTAATCACTTTGTTTAAATCACTTAAATCACCTGCATGTGACTTGCACAGCCTTCCTAAACATTTCCTGTAAAGCGTCTCCTAATGTACACTTCCTTTATTTTAAGTTATGTTTCATTTACAGTTTCTTATCTCCTGCTCTATAATTAGCTTGTTAAATGTGCAGGAGCCTCCTGTATATGATTAAAGTTCAATTTACATAGCAGGAGCTTAAAATGTTTTTGATTCAAAACAAAACAAAAGTGTATTCCAAAACATTATCCATGGTGGTAGTGTGGGACAGGAGCAGGAGCTTGCAGGTCAGATCCGCTGGGGAATCTGGGAGAACAGCAGTGGAAGTCACACTCTCTCCTCATGACACCATCAGAAGGGGCAGGCTAACTTCACTGGCTGCAGTGTGCTAGCTGCAGGGAGAGAGAGCGAGGTAGGCTGCAGTGATTTGAAAAATCAGAGTCCCCAGCCAGAGGCGCTGCTTGACTGTAGAGCTTATTAAGTGATGGGTGAAGCAGGCAGACGGCAGGTAGAGGAGCTCCTGCTCACGTACCGGTCTGACAGGAAGTGCTCAGAGGGAAACTGCTTCCTGTCAGACCGGGTACAGTGAGCAGGAGACTCCTCTACCTCCGATCTGCTTGCTTGGCCACCACAAGGTATGGGGAGGGGGGGGAATAATGAGACACTGGGAGGTAGAGGCAAGCTAGTAGGGCGCATGACGGGCTGGGAGGGAGGCTTATGTGACACATGGGGGCTGGGAGACTAATGGGACATATGGGGGGCTGGGAGGGAGGCTTATGGGACACATGGGAAGCTGGGAGGGAGATTAACGGGACACATGGGGGTGGGAGGGAGAGCTAATGGGACACATGGAGGGCTGGGAGGGGGGCTAATGGGACACATGGAGGGCTGGGAGAGGGGCTATAGGGACACTTGGAGGGGGTGGGGGTAATGAGACACATGTAAGGCTTGGAGGTAATGAGACACATGGAGGGCTGGGTGGGGGTAATGAGACACATGGAAGGCTGGGTGGGGGTAATGAGACACGGAGGGGCTGGGGAGAAAAAAAGACACACGGCAAGGCTGGGGAGAAATAAGACACAAAGGGGTATGGGGAGAAAGAGACTTACAGAAGGGCTGGGGAAGAAGAGTATGAGACAAAGGGGCTAGGGCTAAGACACATATGAAAGGAGCTTGTGGGGAGAAAGACAAAAAATAAATGCATCTTCACCTGTGTCTCTTGCTCTCCCTACAACTCCATTCTTCAACATAGGAGTCTATGCCGAAGAGTCGACAGGGGAGAGAAAACATTGTATTAAAGGGACACTATAGTCACCAGAACTATTACAGTTTAATGGTTCTAGTGTCTATAGCCTGTCCTTGTAGGCTGAGCACTGTAAATGCTGCCTTTTCAGAGAAAAGGCAGTGCTTATATTGCTGCCTAGGAAATCTCTAGTGAAGGTCACTCAAATGGCCACTAGAACTGCTTCTAAGTCCGATGCTGCTCAGTGTGCAGCACCTATGTTGTGCGTCTCCTCGCTCTGTATGTAGGCACTAAATGATTCCCATAGATATTCATTGATTCAATGCATCTCTATGAGGAGATGCTAATTGGTGCAGTGAAGCGCAGCATTTTGCCACACATGCACAATAGCCTCCCAATGCTTTCTTATGGGAAAGCATGGATTGGCTGAGATCATCAAGTTTGATGATCTCAGCCAAAGTGAAGTGAACACTCTTATTACTTCAAAATAAACAAGATAACTTTTTTTCTACTGTGCAATAGCATACATTCATAATTTCAGTCCCATTACCAAACTTTTCTTAATATGTCAAGGTAGTTGATTATATGCAAATGCAGTCTGCTTAAAATAAATTAGCTTTTTGTATATTTTGAAGCCCTATGAGTGCTTTTTTAAATATTTGAGTAATAGTTTTCAGTTTTAGTTTTTTCAGCTAACATATTTGCACACTATGATGGCGCAACGCATTATGGGGCTGATATAGAATTTTTTTCCATGGCTGCTTTACGTTCCCAGTCTGGTCCTGAGCACGTCCCATAGAGTTTAATCAGGACTGTTGTAATTGTCACTGACTTGTGTTTCTTAGTACCTACCCTCATTTTAAAGTCCTTCTTTATTTCCTTTTCTATCAACAGTGTATGCTAAAAGTAGCATATCACTAGCATTGCTTTTTTTAATGCCCATTGCCAATTTTAAATTATTTATATATCTCTCTTTGTTCATCAAAGTGATGCTACTGATTAAAATGTTAAGGTTATGTTCAATAATTCAACACACACAACACAATCATATTAAATATGGCAATTCTTGAAAACAATATTTTTCTGGCTCTATCCTTTGTAACACAAGGATGTGTGGTTCCTCTAATTCGACAGTTATACAGAAACACTGATTAATATAAAGAGCATATAAGTACCCCCTGTGCTTTCTACCACCAATCATTTTGTTTCTGCCCTTAGGACAGATAGGTCTTTAACCAATACTTATTTCTTATAGGCTTGCCCCATGGGAGTTCAACTTCTCCACATTGGTATGCTCTAGGATATGACTCAAGATTAAGGCAACCCACTGGAGTATCCCCCTTAGTGACTGGGAGATTTGCTTTCGGCGACTCTTGGGCATACACAGTGGATATATGGCATTTATGTTACAGCAGGTACGCAGAAGCCTCTCTGTTGGCATATGGGTGTTCAGGATTGTTGCTGTGTGAGAAGTGGGGTGGCTGGGGCCCACAGCATGTAACAGTCTCTCCTCTGTAAGGTGTTGAGCAGAGAGAAGATAGGCTCATTGAGAATGCATGGAATGTTGTCTCAGGGCCCCTTAGTGTTGGTGATACAAGGGATGCTTGTGGTATACATCCTTCCAGTGTTCAGGTGACAGCTGGCTGGAGCAGGTCAGGGGTTGGCCATGCAACAGGATGGGGCAGGGGTACATGCTGTACAGGATGTTGGTTTTCTAGGGATGCCAGTCTCCCATTCCAGACATTCTGAGAAACTGTTTTGACTGTGTGGCGTTCGGTTCTGACAAATTTCGTAAATCCTATTGTTGATGAATTAAAAAACTAATTATATATTGTGCAGTACCATTTGGTTCACAGATCATTTTTTTTCTCACCACTTCCCACCCAGGATCCCCCTAAATATATAGCATGCTCCTCCAGCTGTTTGAGATTCTCACTCAATTAACTCTTCATTCCCCTAACATCTTACCAATAGCTGCTTCTCTGTTAACTCTTTCAGCCATCACCACCAAATTTCCCCTGCTACCTCTTGTCTCAAATCCCCATTGTATCCTTTAGATTGTAAGCTCATGGGCCATAAAACTAAGCACTTTGTAAAAAAGAGCTCCAATGGCTAGATATCAGCTTACGGGCAGGGCTCTCTCGACC
>OW240913.1:173156136-173217549 GCA_933207985.1 Pelobates cultripes
AACTGCTATTCAATCTATAACAGTGAAAAAAGTTTTTGGGTTTTTAAATGCACGCTACTGTGACACCAGTGAGTGAGTGGTGGCACTGGGCAAGTGGGCACAGTATACGCTGCGAGCCTGACACACAGACGCTTGGAGACAACTAACTGCTATTAAATTTATAACAGTGAAAAAGTTTTTTGGTTTTTAAATGCACGCCATTGTGACACCAGTGAGTGGGTGGTGGCACTGGGCAAGTGGGCACAGTATACGCTGCGAGCCTGACACACAGACGCTTGCAGACAACTAACTGCTATTCAATCTATAACAGTGAAAAAAGTTTTTTGGTTTTTAAATGCACGCTATTTTGACACCAGTGAGTGAGTGGTGGCACTGGGCAAGTGGGCACAGTATACGCTGCGAGCCTGACACACAGACGCTTGCGGACAACTAACTGCTATTCAATCTATTACAGTGAAAACAATTTTTTTTTTAAATGCAAGCTATTGTGACACCAGTGAGTGAGTGGTGGCACTGGGCAAGTGGGCACAGTATCCACTGTGAGCCTGACACAGAAGCTGGCAGGCAGGCAGGCAACTGCAATTACATTACACAGAAAAAAAAAAAAGCAGACTGATGTTATAGCCCTAAAAAGGGCTTTTTGGGGTGCTGTCCTTACAGCAGAGACCACATGAGTCCTTCAGGACTGTAGTGGACACTGTATACACTAACCTAGCTATCCATTTCCCTATCAAATCAATAGCACCTACACTTTCCCTCCTCTCACTAAGCATGCAGCTTGAGAATGAATCTAAAATGGATGCTGTCCAGTAGGTGGGAGGGTCTGCTAGGGAGGGTGTGCTGCTAATTGGCTGGAATGTGTCTGCTGACTGTGAGGTACAGGGTCAAAGTTTACTCAATGATAACGAATAGGGGGCGGATCGAACCGCGCATATGTTCGCCCGCCGTGGCGAATGCGAACATGCTATGTTCGCCGGGAACTATTCACCAGCGAACCGTTCGGTGCATCACTACCTATTAGTAATATTAGGATCACCAGAGAGGGCAAGCAATACAAAAAAGTTATCTACCCACCCTCAGTGGGGATCTCATTGCCCCCATCAATTTTGTTAGAACTCCTCTATTTTACCAGGGGAGACTTTTCTTGTGCTGCAGTCTTTCCCTGTATTCCGACGAGGCCTGGCCATACCCTCAAGTGCTGGGGAAGCAACAAACTCAGACACAAAGTAAGTTGAGTAAGTACAAAGCAAGGGTCTATACAGGTTTGATAACAGAAATTTTGAGACTCCCAGAGGTGTGTATAATTAAGTAATAAGGGGTTTACATAATTAAGTAAACAGGTTGAGATGTGTTCTGCAATCATATTAAAGAAAATGATTTATTATCATAATGAGGGAGATTGTTTTTCTAACTACTACATAGTTCAGCATATGTGACAAACTGCACATTTTTATTTTCTACAAAGCTCATGTAGCAATAAACTGGTCGGAGCTGACTTTAGCCTAATAAAACCCACTAAATACATTTTAACCCTTTCATACGCTGAGTGATAGAATATGAGAAATTAGGATTTTCACTTGCCTTATCTGATTTTTTTCATTAGAGAGGAAAAGTAATTTAAACAAAGAATATGAGAACTCCGAGAACAGACAAAAGCTTAGTGAAACTCAGTAGCTTGCCCTTTGGTATTTCCCCACTCAAGTCTCAAAATAGTTTTCTCTGTTTTTGTTGCAATGCATTAATTTGGCTCTCCTCAAGTTAAAAGGGGTAATTCAGACATGGACCCTGTGCTCACTGTGCTGAGAGGGATATCAGCTACACCTCGGTGATAATGCCCAAAGAAGGCTAAAATGATTGTCCAGGGTTGCAGTATCTCTTGTGCAGGGAGAACTTGCTGGCATGTTGGTTTTGGACTGCCCTCATGGGAGGGATTAGTCTGATACACCTTGGAACTGGTTCTCTCAGTAATGGCACAAATTAGAAAAAACTATTTTGAGACCTGAGCAGGGATTTACCGAAGGGGAAGCTACTGAATTCCCCAGAATTCTCATATTCTCTGTTTTGGTTGCAATTTTATCTTTTCAACCTCTATCCCACTCCTTTATGCCTTGCTCCGGAAGTTTGCTCTGGTTACTGTGGGTGGCTAGGGCACCACTCCTTACATTGTTCAGTTTTTCGGACCCGCGGGAGATTGTCACACCGGCCTTGCGTGCGCAATGGCCATTTTGAATCTTGTGAGATTCATGGTGGCCATCTTGCTTTCTGTAACAGATTGGGATTTTACATGATCTGGGCCTGTGTGCCTGTGAACCTTATTTCCAACAGGATTATTCCATATTAACAGGTAAATTTACTGTTTACTGGACACTGGTTATAACTAGCATTGGATGACTAAGAGTGCAGACTGTGTGTACAGTCTGTAATTGTAATTGGTGAGCAGGCACCTCTGTGTGCCATACTTATGTCCTGATCTAGTAAAAACAAAGAGAACGTTACCTGTGCTCTGGCCTAAATCCCCAGGTACATTTAAACAAAATGGAGGCTCTTTAGTTTTATTCCACTGGCCATTTGAATATATAAGCTCACCTGCCACGTCAAGGCAAGCCTCAATAGGTGAGTTCCTACACTGATATCAGCCAAAAATCTCCAATGAGACAGGAAGAGGTATTTTATAAACCCTTTCACATTTAACCCTTTATAGGGCTTCTACACATACAATAAACTTTGCTGGTATCAGACAAAATGTAAACATCGCTAATGAAACATGAAGGGGTGTTTTATAAAGCCCTACATACTTAACCCTGAATAGGGCTATAACACATACAAATCACCTTGCTGGCATCAGCTAAAAGTCAAATATCTCTGATGAGACAGGAAGGGGTGCTGCCCCTACATACTTATAAACTCTTAATAAGACAAACGTGGGGAGGCTGGCAGCAATGTAACATAGCTGTGTGATACAAACATCATATACAAACACAAAGATAAAGCACCGCGCTAGTGTAGGAACTCACCTAAGGAGGCTTTCCTTGATGTGGCAGATAAGCTTATGTATTCAAATGGCCATTGGAATAAAACTAAAGAGCCTCCATTTTGTTTAAATGTACATGGGGATTTAGGCCAGAGCGCAGGTAACGTTCTCTTTGTTTTAACTATGTATTTGAAGCTGTTGGATACTAAGCTACTGCTGCTGTAAGCACGGTGCTTTATCTTTGTGTTTGTATATGATGTTTGTATTACACAGCTATGTTACATTGCTGCCAGCCTGTTATGGGCAAATGCAAATATTGCACGTTTTAGAATGAAATGTTGTATTTCTTAAACTGTGTACTTTGTCTTTAAGAGATATTGCAAACTGACAAGGTGTTAGAAATTGAACATATTGTTTTTCATAACTGTTTCTTTAAGCAATAACCTCAGTGCATAATATGTTTGCGCCATTTTGTCCCAGACGAATTACAATAACAATAATGCATAAACAAGCTTCAAGGCTATGCTACGACTCTTTCTGTACGTAATATACTGTGGTAACCTTAAGTAGATAAGGATGTCCAGCCTTTAAGATGCCATCTTGAACTAAGTCAGGAAAATTTCCATGACGTATGCACCCTTTAGTTATGGCCTTGTATGTTTGCCAAGTTAAGGGAGGTCCTAAAATGAATAAAGTAAAAAAGTTACTTTTTCATATATGAACTACAGTAACCCTAAAATGGAGACACCTAAGGTATAAATAGGTGTACTTTTAAAATGTTAAAAAAACAGAGGAGAGACTTGGAGACAGACGCTGCTCCATCTTAAAATGACAGAGAGGCTGAAATGATGACATGTTCAGAAGGGTATGTTAACCTATTAATGATATTTGCAAGCATTTAGTTTAATCTTATAAACTCTGCTATAATGGATTTTATATGTCTATATTTATATTTTTATTTAATAAATATCCAAAAATTATTTATATATGTTAAATAGAGGATCTCTTACACTATATAAAATTATAGCTAAGATATCTGTATGGTTAGCCCTGCTAAGTTCTATGCTTTAAGACATTATAGTGGTAAATAAGGGAACCAGCTGCGGTTACAAGCCTCCCCACGTTTGTCTTATTAAGAGTTTATAAGTATGTAGGGGCAGCACCCCTGAAAAAGGTTTAAAGGAAACCGAGGACAAACTCTTTGACCTGCTTGGACCACTGGAAAATACCTGCGTGGACCTGGCATTCTCAAGGGAAACTCAGGTGGACCTGAACACCATAAAGGATTGGGCTCAACGCTCTATTTTCCTTTTGCTAATACATATGCATCCTTGTGTGATGAAACTTTTGGATTTTGGTTCTAAGGACTTAGCCAAGGGACTCCTTTTCAGGGAGCCCTTGTGGTATTGAGGAAGCATGTGAGTCTGTTTACTGCACTTGCTCATCCTGGTCCATAACCCAGCAGGGGTGTTTTGGGGAGGGCTGGTCAGCAGAGGGGCCAGATCACCAGCTGATCCTGGACATCCTATATCAAGACTAACCTTCCATCATCTACCTTCTTCCCAACTACCTCCTCATTAACAGGGGCAAGACAGGAGGTGCTCAAGGAAGAGGTTGAGTATGCTTCTCCTCAAGTGAGTTTCCCTCTAAAATGTCCTTCCAATGTTTTTACTGCAGGCAAGTTGTCCCTCTTTTTACAGGATTCGACAGTGATTTCATCTGGCCCTTGGATCCTCCAGACAGTCCAAGGTTATGTCATAAAGTTCCATTCTCCTCCAAGCCTAATGCACCCTCCTTGTCCATTGCAGATGTCCTAGGAACACAAAACCCTCATCGATGAAGAGTATGCCCCAGATGAAGGAAGTTTTTTTTCAGCAACATCCTCTTCATTCATGAAAAGATGGGGGACTTTTGGTTTGTTGTCAACTTTGTCAACTCAACACATTTGTGGTATATCGGCATTTCAAGATGGTTGACATACATCTGTTGTCAGATCTTCTCCTCAAGAACGATTGGTTCACTCTTCTTGATCCAAAGAATGCATATCTAACGATGCCTGTTGCACACCCCACTCAGCAATTCCTTCTATTAATTTTTCAAGTGTTTTTGAAAAAGCCTATGGGTGAAACATATCTGATTTTATTTCTTTTGTGTAGAATATCACAATAAATATTGTTTTTACGATTCAAAAATCTTTATTTTTTTTATTTTTTTTTTCTTGATCCTGCATCTATCTAATACCTCCACAAGAACCTCTCCATGCACTGGCACTTTCTTCCAAATCTGCCTACATATATCCTTGGGCGGGATCATACCACCATGCTGATTTTATAGAGCAGATGATGCTCCTAAAAATGTAAGTAGGTTACATTGCAAATTTTTTTCTAGTACCACTATTCAAAGTAGAGAGCACTATATTGTATTACATTTATTTAATAAGCCAACTGTATTGCGAATATCCAAAGAGAGATCTCCAGTTTTAACCGATTATTCCACTTATGACTTTTATCATTACATTATCTAGGACATTGTGTATATTGGGTTATTTATTATTTTGGTAATACAAAAAGTCTCTAGTTCACATTTAGAGCTATGCAATTTCTTTTTCTCGTTTTACCTTTTTCTTTACTTAATCTTATTCTGTTTAATGCAGCAGCACTCTGGAGCTGATTGATTCAGTGGAAAACAAATAGGCTCATGTAAATTATGCTTTATGACTACTCAATGCCTATGATTGCCTTATACTCACCATGTCTACCGTTATACTGCTGAGTGAATATGTTGGGCTCCTCTAGCTCTTAGACATGGCTATTTAGTGTTACCTTATTTAAAAAAGTGCTAGTATAGCGATGTATATGTGTGTATGCATTCTATCTATATGTCTTTCATTGTCAATGTATACTCCTGTAATGCTGTTGTGGCCTTGCATGTTGTCTTTGTAGTTTCAAATAAATAAAAAACAATATGAACAATGCATAGTCTAAGGTTTATGTTTTACCCTCCCCTCCAATTTTCTTTTCTGTACCCACCTCCCACCCCCACGTACGTACTATTAAGAATGTATTGAGGTGCCTATTATATATTGATATTACCAATCAACATTATGATCCACTAGCCATATTGCACAGAATACAAAGTACAGGATCACCCTCCTTTGCAGGTTGATTCAAATTAACCAGGATGACCTACCAAGCCCAGTTCCTCAGTCCTGTTCCCATAAAGGTTTCAGGTGGACAGAATTGCTGTTACAAATGTCATGCAAATTGTGTGTCGCTAACCTAAAGTTGAAATAATGAAAATGCGAAAATGCTTTACAATTAGGGTGGATACATGAAACAGTTCAACCCTACCGTCTCTTCTTTTTGTACGCCCCCCCCCCCCACCCTTTTTTTATAAAACAATAAAATATATATATTTTTTTTAAATAAGAAAAGGGCATTCAAAGCCTTTAAATCGGACAAATCAGATGCATCCTATAAAAGATATAAGGAAGCCAATAATGTGTGCAAAAAGGCAATTAGATTCCCTAAACTTCAAAAAAAATATTATAGCCAAAGAGAGCAAATCCAACCCCAAAGCATGTTTTAAGTACATAAATTCTAAAAAAATAAAAATAAATGAAAGTGTAGGTACACTAAAAACCAGGAATGGGGGTGTTAGTTAATGAGGACCAGGAAAAGGTAGAAATTTTAAATAACTATTTTTTCTCTGTATACATTAAGGAAGAATCTATGGCAATATATATGCAAATGATTGCTGCAAAAAACTTGCAGAAAAATTGTCATTGGCTAACTCAAGACAAGGTGCTGCAGCAACTAAAGAAAGTTAATATTAACAAAGCTCCAGGGTCTGATGGTATTCATCCATGAGTACTTAAGGAACTAAGTGTGGAAATAAGTGAACATCTGTTTTTAATCTTTTATTAATGTGGTTCCTATATTCAAAAAGGGTTCCAAATCCTGGAAATTAAAAACATCTGAGCTTAACTTATGTGGCTGGGAAAGTATTTGAAAGGGTATTAAGGAATAATATTCAAGAATTCCTTGAGAAGAAGATAGTTATCAGCAAAAGCAGCATGGTTTTATGAAGCACAGATCATGTCTTGATTGTATTCTACGAAGAAGTAAGTAGAAGTATAGATCAGGGTGTTGCAGTGGATGTGATCTATTTGGATTTTGCCAAGGTGTTTGATTCAGTTCCACACAAAAGATTAGTGTTCAAACTCAAAGATATCGGTCTAGATGAAAATCCTTGTTCTTGGTTAGAACTTGGCTTTAAAGTACAGTACAGAGAGTTGTCATTAATGGTACATTTTCAAGCTAGACAGAGGTGGCCCTCAGGGTTCTGTTCTGGAACCCCTTCTATTTAACATGTTTATGAATGATTTTGAAAAAAGCATTGAAAGTCATGATTTAGTGTTTGCAGAGGACACAAAACTCTGTAAAGTAATACAATGTGAGCAAAATATTACTTTGCTGCAGAGGAATTTAGATAGACTAGGGGACCAGGCACTCAAATGGCAGATGAAACGTAATGTGGAATAATGCAAAGTTATTCACTTCGGCATAAAGAATGCACAAGCAACTTATACCATTAATGGAAGCCAATTAGGGATAGCATCACACGAGAATGACTTGGGAATTGTTACAGACAACAAACTATGCAACAATGTGCAATGCCATTTTGGGTAAAGAGGAAAAAAATTCCTAGTTTATTGCAAAATTTGAAGTGCTTCAAACTGGGTTGTTTTTTTTTTTTTTGCCTTCTTTTGGATCAACAGCAAAAAACAAATGTGAGGAAGCCTAAACTTGATGGACACATGTTTCTTTTCAGCATATGTAACTATGTAACTAACCTTTGGCCTTGTGGCTAATGAAGATGTGTATGCATTTGCATCTTTGGGAGCTGTCACAAAAATAGCCCCTGCACTAGCACTTGGTTGACTATTGATATGAGAAGGGAAATGGCGGTGTTAATAATAATTTCACTGGGGAGCTACTTCTGGCATTAGCAGATGATGATCCAGCTGTTTTATATGAACTAAGTTGGCCCATGCTCTTTGAAACACCTTCTTCTAATTCCTCTGCATCATGGTTGATCTGATTGCCATAGCTGATGGCACTGATAAAGTCTATGCTGAGCTCTCCCTTGGGTGCTTCTTGGGTGGCTACAAGAAATAGGAGGTAGCATAGGCAACGGCAAGTTCACTGTTTTCACCAATCCTTTGCTCCAACCACCATAAAACAGAAAATGTTTTGCTTGGACTAGCTGTGGTGAAAAGAGCTGCAGCATGAATGTGTGTTTTGTTACCCTTGTATGTACATGTGACCAGTGGTGTATCCTGGTTTTGTGCTGCCCTAGGCAGGACAAAACTCAGGCGCCCTCCTCCCCCCGCGCCACCCCCACCCAACCCTCCCCCCCATCCCACCTTCTAAATACACACACACAGTCAGACACAAACACACACACACAGTCAGACACACATACACAGACACAAACACACACACACACAGTCAGAGACACACACAGTCAGACACAAACACAGTCAGACACAAACACACACACACACACACAGTCAGACACACACACACACAGTCAGACACAAACACACACACATACACAGTCAGACACACGCGCACACACACTCACAAACACACAAACACAGACACAAACACACAGTCAGACACAAACACACACACACAGTCAGACACAAACACACAGTCAGACACAAACACACACACAGAAAACACACACACAGTCAGACACAAACACACACAGTCAGACACACACACAGTCAGACACAAACACACACAGTCAGACACAAACACACACAGTCAGACACATACACACACACACACACACAGTCAGACACATACACAGACACAAACACACACACAGTCAGACACACACAGTCAGACACAAACACAGTCAGACACACACACAGACAAACACACAGTCACACACACACACTCACAAACACAGTCAGACACATACACAGACACAAACAGTCAGACACAAACACACACACAGTCACACACACACACAGTCAGACACAAACACATACACACACACACTCACTCACTCACAAACACAGTCAGACACAAACACACACACTAATTTTTTTTTTAATTTAAATCCCCCCCAACCTCCTTACCTTTGGGAGTGCTGGGGGGGGGTCTCTATCCCTGGTGGTCCGGTGGCTGCAGGTCAGGCGGGCGGCTGGCGAAGGAGCTCTTCCTATGAGCTGTCTGCTCAGCTCCCTCGCGCGCCGGCTGCAGAGTGAGGCTGGGAGCCGGAAGATGACGTCATATTCCGGCTCCCAGCCTCACTGTGCGGCGCGCGAGGGAGCTGAGCAGAGAGCTCATAGGAAGAGCTCCTTCGCCAGCCGCCCGCCCGCCTGGGATGTCAGTTAGCCGCGAGGCTAACTAGGCATTTGCCTTGGGCATTTGGGGGGCGGCGTTTTTTGCCGCCCCCTGAAAAATGCCGCCCAAGGCAAATGCCTTGTTTGCCTCGCGGCTAATACGCCCCTGCATGTGACAATAAAGTTGAATCTGAACTAAGAAGACCTCTTGGGTGGTGTATTGGACATGCTGCTAATCCCACTATCCTGAGGTTGAAAACTACTAATAGTGGTGGCAGCAGACCTCAAGGCAGAGGGAGGGGTGTTCAGACTCTCAGAGGCTTTGGCACTACTGCTAATGGTGGATTGGTGAACGCAACCCCTTCCCTACCATTTCTCGATAAATTATTTGGGATTAGGACACAACATTGATGATGATGGATTTCTTAATCTTATTACAATAAACTCGAAGTCCAAATAATTGGTTATTGTGTAAACTAACAAAGCTTTATTCAGACATGCTGCTATTAGTGGTGGTGATGGTAATGTAATTCAAAAGAAACTCAAAGACAAAAAAATATATTTTTAGACACGCCATGGTACCCAGAACACACCCATCAATCAATTAATCATTCAATCAATTCACAACTGTAAAGGATGAGTGATTTTTCCATGTCCTATATAATGCTGATCATTTTGTTTATAATTTTGGGTTTCTTTATCTTATTACAATAAACGAGAAGTACAAATGATTGGTTATTGTGCAAACTAGCAAAGCTTTATTCAGACATGCTGCTAATCCAACTATCCTGAGGCTGAATACTACTAATAGTGGTGATGGCGATGGTGATGTAATTCAAAAGAAATTCAAAGACAAAAATATATATTTTTACACGGGCACATTGGCTAATCATCCAATCAATTCACAGCTGTCAAGGGTGATTATTCCATGCCTTATATAATATAGTTTATTTGGTTTATGATTTTATATTGTCCTGAAGAAAGTTCCAAGGGTGAACTGAAACATTGATATTGTATGGAGTTTCATTAATAAAAAGAAGATTATTGGAATCCCTAGAGTGGTAAAATAAATAAATACATAAATATATATGACGGAGCTCCTGTACTCAGACCAAGTAACTCAGCCTAGTCCACTTCCTAGCCACTTGCAGGGAACACTTCATCACCAGACATCGAAGCTTGACAGGGGTCCTTCTAACCCGACCAGGCTACTACTCTCGTTCCAGGCAGGTATAGTCCCCTCTGTGTCTTTCGCTGCAGCCCTTCTTCCTGGCAGGTATCCACATCCGCCTGCAATGTTGTAGCGCTTGTCTTTAAAAAGGCACCTGCGGCTCTCAGACCTAGCTCTCTTGCTTTATCCCAGGGCTAGTGTGATCCTGCAACCAGCAAACAGGTCCAAAGATTCTGTCACTGGGATCCCTTCAAATCCACACAGGACACAAGTTCCAAAAGGAACTGACATACAAAACTTTTTTTTTCTTGGAACTAGTCCATATGATTATTACATAAAGATTGGTCTGACAACTCAATAAAAATACAAACATTAACATCATAGCAGACAACATACAACAACCTATTATAACACAATTACATATTTATAAAGGGGTGGAGAAGACAATAATTAACAGAAAATATCTCTCCTGCCTGCAGAATTAGCAATAAGCAAATCTACCTGAATATGCAAATTAACCAGCCTTGCTATTCAGGTAGTGCATATTACTGTTGCTACCTACACAGGCTCCATAGCCAAATCCACTTAGGTTGGTAGAAATCCTCAGCAGTACAGGAGAGCAGGCAAAACATTTAACAGTATACACAAACCCTTTATAAACAATTACATCACACACACCCTGCACCTATAATGGGTACAGGGTGACTAAAACATAAGAAATGTCCAGCAACCTACATAAATAGTCTGTCTGAAGGTCCAGGTGATGGTGACTACAGGGGTGTATTTTGCACAGTGTTGGTGTATGAATGTAGGGATGTATTTGTGTGTAGTGTTGGCATTAGAATGCTGGGATTTATGAACTGCCACACACACAGATACACACTGTCACACACATACATACAAGTCACAATTTACAATTTTAGCCACCCACCTGTTTCCATACCTTTTGGAGAGTTTTTTCCATGGGGTCCAGTGGGTGCAGGACGAGGGAGCTGGTTGACTAAGGAAGATTTATTTTTTCCAGATCTGCCTTTTGTGGCTCTGTTTGAGTGGATACACATGCAGTTATCTGCCTAGAAAATAATGCTTCATACACTTCATGGCATCTCACAGAGGGAGGGACAGGCAGCTGTGTGGCCATCTGTGTCATTTTGTGGGTCTTTATATGAGACATTTTATGCTTAATATGAGCATACTTCCCAAGTATCCCTAATTAGGAAGAACAGTCCATATTTTTGCTCTTTTTCCCCCCTCTTTTCTAGGAGCTCCACATTGTTGATGAGTCTGAGTGTATGCCAGAGTCCCAAAACAGTAATTCTCACGGTATTGTATATTTAAACTACAATTAATGTGTTTAGAAATCAGTCAGTGTACCTAAGTCATATTGTTCTTGTTTTAAATTACATTTTAGTTGCATAAATTGTTCTTAGTAAGTCCCCTAATTGTTTTCAGAATAGCTCCGCCCCTGGCTACACCCCATTTTTACACAACAAAATTAAAATGTCCCTCTCTGTACATTTAAAATGTTGGGAAGTATGATATAAGTAAACTAAAAAGGCCCTTTTATGCTCTTTAAAAAATTACCAACTCTAACTAAAGTGCACCATCCATTTTAGGATAGGTAACAACTCTGTCCGATGCTATTAATGCTTTTCCATTTAGTGACTTATTCCCTCCAAATAATAATATTAATGGTTTGCTATAATAGAGCACTGGAGAATAACAAACTAGAGTTGAGAATTGCAGAAGAGATAGGAAATAATATATATTGTCTCCTTTGGAGTGGGAGCCCCAGGGGGACTTCACAGAAATAGAGGAAAGGTATATCATGATCCCTACAAGGTAGAAGTCAACCCAAGGGTTAAAAGGAATAAAACTTAACTTTTAATGAATTTATAACAAATGCAGTACCCAAATCCTTATCATCCAAAAACAATACACACTATATACATAATAAAAACAAATAGAGACCACGAGTGGACATTATAGAGATCTGAAATGAGGGGATAGTCTTCTAAAGAGTGCCTAGTGGCGACGGTTAGAATCACTCCATAAAAAAGAGGATGATAAATAGTTAATATATAGTTAATAGATAATTTAAGTTAATATCTTAAAGGGACTCTCCAGTGCCAGGAAAACAAATCTGTTTTCCTGGCACTGCAGAATCCTGCAGTGTCCCCCTCCCTCCCATCCCCATCCTATGTTGCTGAAGGGGTTAAAACCCCTCCAGTGACTTACCTGAATCAAGCGCCGATGTCCCTCGGCGCTGGGTAAGGCTCTGCCCACGCTCCTCCCCCGCCAACTTCAGCTGACGGGGGAGACCTAATGCATATGCGCGGCAATGCTTTCCTACGGGGATTCCGGTGACACTGGAGGTCCTCATGCATATGGGGAACCCGGAAGACCCTCTAGTGGCTGTTTGATAGACAGCCACGAGAGGAGGACTTAACCATCCAGGGTAATTATTGCAGTTTATAAAAACTGCAATAATTACACTTGCAGGGTTAAGGGTGATGGGAGTTGGCACCCAGACCACTCCAATGGGCAGAAGTGGTCTGGGTGCCTGGAGAGTCCCTTTAATATATCAGATAGTGAAACGAAAACTCGTTAGTCCACTGGGTCTCTAAGGGAATTGGGACCATCCACCAAAAGCCTAAGCCCCTACACAAAGGTAGAAAAAAATGCCATCCCCTACACTTCCTAATACGATTGCAGGAAGAAAGCTAGATGTAGAGCAAATCATGATTATTAGCGTGATCAGGACCGTTTAAGTATATAAGCCAAGACCTAAAGCTGACTCTTGTCTGGTAACTGTAATCTGAATTTAGTGGAATGTTTGCTAATATTATAACAGTCGAAATATGGATGAAAGCACACTACTGATACAGTGGCTGGGAATAGCGCCTGTCATTGCCCCTGACACGCGTTTTGCCACTCTGGCTCATCACTGGAGAATACTCTAAGTTATACAACCAAATTTTTGTAGTAATCAGCATGTGCTATCCCTCATGTTGTTCTGTAATTTGTTTCTGCCATATCTTTGGCAGATGGGTGCTTACAAGGCTTGCCGTATCTCACTGACTTTTACTTATTCTCATTGTGGTGTTAAAGTGGCACTGTCATGGCCGAATCCCATTTTTTTTTAACCCCCCCTCCTGCCTCCACTACATCTAACTGACCCCTAGTCAACCGCAAATGTCCCTAAGCCCCCCACATTACCTATTTTTTAATCTTTATTTTCTGCCCCGATCAATATTCAGGGCACCGCCATCTTTGTGTGGGTAGATGAAGTCCTTGTGGGACACGTCATCTGCCCACACTAGATAGACTGTGAGATTCCCGCACATGACCAGTGAAACACTTGGACATGCGAACGGGAATTTCATCTATTCATTCATTCGTCAGATAGATGAATGAATGAATGGATATTTCAGACGAACAAATAAACACTGTGTATCAGTGTTCGTTTGTTTGTGCAGTTTATTACAAGGAGGGAGCTACCGGCACGCAGCTCCCTCCTTGTAATATGTAAAGATAGAAGCGGCAGGGAGCAGATAGTTTTATTTGGGTGGGGGGGTGACTAGGGGCTTGGGACACCTAGTCACCTTGATTGGGTGGGGATTTTCATTTAGGGCCCCCACCCGCCGCTCAGGGGTTGGGGCGGGGGGGACAGTAGGTCCCCCCTTATTATTTTTTAGGGCCCCCACCCACCGCTCAGGGGTGTGGGCCGGGGGGAGGACAGTATTTTTAGGGCCCCCACCCACCACTCAGGGATGGGGGCCAGGCGGGGAGGACAGTTGGTCCCCCCTTATTGTTTTTTAGGGCCCCCACCCACCGCTCTGGGTTGGGGGCCAGGGGGGAGGACAGTTTGTCCCCTCCACCATTCTTATATAGGGCCCCCACCTACTGCTCAGGGGTGTGGGCCGGGGGGAGGACAGTAGGTCCCCCCCTTATTATTTTTAGGGCCCCCACCCACCGCTCAGGGATGGGGGCCAGGCGGGGAGGACAGTTGGTCCCCCCTTATTGTTTTTTTAGGGCCCCCACCCACCGCTCAGGGGTGGGGGCCGGGAGGGAGGACAGTAGGTCCCCAAACCATCGCTCAGGGGTGGGGGCCAAGGGGGGACACTAGATCCCCCCTTATTGTTTTTTTAGGGCCCCCGCCCACCGCGCAGGGGTGGGGCCCGGGGGGAGGACAGTAGGCCCCCCCTCATTGTCATTTAGGGGGCCCCCGTCTGCCGTGCAGGGAGGGGGGTGGGCGGTTAGTAGGATTTTTGGTTTTTTTTTACAGTGAGCAGCCAGAGGCTGCTCACTGTTTACTAGACATACCTCTACTCGTGGTATAGCGAGTAGGGGCAGATCTTTACTAATACTAAATAATCTTTACTTAGTATTAGTAAATGTGGCTGAAAGACCAATTTATGTCTTTTAGCCTTTTGGTAGATAACTCCCTGATACCGTGGGAATTAGGGAGTTATCTACTAAGTGGCTGCAAGATACAGCCGCGGCACAAATTGAATCGGAGTTTCATTCATTCAAATGAAATTTCGATACGAACAAAGTGCCGAATTGCGTTCTAAAACAAACGAACATACTGTTCTCATTCAGTTAGAACGCAATTTGGCAGTTTTGTCTAAAATGACAGGAAGCATCGCGAGATCACAGAGGATCCGCTGGTCAAAGCTGGTCAAGCGGAGGAAACCTCCAGAAGGCAAAGAGTCCCTACTTTGTCTTATGATTTTAAAGAAAACTAAAGAAGACAGGAAGAAAAGAAGAACAGATCCTTAGAGAGGGGGAGAAGAGGAAGAGATTGAGGAAAGGTAAGTTCGGCATGACAGTGCCGCTTTAAGGACAGCTAATTTACAGCATTCTCAGGAGTCTGTCTTTAGAGCTCTGCCTGTAGAATTATCACATTCATGCCTGTAGGTCTTCGGTAACATTTTGCTACTGTCTATTGTGAGAAGCCAAGAAGTCATGTGCCATGCCATTCACTACAGAGATTCCGCAGAGCCAGATGTGCTTTCTATTTGCGCATTTGTAAGAAGGCACAGTTGAATGTGGAGCGTAGGTCTTGAACTCCGCTCTTTGTGTACTTATTATATAAAAAATACATTGAGAAATGTTATCCCATTTGAAACCTCCATTAAATTTTATACACTGGATCTACCCTGCTGTAGCATTGTGTGACTATGGGGTCTCAGAAATAGCAATAGTTGAAAACTGAAGTTCCAGAGGTGTTCCCTAATCTCACACGATGAGCTTATGTATATATTTGACTCAGTAGGTGAAAATTGCCCTCCTGTGAAGCTCCACCCTCTGTTTCACTTATCCTGCTCTTGGCTCCCTCTCCCCTGTTCTCCTCTCCTGCGTGTCTGGCACTCTCCCCCAGTGCAGCCATAGCATTTCATGCCTTTCCCTATGTGGAGCAGTCCCTTTCCTCGTGCTGTGTTCAGTGCTTCGGTTCCTCCTCACCCCTGTGCAGCCCCTCCTCCTGCCTCTCATACAGTTTCTCACTCCTCTTGATTCTGTTCAGCACAACAGTTCTTCCTTTCCCTCCTGTGCGGCCATTCTCTGCTAAGTATTTTGTTCAACCCCTCCTTTCTGTGCCAGCTCCCCAACACCCTCTGAGAATCATTTATTCTCTCCTTCCTGGTGCAGTGGAAGCAGCTGAAGTGGGATAAATACAGCCAAGGCATGCAGTTGATACAGTATCAAGAGATCAGGAAACAGCAGACTCCAAACCAGCTTGTTCTTGTGCTGAGATCACGTGGTGATGTGATTACCGAGGAGGGAAAAGGAGCATATGTCGGTGAAAACCTGGAGTATAGTATAGAAACTATATTATGCAACTTATACTAAAATAATGTTAATTATAGTCATTTTAAACACCCGGTTCTTATAGTGGGGTGACTATAACTCAAAGGTTACATTAATTTTCGCGTTGGCACTATATCTCTGCTGTCTAGGCCAAAAACTGAGTGATGTCACATGCTGCCAACTGAGAAGGAGACTTTTTAGCCAAGAACACAAGGATAAAACTACCAAGCAAGAAAAGAAACCGATGACTTCTACTGAATGAAGGTGTTTGTGTCACACTCCTTATTATCTTAGGTGACGATTAGAAGCTAAATAATGCCGTCTTGTTCTTCAGTCACATAAATAACCTATAGGACATCTTGCAATGGGGAGACAGCTTATCGGGAGACCTCCATGAAGAACTGCGAGAGCATAGACAATTGTGAATTGGCATATGACTGTCAAAGTCCCAAGCATGACATTCTTCTTTTTGAAGAACCATAAAGAGTAAGGTATGATTTTTATTTTGGCATTCTACGCATACAGTTAAAGGTATACCTCACTGAGCAGACACAGCTGAATCCTATATCCAGAGATAAATATATTTCTGGTAATCAAACTATATACTTGAAGGGAAGAGCTGCTATTTATTTGATAAAAATCTGGCGTTTTTCAAGATGTGGTTTCTGGTCTGACTAGCTGAACTTTGTAAAGGTTTTTTTTTTATCATCGGTGCCCTCCTCCGTTCTGTGGCAAGTCTATTGAAATTTAAGGAACAACATTCACCAGCACTTTGGTAAAAAATGACTTTGTTGAGTTCAGTTTCAGTGCAGATGAGGGACAATAAGGATTAATAATAGCTTAACGTTCACAATTTGATAAACATGTGCCAGGGCGTATGTATGCTTAACAGGACAGTAATGCATTGCTAGAAGATCAGAGAAGCAACTCTGGATTTATTTTGCATCCAAAAAATCTTGAGTTTTATCAATTTTCCTCATAGAAACCAAGCTGCCTCCTTTGAGGAGGTGGAGGCATGGGATATTTGACATTTCTTCCAATCATTTTAGTCATGTATCTGCTTAAAATATAATCTCTTTTACTATTTCTAAAAATATAATTAAGGTAAGACTTATCTAGGATCAGTCAGTTAGTGAGTAGAACCCTAGAGTTTTGGCATTAAAACTAAATTCCAAAACTAAACAACCAGTCCATCTGAAGTGGTTTGTGCTATCAGACCACATTTTCCATGTATCTTACCCTTTTTCTTTAACCCTTGTTGACACAGATGTTATACCATGTCTGTCACTGAAACCCATTAACGGACAACAATGGATTACAGGTCTGGTTACTGCATTAAAGGGTCACTCCGGACCCCTAAAGCACTTTAACTTGCTGAAAAGCTTTATTTGTGAATAGTGTGTCCATGTTATTTCATTTTGGAAAAAGTGCAGATTTTAATAGTAGTTTACACTTTTAGAAAATAACCTTGCTACACCCCCTTGGCTTTCAAACAGGCAACTGGTACCGTTACTTCCTGGTTTGGTTAGCTCTGTTGAGCTAAACTCAAGAGGCAGCTATTACTTAGAGCACATGCCTTACAAAGACTTCTCATTGTGCTGCATTAGGATGTCTGATTGACAGCCACAGAAAGGATAGGGTTAGAAGGGGAGGGATTGCAAAGGCAGAACTGCAAATTTTGCAAGCAGTGTTCTGATATAACCGCAATGAAAAAAATGCAAATGTAATTAAATACATGCAAGTATTTGGGCAGTGGAGTGTCCCTTTATAGGTGTTGTTCATGGCTGTGACACCAGCCAAAACCAATGACAGAAAGTCTCAAATGGTCATCTGACAAAACAGATGTTAGTAAAGATTGACTTAGTCACGAAAAAGATGAACAAAATAAATGCAATTAGACTTGTCTGAAAGCTCAAAATCCTGGATTTTTTTGTTACATGCAGATTTCCCTATGTTACAGACATGAGCTGCTGCAAAGGCATTTTCCATCTTTACTTCAGAAAGATATGCTCATTTTTACTTAACACGTAGGCCTGGCACATAACATGTAGTTAAGGTATACTTTGACAATTTTATTTGTAAGCAGTGTCTTTCACTACAGGGGCATGGAAATGCTGCTTTTTCCATCAGATTAAAGCAGACAGGTTACGGGCAAGGGGATAATGGCACATATTTGTTTTTAAAAAGGACATAACAGGAGTGTATTGTTTAGCCAGGGTACTATTAGTTTGCTGTACATTAGAGCAGGTAGAGAGGTGTGTGTGTTCCTGGAATATGAAGCTGCAGCCTTCACTCCACTGAGCAAAGAGTACATTAAAATTGGCATATAGGGAAAAGCTAAATATATGTTGTGGGTATTGCTCAAGAAAAAAGCTTGACTAGACCAGAATTAGTTCCTAGTGGTTAATACAAAGCTACAGTTTGTAGTTTAGAATCATCTTCTTGATATTACTATGATATTACATAGCGCATGGGTGTCCAACCTTTTGGATTCCCAGGGCGGCATTGAGCGCAGAGGAATTGTCTTGGGCAACACATCAAATATATAATATAGATAATGTATATTAGTAATGTAACTTTTAAAGCACTTTTCTTAATTGTGATATTTCAATTGTTTAGTATATAACTCCCTCATTTGTTATCCTTATGTGGGATTGGCATATTTAAGGAGCTAGGGAGCTATCTACTAAACATATACACATATATATATATACATATGCACACATAATCACAGACACACACACACATTTGATCACAGACCTGTACGCACAATCACAAATATACACACACAAAATCACAGAGCCCCACACACACAGACAATCACAGGCCTAGACACACAGTCACACACACATAATCACACACACAGACATACAAAAACAATTACAGACCCACACACATACAATCAAATAGATACACAAACAAGCAATCACAGACCCAAACACACATACATTTATAGACATATACACACAATAACAGGTATACCCAAACACAATCACAGACCTATAAACATAATCACATACATACACACAGAATCACATACACACACAATCACATACACACACACAAATAATCAGTCCTACACACATACAATCACATACCTATACACAATCACATACATACACACAAAATCACAACCTATAGACACACAATCACAGACCCACACACACAGAAAATCACAGAAAATACAAATAATCACATACATACACACACAATCACAGACCTATGCACATTATTACATACACACACACATACAATCACATACCTATACACACAATCACATACATACACACACACACACATAAAATCACAAACCTATACACACAAATACATACAAACACATAATCACAGATATACACACACAATCACAGACATATCCACAGTAACCCCTTCCCTACACACAAACACACAGAATAACTGACAAAACATACACAAAAATCACATACACACATATTTAGTACTAAAGAGGTCCACCCTGCCTCCCTACCTCGCTCAGGGAGGGTTGAATTGGATCTTCTGTCCCTGGTGGCTAGCGGTTGCTTCTGGGCTGGGACCTCTGTGCTCTTCCTGCACAGATCACTTGCATGCTCCATCAAAATGGAGAGAAGGGTCTTGGTAAGCGAGATGATCAAGAATCCAGTGATCACTCTGAGTGAGCTACAAGGATAAATTTTGATGATGGCAGAAACTTGTGCAAGGACAACGATCACTACAAAACTTCACCGATCTAGCCTTTTTGGCAGACTGGCCAGATGGAAGACTTTCCTCACTGCAAGACACATGAAAGCCAACTTGCAATTTAAAAGAAAAAGCACCTAAAGGACTCTTAGATTGTAAGAAACTAAGATTCTCTAGTATGATGAAACAAGCAATTAATTATTTGACCTCAAAAATGTCTTGTCTGGAGGAAACCAGCAACCTCTCATCACCTGTGCATTACCATCTAAATCTCAACGGCGAAGCATAGTGTTGGTAATATCATGCTTTGGGGATGTTTTTCAGCAACAGACACTGGGAAATTTGTCAGGGATCAGGGAAAACTGAATACAGTAACATACAAAGATAGAGGTGCCTGGCATCTCATTGATTCATGATTGAAAGATACCTCTATCTTAGCAGAGAGTAATCTTAAAGAGCATAATTCTAATTATGCTATCTCTGCACAGACTTTGTGGTTAGTGCATAAGTCTATAAAGATGCAGATAGGAGCCACACTCAATCCCAGCGAGCACTGTCAATGCCTGGAATGCCTGGAGATTTCCTTTTTAGTGCACAAGTCTATGGCTCAAGAACTTTTTAAAAAGCAGACGCACACAATAAAAAATATATTCAAAAGATACAGAAGAGGCGCTCACTATAATAAGGCAGCAGTGAACCAGCAGGTATTCCCAAACCTTGCTAAATTTCAAAACGTGGCTAAAAAAGGATGTGGTAAATCGCGCCAAAAGGATGGGAGTGTATATCAAACAACAATGCTTGATAAGCTATATACATACACATATGGAGGTCAATAATTTAATGTTGTGTAATAACCTCAGAGAGAGACAGAATAGAAAAAATAATAGTGCAATACGTGTAAAACCTAATAAAAGACTGACTCACAATCTTTAGAGCTACTAAGAGCTCTGCTGTATAGCGTGTGGACGGTATAATCTTAGGATTTGATGGTATTCGTAGTAATAAGCTTCCAATTTTCAACAACCATGTGGGGAAGAAGCAGATTAGAAGAACTAATGGTACAGTATATAGTGTAAAATATAAGATATATTTAAAAGCATGTATTCTACTTACAATTTCCAGAGCAATGAATTGCTCTGGTGGTAGTGGTTATGGTGGTACAATCCCCCCTGGGATATGCAAGATACAATGTAGCAGAACAGCACCAGGATAAAAAATAACAAATTGGGACTATATAAATAATAATTAACTTTATTATTAAAAGTAAATATATATAAAACAAATGCAGCAAAGAATAAAGTGCTCCAGTCCCACTTAACGCGTTTCACCCGGATTGGGCTTCTTCAGAAGTGCGGTTGATCATGGAGAATGTCCCAGTTTATATAATAATAAGGTAATATTAGTCTAATTAGTCAAATCATGTGTGCTGTTCTACTTCATGATTCTTCCAAGGTTGCGCGCTTTGCCCGGAAGTAACGCGTTGCGAACCTCTTTCATGGCATGATGGGTAATGTAGTTTCTGATCTCACCTCGAGGTCACATCATGTTCAATTGAGCTCACTAACACTCCCTTTCATTCTCATTACAGAATGTGACGTAGCAGGCTTATAACTTGGGAGGCATGATGGGTAGTACATTAAAAGCTCTATGTGCATAGATACTCCATGGACCATTTTCAATGAGGGCAGATGGTTGTAAGGAAAAACAAAGCATGTAAATGAATAGTAGAAAGGGCAAATATATTTATACAGCAAAAACAGCATAAAAATATTGGAGATGTTCTAATCTCACATTATAACATTTTTGTATACAGTTATTGACTAATTATAAGTCCAAATGGATAGTGTATTGTATCTTATTAGGATTATATTATTCAGTTGTCATAAAATTGCATATAATAATTAAAATTGAAATATATTTTTATATGCATTAAGGTTATCATATGATGTAAGTATTAAATAGACCATGTATTAGAGCATATTAAAGTGTACTTTAGTGCAATTAGACATAAATATAATGTATGTCCACAACTGTTATAGTTTATTTTAATAATTTAAAGTATACAGTTTTAAATATACATGTTATTAGTGAGGAAAAAAAGATTATTTAATGAATATGGAGATGTTTTGGCAGAAATCAAATAATTGTTTTTTTTAATTACAAATATAAATTTAGACTTTAAAAAATATATTGTGAAATATTACATAAAAAATATTTCAAAATGTTTCATAAGAAGTTAAATAGATCGAACTCTGCATTAATAAAATCTTGAGAAATGTTTAACTATATTTGATCTCCCAAAATCTAACCAAGTGGCAATCCTGTTAGTGCTTGATTTCGAAAAAAGGCATCAAGTTACCTAAACTAGCAGCATATATCAATGGTACTGCCTAAATTAGGGCTGCCATCTGGTTTTCCTCAGGGTATCCAGTCAACATTTTATTATTTCTACCAATGCCAACTTATTATTCTGTACCAAACCTTTTTATACATTTGGATCTCTCTGTTGGACCTCAATGGTAAGGTATCTCTACTATAAAAATAAAATAAGACATACCAAAAAAATCTAAATATTTTTAATTGTATTATAAGAATTATAGACAGGCAATCAAAGAAGAACACTGGTCCCATCATTAAAATGGAAGATGAAGATATTCACACTGATATTTCCTGTCACATGGCTCAGCTCAATCACACACAACATACAAATATGGTCCTTTCCCATTTTATCTAAACAGATTACTTAACATACATACTTTCCTAGCCAGGTGTTCGCCTCCTTTTTGTGCCAGTGCCAAGAAGATATAAGGGAACACTAGCAGCAACTAGGTTACAGTGGTTGTGAAGTTAACACATGATGTCACAATAGTAGACTTTTCCCAGGGTGCATCATGGGTTTCACATGTATCCTAGATGTGAATTGTGATGTAATCACCCCTCACCTAACTATCACAAACAGGCAGACAGTAGAGAGTACAGGTCCCTTCCCTAAAATGACTGGTGAAGATTTCAACATGTTCCCATGACAAAGCGCAATGTGATTACACACAGACAATATACATATACAGTCATGTGCCATTTGATTCAAACAGGTCACTTAAAGTATACAGTCATGGGAAAACGAAAGTACATCCTCTTTGAATTCTACGGTTTTACTTATCAGGACATAATTACAATCATCTGTTCCTTAGCAGGTCTTAAAATTAGGTTTATACAATCTCAGATAAACAACACACACATTACATATTACTCTGTGTCTTGATTTATTTAAAGGGATACTCCAGGCACCCAGACCACTTCTGCCCATGGGAGTGGTCTGGGTGCCAACTCCCACTACCCTTAACCCTCCAAGTGTAATTATTGCAGTTTTCATAAACTGCAATAATTACATTGCAGGGTTAATTCCTCCTCTAGTGGCTGGAGTTAAACAGCCACTAGAGGGCACTACCTTTCAATGCTTTCCGATGGAGAGGTCTAATTCGCATGCACATTAGGTCTCCCCCGCCAGCGGCCGCGCATGCACGATTGGTCTCCCCCAACGGATGACGTCGGCGGGGGAGGAGCGTGGCCAGACTCTAAATCACCGCCGAGTGACATCGGCGGGGGTCTCAGGTAAGTCACTGAAGGGGTTTGCACCCCTTCAGCAACATGGGATGGGTGGTGGGAGGGAGAGGGTACCTGCAGTGCCAGGAAAACGGTTTGTTTTCCTGGCACTGGAGTGTCCCTTTAACAAAAATAAAGCCAAAATGTAGAAGCCATGTGTGAAAAACTAAGTACACCCTTACTGCTTCCATAGGAATTAAGAGGCTAAGTAGAAGACAGGTGCCGCTAATCAAATGCACTTGACTAATTGATCGTCGGCAAGTGTGACCACCTCTATAAAAGTTGGAGTTTTATCAGATTGCCAATCTTCCCAGGAGTGAATGTTCCATCAAATCTAGTCCAGGGTCAGACCATGCAATGCTCAAAGAAATTGCAAAAAAACACGATTTACATATCAGGCTCTACAGGTCTCATGTCAAAAATCATGACAGTACAATTAGAAAAAGACTGAACACGTATGGTTTGTTGGAATAGTTGTAAGGAGAAAGCCTCTTCTCTCTAAAAAAACAAGGCAGCACAGCTTAGGTTTGCAAAGTTGCATCTGAACAAACCACAATACTTCTGGAACAAAGTCCTTTGGACAGATGAGACCAAAGTGGAGATGTTTGTCCATAATGCACAGTTCCAGATTTGGCATAAACCAAACATAGCATATCAGCACAAACATCTCATACCAACTGTCAAGCACGGTGGTGGAGGGGTGATAATTTAGGCTTGTTTTGCAGCCACAGGACCTGGGAACCATACAGCCATTGAGTCGACCATGAACTGCTCTTTATACCAAAGTACCAAAGAGTCAAATGTAAGGTCATCTGTCCGACAGCTAAAGCTTGGCCGAAGTTGGGTCATGCAACATGACCATGATCCCAAACACACCAGCAAATCTACAACAGAAAAAGAATCAATATGTTGCAAAGTCCAGACCTCAACCCAATTGAAATGCTGTGGCAGGACCTTACAAGAGCTGTGCATTAACAAATGCCAGCAAATCTCAGTGAACTGAAGCAATACTGTAAAGAACAATGGGCCAAAATTCCTCCACAACGATGTGAGAGACTGATAAAGTCATACAGAAAACAATTACTTCAAGTTATTCAAGTTAAAGGCAGTTCTACAAGCTATTGAATCATAAGGTATACTTAGTTTGTAAGGTGTAATATTTACTTAATAAACAGATGATTGGTGTTATGCCCTAATATGTAAAATCATGGAATTCAAAGAGGGTGAACTTTCTTTTTCCCATGACTGTATATATATATATATTTGTGGTTGGGGACAATAAGCCGAGTTATATCCACCTACCTTTGCGGCAGTAACATCACTGCAAATTTGTGATTTCTGTGGGAAAAGCAAGTCTTATGGCTTGACTGGTGTGCAGATTTTTGTTTAGCATTGTATTGACTATATATATTATATACGTCTATAAATAAGATGGTGCAATAAATATTATAAGTCAAACAATATTCAGTGACAGCTGCAGCAACCAACATAAAATCTTGGTAATAAGATACAGTAGAAAATGGGAGTGCTGGTGCGCAAAATTTACAAGACACCCTTAGTGGATATAATGAGACTCCTAAGGTGATACTCAAAATTCCCAACCTAGGTATACTCTGGGTGTATATAAAACCAGTAATTTAGTGATGTTGTGATACAACCAACAATGTGACATATACATATATACTTGCAAACTTGTAAACTCACAATTGTGGTATCTAAATAGGAGACAGCAGAAACACAGAAGGCACTCCTAGTGCAATAAAGTTATAAAACTTAAAATAAATGTAAAAATTCTGTAGGTGTTCAACTCACAAGTTAAGAGTGGTAGGAACCCCGCTCATAGCTATAGCACCCAGGGAGGATCAGCCCCTAGAGTGCATGGGATCCAATAGATGCTCATTTGGCCAGGGTTGCAGGTAAGTAAAATTTGTTTATTCCAGATACAATACAAACATATGCAGAACTGTATAAGGTCCACCGTCCGCTCACCAGCCCTTTAGAGATGACGAACACTAAAGCTGTAACCGCCGTCCTTTTTGTTCCGATCGTGGCTGGCATCGCCAGTGTAGACACTCCAAGCACTTCCGCGTTCCTGGTCCCATGATGCATTTCGTCCCTCCTCTTGGGACTTCCTCAGACGAGGAGCATATCCTCCCACCTCTGTACATCTTTTATTTGCAGGGCTCCGTGCCGTGATTCAATCGGCAATTATCATAGCAGTCTTAATGTTCAATCAGTCTATAGAAGAGTCTCTTAAATGTTATAAAGTCCATCAACCTACAATTGGTAACCCAAATAATGAGAAATGAGAATATAGAATGTGATTTTTTTAGACAAGGAACTGAGGAGGGATGATTTTCAATTAAAAAGAACAAGGAGAATAATTTTTGGAGATGCAGAGGATGAAAAAAAAAGAAAAGAAAAAAGATACAATTGGTGATTCCCATTGAGATCAACAATATCTCCTCATATCCCCTCAACGAAAATGAGATTAAAGTCTAAAATAAAGGCTTGAAATTTGCACCTATGAGGCACTTTAACACCATCTTGGAATATATATAGATCTAATGAAATATGGGAGGAGATGGTCTATCAAAAAGTTCTTCTTAAATACAAGTTTTAACATAATACAGAAAGCTGAGGAAAATAATGATTTTAAACACACATCCCTCCAGAACAGATCTAATTTCTACCCTAGTCATCTTAAACATGGCAAAAAATATATAATACATGTGGGATTCAGCTGATATACTTAAAAAAAATAAAAAGAACATAGCGTTATAAAGTAGTGGAAATATAATTTTCCCTACTATAGGTTGCACTCACAAGAAATAGGAGTAATATGTGCTCTGATGGTGCCTCCCCCGGTATCTTGGGCGGGTAGTGTCTCTCTCTTAGGACCAGGTATCACCCAGTATCAGGAACCAAACAGGACTCCGACAGGTAGAAAAGTTAAAAAGGGGATTTACTGGTAATCTAAAAAGTACAATTAAACAGAAAAAAATGGTGCAACTTCCTAAGAGACCAATATTTAGTTATAACAATAGTGCTCCCACAAAAGCAGCCTAATTCCACCCTCCCATCAACCATTAAATAGGGCTAGTCCCTCTAGTCCATTGGTAGTTCCAGTTGGCGTCTTCCATTCACATCATTGGTGGTGTTCAATTCCTTTTCACCTGTCCTTGATAAGGGGTAGCTCACATCGTTGTCACAGCTGATCGGAATACCAAGATCGGCTAAACCGAAAGAGATGTATATGGCGCACTTCCGTGCGTTCCACTTGTGTTCCAGCCGTGCGTTCCACTGTGGTTCAGGAAATGGATTGGTCGTTCTCCCCCTGGTGTTCTCCAAGGGAATCATATTAAACATCTAAAAAGACTAACAACTGATTTACTAGAAAACAGCATTTAAATAGAAAGGCACCATTAGATAATTTTATCAAACTTCTTAGTTCAATAAAACAGATGAAATATATACTTTAGGGGCGTGGCTTGGCGCCGAACAGGAATGGCCGCCTAATTCCCGAGCTCCGCTCCCAGCCGCAAAAAACACACCGCACTAGCACGACCTGGCACCCATGGGACGTACCAAGAGAGCCCAGATGACCCCCTCCACGCCGAGAACACAGGGGACCGGCTCGCACCCCTCCATCCGCAGCTACCTCCACACACCAGGGGATTTCCTCTCCCAGGAGGAGGCCTCCAACATGGCGCCCTCCTCCCCGAGCTCCACGCTGTCGGAGGAATACCCGCGCACTGACAGCAGCCGGCAAGCCCCACAGACACCAGACTGGTACACACTGTTCACGTCCCTGCCGAAAAAGGAGGACTTCCAGACACTACTGGATGAGGTAAAAGCCACCCTGCGCACAGAGATCTCAGCCCTAGGCACCTCACTCACAGCGCTTGAGACAAGGGTACAGGCACTAGAGACACAGGGCCCCAACCCACACTGCCCTGCTATACAAGCTACAGAGGCCCACTCCAGGCACATACAAGATCTGCGCCTCCACATAGAGGACCTTGATAACCGCAGCCGCAGGCATAACATCAGGGTAAGAGGCTGCAGAGAATCTGACACAACAGAAGACGCCAGGGCCACGCTGACCCCGATTTTTAATCGCATACTGGGCAGACCCAGGGACGCCCGCATCCACATGGACAGGGCACACAGGGCACTAAGATCCAAGCCCCCCCCGGGTGCTCCCCCCAGGGACTTAATTTGCCACATACCAGACTTCCAACTAAAGGAAGAAATTATGAGAAAAGCACGCACAGAAAGAACCTGGAGAATAGAGGGACAGGCGATAGAACTTTACAATGACCTATCCCACCTCACCCTACAGGCCCGAAGAGCCTTGCGGCCCCTCACCGCCGCCCTGCAAGACGCCCAAATCCGCTACAGATGGCAATTTCCTTTCGCCCTCTCAGCCAGACAGGGCACCACAGAAGCAGTAATTCGCACGCCGCAAGATGTACTGGCCTTCCAGGAGGCTCTAAACCTCCCCCGCACCCCTATTTCGGACTGGACTGCATGCCCGCTTAATGAACGCCTCACAGGGAGGCCAACACAACGTACCATCCACCAGGGGCCCGACAGGGACGCCCCGCGCACCCATCACCGACTAATTGACCCTGAGGAATAACGAGATGGAGACACCACCACCTGCCTACACCCCCCCCCGCCACCCACCCTGCACCACCAGCCTGACCACGACCGTGCAACGCATTAACGACCACGCTGAGGGGAGCAGGAGGGATACGGCACCTCCAGAGACACCTACTCCCCCCCTTTTTTCCTTTTTTTTTTTTCTCTTTCTCTATCACTCCGCATCCAGGAAAGCAAAGGGAGAAAGCAGATTGCGACTCACCGCCGCCAAGACACCACCAAAAACGGTAACCCACCCACATCTCACCGTCCCAAAGGCCCAGAACCACCTTGCTTCACCGGCTAACTGGGCCTACATCTATTGCCCCCCGAGTCCATGACTTGCTCAACACCACCAAGAACGCTGCTAACTCAACAGAGACAACCCCAGAGGACTCGCCAGTGCACCAATATCTTGGCCGGCTCCACACAAGACTCCTTTGCCCCACAATGCGGGACATAGACCCACACCCGCCAAGCTCCAAACACCCTATAGAGACGACCACTGACATGATGCCTTGAACTGACACCCTGGCATCACCCTGGACTGCTGGCCACGGCTTCCACCACCGTAGAACGAATCGCAAGTGCAAGTATACCTTGCGGGCTAGCTTACACACCTTGACACTAACACTCACCCACACACACATACACACACACATCCGCTACACCAGGAAGGGAACCCCCCCAAATACACCCAAGATGCACCCAGACACCCTCACTATCTAATCAAACCGCAGACATACACACAGACCATACCTGCAACACAGGCAACCAGGTATCAAACGCACCTCTGAGGCGTCCAACAGAAACACACCTCAGACACCACGAACACGCTAGAAGGGGGGAACGCATCACTCACCAACCACTACATACCGTAAGATGAATGCT
This sequence comes from Pelobates cultripes, assembly GCA_933207985.1. Lineage (NCBI taxonomy): Eukaryota > Metazoa > Chordata > Amphibia > Anura > Pelobatidae > Pelobates > Pelobates cultripes. Next base: position 173,185,270 of record OW240913.1, read on the forward strand.
CCGTGTTCCTCAAGCAGACTCATAATTGTGTACATCCGAATTACTGTTGAGAGCGACTCTGCCTCGCCCCCTGTGAACAACCGAGAGGTTCCCACCGGGCGACGGAGACACCTGCGCTCACTGGTTCCAACAAAGTGTATTGAGTGTATTGTTGGGGGTGTGTTTTTTTTTTTTTTTTTCCTGAACCCCTTCCCCCCCTCCCCCCCCTTACTTTTTGCCCTCCTCCTCCTACCCTGTTATATAAAAGGTGTGGGGTGACGGCGCACCACGGGGTGCAAACCTCATTCTATTCCATGAGGGGCCCCCTGTGCTGCGCGAACACACCCAAACCATCTCTAAATGTTCATAAAAGTTTCTGATGTTCTCCCTGATACTGGGATATAATTTGTGTAACCATGTTTTGATATGCTGTTATTATGTTGTTCTCACGAATACTGTTCTTATATCCGTATGCACGCTCCCGACACAATAGCGCAACGATAACAAGATAACACCCAGGGGCGACCATCACGACCATCCACATTGTTGTTAACTGATCCGCTAGAACGGTACTACCCCTCTGGATGCCAGACACCACCACTATTAGGCAGCAGGAGACGGATGCTGACAGACAGTGATACGTCACTAGACGACACCCCAAAGTAGCTGACCTACCTAACCACCGACGCCACCTGCCCCACGGGTTCACTGCCAAGAGACTGTGAGGTGACTACGAGGACCTTGGTTCCCGGACACACACCTACCAGTGGCACATTACCCCTTACAACAGTCGCCTCTGCGACTCGACACAACCGCTACACACCACACCGCTTGAACTACCCCCTCAAACCCATCTAACCTCCCCTTCCATCTCCCCCCCCCTTTTCCTCCCCTACTCCACACCCCGCCACCTGGATACGATGGGCCCACCGCCTCTCGCCCCCCACACCCCCGGGCACGCAGAGATAGGAATTAACCTCTACACAATCAACGTGAAGGGCCTGAACTCCCCACAAAAACGAGCAAGAGCGCTGCGAGAAATTCGAGCACTTAAGATATCAATAGCTTTCTTCCAAGAAACACACTTTCTAGCAACAAAAGCCCCCAAATTCTCAGATAAATACTTCCCAACCGGCTACTACGCGCATAACCCCTCCACCAAATCCAAGGGAGTGTCTATATTATTCTCGGCAGACACCCAGTTCCGCCTGGAAGCAGAAGAGAAAGGCCGAGAAGGCAGATACCTTTTTCTCAAAGGACACATAGGGGACGCTCAAATCACACTCGCGAACCTCTACCTCCCAAACAAAGGCCAAAAATCATTCCTAGCCTCAGCCCTGAGAAAATTGGAAGCGTTCAGTGCAGGAACCGTAATAATGGGAGGGGACCTCAACGCCCCTCTAGACCCCAAAATGGACACATCTAAAGGGGGCTCCACGATCCCGGACCACGTCCTCAGAGGACTGCGGACCCTTTTGACAACTCACCAACTTGTAGACTGCTGGCGAATCCTACACCATACAGAGAAAGACTACACCTATTATTCAGCGCCACATAAATCATACTCGAGGATTGACTACTTCTTCATCCAACACAGGGATCTAGACACACTGTGTTCAGCCCACATCGCCCCCATGACCTGGTCGGACCACGCACCAGTAACACTCACCATCGACAATCCTAGAACCTTTCGATCCCAATGGACATGGAAACTTAATGAATCACTCTTAGAGGACCCACTGATCCAAACAGAAATTAGGAACACACTAGACCACTTCTTTCCCACCAATCAAACAACAGAAAGCGCACCAACGACCGTCTGGGAAGCACACAAATGCACTATCCGAGGGATCCTCATCAAACACGGCACTCGCCTGAAAAAACAACGCACACAGGAAATAGCACGCCTTGCTGCCCAACTGGCGCGTCTAGAAACGCTCCACAAACAAGACCTCCGAGACGAAACCTACAAACAACTCCTAGAGACCAGAGCGAAACTCAACTCCTGCCTCACGTCCAAAATACGATTCCAGTTCCAACTCACACAAAAAACGTTTTATGAATACGGAAACAAAAGTGGTAAACTGCTTGCTAGGGCGCTGAGAGCCCGGAGACAGAAAACCCATGTTCAAAAGATCTCCCTGGCAGGAAACACACTGCGGACCCCGAAGGCTATAGCAGAGGGCTTCAGACAATACTACTCCTCCCTATACTGCCTACCTCCCAACACCACACGCGCACACGAAGGAGAAGAGGCTCACACAGCGTGGCAAAAAACATATCGAACAGAATATCACCACAACGCTGACACCCCAAGAAATAGCTACACTAGAAGAAGATATCACTGAAGCGGAGATACGCCTAGCCATCAAACTGGCCAAACTGGGGAAAAGCCCCGGACCAGATGGATACACGGCAAAGTACTACAAAATGTTCGCAGACAACCTTGTCCCACACCTACTTACACTATTCAACTCAATACATAACGGAGACCCCTTAGACCCCAACATGCTTCTAGCACACGTCGTAGTACTCCCAAAAGAAGGAAAAGACCCCTCCTCATGTACCAGTTACAGGCCGATCTCCCTGTTGAACGCCGACCTCAAACTGTTTGCCAAAATACTATCCCTGCGCCTCCAGCCCCTGATGCCGAGCCTTATCCACCCTGATCAGGTGGGCTTTGTGGAGGGCCGGGAGGCCGGGGACAACACTATCAAGACACTCAATCTTCTCCACGCAGCCCGAGAAGGACACTCCCCCGCCCTGATAGTCTCGACCGACGCGGAGAAGGCGTTCGACAGGGTAGACTGGTCTTTCCTGAGGTCCACCCTGGAACACCTGGGACTGATGACGCGCATTTGGGCCCTATACACCGCTCCAGCAGCCCGGGTGCAGGTTAATGGGATTCTCTCCGACCCATTTGAGATCAGAAACGGCACTAGACAAGGGTGTCCCCTATCGCCCCTACTCTTTGCCATCAGCTTAGAACCATTCCTCAATGCAGTTCGAGCCCAACCCCGCATAACTGGAATCGAGGGTAGCTGGGGAGCCACCAAGGTCTCTGCATACGCGGATGACCTCCTCTTCACAATCACCAACCCGGCAACCTCACTTAGGGAGCTCACGCACCAATTTGACCTATATGGCACCCTCTCCAACTTGAAAATTAACTTTACGAAATCTGAAATTCTCAACGTAAACTGCCCCCTAGCACTAACAACTACACTGCAAACAGAGTTCCCTTTTCACTGGTGCAAAGAAAGGATTAAATACTTAGGGATCTGGCTGTCGGCTGATGTGTCGGACACCTACCGCATCAACTTCCCACCCCTCCTCGACCGCATACAGAAGGACCTCGACTCGTGGCAACTCCCGCACATAACGTGGCTGGGTAGGATCGGTGTCCTCAAAATGAATATCCTCCCCCGAATCTTGTATCTCCTACAAACCCTACCAATCCACATTCCCAAAACCTTCCTAACACAAACCCGTAAAACACTGATGGCCTACGTCTGGGCCCGCAAAACGCCGAGGCTGAATTTCGCCACCCTCACCAGACCCAAACTACAGGGAGGCCTGGGACTACCCGATATCACAAAATACAGACATGCTATACACCTCCAGCGAGTGATAGAATGGACACAAGACCCGAAAGACAAGCTATGGATCCCCATAGAGGCCAGCTTCTCACGGATACCCCTGACACTTCTACCCTGGCTACCGAAATCCATGGCCGGGGAACTGCCACGGAACCACCCAACCCTAAACGCTACAATGGCAGTTTGGAGGAGACTGGCTACTCACACAGACGTAGCCCCGGAGCTCTCACCATTATGCCCCATATCTCACAACCCGAAATTTGCCCCTGCATCGGACCCCCACTACACGGCTGCCCTGGGCCTGCCGACCCCCTGCAGAGTGAAGGACGTCTATGACCAAGGCACAATCACGCCCCTGACCACTCTGGTCCCGAATACCCCACACAATATGCTCCTACGCTTTAGATATCACCAACTGACAAGGTTTCTGAGAAGCATACCGACCCTAAATTCGGCAACGCGAACACTCTCTGTATTCGAGACCATATGCATGAACCCCCCCCCCCACACGCGATATCGCTACTATATCGCATGCAAACCACCACCACCACTAACGCACCCCTCCCTTACTTCACAAAATACTGGGAAAGGGATCTAGGACACTCAATTTCAACGGAACAATGGACAACGGTATTTACACTCACACATAAAGCCTCCGTCTCCACCAAATTCCAAGAAACAGGATATAAAATGCTCTCCCACTGGTACAGGACACCGGAAAAACTTAGCATGATGAAAACCACAAATGACCCGGAATGCTGGAGATGCGGGAGAGAACTGGGATCCCTCTTCCACATATGGTGGTCCTGCCCCCTTATCCAGCCCTTTTGGGCAGAGATCCACAAGATACTCACAACCATAACAGAAGCAAACCTACCCCTCTCACCAGACACATACCTGCTCCAACTTACACAGACCCCAATCAACAAATTTAAAAAAACAGCACTCCCACACCTAATAAACGCAGCCCGCAGCCTCATCCCGAGACACTGGAAACAACACATGGCCCCGACTATCAGAGAATGGATAACGAGAGTGGAAGACATCAGACGCATCGAGGAACTCATCCACTCCGCAACGGGACGCATACAACGTTACCATGATGCATGGTACCACTGGCTCCAATGGCTCGCCTCCACCGCACCAATTACGGGGACCACACAACACCTGACAGCAGAGACAGATGGGACGGTCCAGACGGAACAGACGGACGACAATACGGAAGCTGAACCACCGACCCAACCAAACCAAGACGACCACTCAGAGCCGGAGATGCCCCTTGCCCCGGAGGCGGGGGGGGTTGAGGTGGGGACCCGGGACCTGACACCCCACCCCCTACCCTCCCGCACCTTACCCTCACCCGCAATGCCCTCACCCCATTAACCTACACTCCCATCCCACCCGCCCCCCACAACACACGTTAAAATACATGACCAACTGCCGACAGGCTGCCTTGAGAATGCCACCTACACTCGCAGAAACGCCACCTCCCTTACAGGACAGACCATACACCACAGCACCCACAAAGACCCACCATGACCAACACATATCGGACAAGGGATGAACCAACCCAACAAGACTGTCCAAACGCCCAATACCCAAGTGCACTACACCACGATACCAGAACCCACCTAACCCTCACAACCCGGGACAGCACCCGCTCGACCAATACACCCCCGACACTAATAGGATCCCCAAACAGACACAGAAGGACACCAACACAGAAGGGACACCCCAACAAGACTACACCCCGACGCATGACACACACACAGCCACCGCCCACACACATCAAAGAACAGCGACTAGCGCAAAGGGGACACCCACAACAAACGCGCACACAGGACAAAAACTACCTGACGGACCCTTGACCCCCAAACGCCCCACTACTCGACAACCACTCCCTACCCCCCACCCCAACGGATCAGTAGAGACGCTCTCAGGAAGCAGGGCTAGACAAGGTCACAGCAGGAGCACTAAAGTTTCTGCCTTATCGCAGTTTATCTGCTTCCCAACACAAACATACCAATTAATAAAATGACTGAATCTGAGTGTTCTCTATAGCTTTCATGTCTAAAACTTGTGAGAATGGCGAAAATATTCTCTTTCTATTTTTCTAAGACTAGTTCCTTCTTGAAAACTGTTAATGCTGAAAGATGTTGCAATGAAGGAATGGAATCAGATGCTCGCTATTGCTTTGTAAAATTGCTCTCTTCACATAAATACTAACGATACCTTTATACCAAATGAACAATAACTGACATGTACACTATTTTTGCCACCTTCTGTATTGATGCATATAACTTTGTATTGCCAATTGTTATGATGTCAATAAAAGCAAATTGAATGAAAAAAAAAAAAAAAGAAATATATACTTTAAAAATATATATTTAGTATTGCAGTGTATTAAATATTCATCTCTATTTTAAATCATTTGTCATTTCTATAAAGAAGCCACATAAGTATTTTCTTGAAGAACAAAAAATATCCAAGTGCTATATGTTCTTATTATACCAATATATTTTTACAATAAATTAAATTCACAAATATAAAAATAAGCATTGCGACATATATTCATTTTTTTCCGAGAATTATCTAAAGGGTTAATCTTCTTCAGATATCTTTTACCAGATTTTTGTCGAGTAATATTTTAAGACTTATGCTTGATAAGATGCATATAAATGTTCTTTGAACTAATAATTCATAATTAAAAGGAAAAGTAATTCCCATCAAGTTATAACACAAAAAAATGCATCAACGAAGGTATTGACAAAAAAAATACTAAATTCGCATTAAGAAACTCCTCCTAGTAATACAACAGAATAAAAAAACGATATATTTATAAAAAAACAGACTAAGTCTATGTTGACATTCAGTCCCCGAAGTTCCAAAGTATGTAGCTTATGGATCCAAAAGGTTTCTCTTTGGGACAGTCGTTGAACCCTATCCCCACCTCTCCAATAGGGTAAAACCTTCTCTATTCCAATACATTTCAAATCCTTAAAGGAAAAAAAGAGGGCATGAGTTGCAATGTATGGGAACTGAATGTGACAAAAATAAATTTCTTTATATTATTAATGTGTTCCAAAATGCGGGTTTTGAGAGGCCTCTTGGTATCGCCAATATATTGTTTACTGCACGGACACTGCAGCAAATAAACCACAAAGTCCGTGCGGCAACCAACCTCCACCTCAATACAGAAAGATTCCCCTGTAACTGAACTACAAAAAGTATTCATTCTTTCAAAATTAATTGTTGAACAAGCCTTGCAGCTATTGCACCCTCTAAATCCTTTTTGATGTTTCGTCTCCCTTCTAATATTAGGTTTTAGTGCATAGCTGAGAGCTAAGAGGTTTTTAAGGTTGCATTTTTTTCTGTAGATTAAAGTGGGGTGCTCTGATAGAAAACTCCCCAATACAGAATCTTCAAGTAAAATTGACCAGTGTTTTTGTAGACCTTTTTTAATACGTTTGTGGTCTACATTATATTGGGTGGTAAATGCATATTTAAAAGAGTTTTCTGAATTCTTAACTTTTGATTTATCCATTAATAATTCATTCCTTCCCATCTTCCTTGTTACCCTAATTTCTTTTTCTAAACTGTTCTTGATGTATCCCTTTTCTATTCATTTATTTTGATATATGCTGATTGGGGTTCAAAATCTTGATAATTGGAACAGTTACCTCTCACACGCATGAATTGGCTTTTGGCTATTCCCTTTAACTAAGTCCTATGATGGCAGCTCTTATTATGGACATATCCATTACCATTTGTAGGTTTGAAAAAACATTTTGTTTTGACATGGTCATCTTTACAAAACAGTGTCACGTCTAGAAAATTTATAGTGATTTTATCCCAGACCGGTGTGAATTTTAAATGATACTCTTGTCATTGGGATATTCCACAAATTTTCGGAAACAAATGATTTAAAATGGAGATAAATATTTAATACACTACAATACTAAATATATTTTTAGAGTATATATTTAATCTGTTCTATTGAACTAAGAAGTTTGATAAAATGATCTAATTTCTATTTAGATGCTGTTTTCTAGTAAATCAGTTGCTAGTCTTTTTAGGTGTTTAAAATGATTCCCTTGGAGAACACCAGGGGGAGAATGACCAATCCATTTTCTGAAACCACAGTGAAACGCACGGCTGGAATGCAAGCTGGAACAAACGGAGGTGCGCCATATACCTCACTTCCGGTTTAGCCGATCTCTGTATTCCGATCATCTGTGACAACAACGTGAGTTACCACTTATCAAGAAACAGATGAAAAGGAATTGAACACCACCAATGATGTGAATGGAATGGAAGATGCCCACTGAAACCACCAATGCACTAAAGGGACTAGCCCTATTTAATGGGACTGATGGGAGGGTGGAATTAGGCTCTTTTTGTGGGAGCATTATTGTTATAACTGTTTTTACTAAATATTGGTCTCTGTGGAAGTTGCGTAAGACCATTTTTTTCTTTTTAATTGTACTTTTTATATTACCAATAAATCCCCTTTTTAACTTATCTACCTATCGGAGTCCTGTTTGGTTCCTGAAACTGGGTAATACCTGAGAGGGAGACACTACCCCTCAACCCCCTAAGACACCGGGGGAGGCACCATCAGAGTGCATATTACTCCTATTTTCTTGTGAGTACTACCTATAGCAGGGAATATTATATTTCCACTACTGTATAATGCTATGTTATTTTTATTTATTATTGTTTAGGTATATCAGCTGAATCCCACGTGTATTGTATGTTTTTTTGGCTTGTTTAGACGAAACACTATTTGGGAGGTGTTTGGTGGGAAGCTGTTTCTGTACAATTGATAAGTATATCTAATATTTTTGTATATCCATTTTTGTTGCATCATCTTAAACATGGTAGCATTGAGGCATTCGAAAAGGCAGTTTTTAATGATTTTAAAAAAAGTTGGAAAGAGTAACAATGGTTGTAACCTCACTTTGGAAGAAAGGGTGGCCCTTAAAAGACTCAGAGAAAATTATCAAATTGTCATCAAACCCACAGATAAGGGTGGTAGTTTGGTGATAATGGACTCGGATAAGTATGTGGCAGAGTGCACAGGACAATAGGAGAACACTGAGGTATATATAAAATTAAATGGAGACCCACTGGGGAAAATTAGGAGATCCTTAACAGGACTTAACAGGACTTTTGGACAGAGGAAGACTAGAAGGCATCTTAAAACCTAAAGAATATTAGTTTTTGAACATATAATCACCCAGGACACCAGTCTTTTATATCCTCCCAAAGGTCCATAAGGATTTACTCAACCTGGGAGTTGAGGCGTTTTGACGCGATGACGTGAACGCAATGAGCGCACGCATCGGGAGGCGGGGCTAAGGGGGACGAAATGGATCGACGGCTGACTGTGTGCTGACTGCGCTCTGATGAATATACTGCCACATGGAGATGGCATTCTAAGGAAGAGGGAGCTTAAGTAGAAAATCGGATAGAGCACACTTACAAGCCTCATAAATATGCTGTATTGGATTTAAAATAAAGAAGTAGAAGTTGTTACAGAACACTCCCGAGTTCTCCCTCGAGACAATCTATTCAAAAGCAAGTACATACTAAATGGGTGATTGGAGGAAATTTATATATATATGTTGAATTCCAGATACCATTGGTATAGAAAACTATTTTTTAAAATGTGCTAAAGCTGCTAAAGAAGAAAACTATATCTAGAACCTATTTAAGAAAAAGGGTAAAGTGGAGTAATCTGTACTCTAAAGTCAGAACAAAGATATCTTGATATATCTGATAAAATTGCAAATGAAAGTTTAGAAAAGGTTGAAATAATCAGAGAAATAGTGTCATATAAGAATTATATTAAAACGGTAAAAGCAAAAAAGCTATCTCCAAAACCACTACAGAAATTAGTAAAGTTGGATAAACTGAACAAAAGCACATAACCAACAGGTGCTGTTAACCCAAGCTAAAGGAAAAAGAAAAAAAGAAAAAAAAAAGAGGAAAGGAGAAAGAAACTAAAAGGGAAAAAAAAGCCCTCGGAGCCGATTCAAGTAGCGGAACAACATGGCTGCAGCCAAGTTGGCAAAAAAAAAGATACTAAAGAGTTAAAAAAAAGATGTCAATCGAGGTAAAGAAGCTTTTTTTTCTCCTAATTCAAAAAAATTGGATGAACATAATTCACTCGTAGAAGAATCTACAGTGGAAGACAGGAGAATGTCATCGAATTATTCGCAAGAATTTATAAAAAATAGTCTGGAAAATCAAACAGCAGAATTTAAAAAAGAAATTAACAATAGCACTTACCAATTGAAAATGCATATTGAAGAAATAAGCGAAAAATTATCTAAAATGATAGAAAAATGGGAATTAATGGAATTCCAACATAAAACACTCATTGAAGCACAAGAAAAAATCAGTAATGAAGTAAAAATTCTGGAACAGAGAATAAATGGACTGGAGGATAAACCAAGAATTAAAAACATCAGAGTCAAAAATATTCCAGAAAGCATCACACAGGAGAACACAACTGAGTATGTACTTGAATTTTTGACAGCTCTGGACGTTAAAATATTGAATAAGGAATATGCTATAGAAAATATATATCGGGTAAGAAAACCTCCCAATATTCCAGAATCTAGTCCAAGGGACTTGGTTGTGATATTTTACTCCTTGCATGTGAAACAACAAGTAATGCAAGCTAGCAAAACAAAGAGAATTAAAGATGGAAGATTCAAAGATCTGATAGTCTATCAAGATATTTCTTCATATACAAGATCAAGGAGAAGATTATTTTTTTCTGCTTTGGCTCCGCTCAAACAACAAAATATAAGATATAGGTGGGGCCCTAATGGAACAGTCATATTATTCTGGAAAGACAAAAAAGTTGTATTTCCTGAGCCAAAAGATCTTGAAAAATGGACTAAAGAGCAACTTATTTAATGTTTATTGAGAAGTAGAACTATGAGCTAATTTATATTTAAACATCGAAGAAGAGCAGAGAGAGTATGAAGAAAATGGAAGATTATGAGGACTTTTTTTTTTTCTCTTTCACTTAAATAACTAACACCAAAGTGATTAACTTTGATAAAATATATAGAAGTTTTGGTAATTATTATATAAAGTTAGAAAGGAAATACACAATAATCACGATTATAGAAATATAAGAACACAGGTGCACAATATTTAACTATCGATAAGATTGAGCTTAGGATAAAAAAGGTTTATATGAAATCACGAAAAAGTATCACTATTTGAATAATAATGGTATATTCACTGATAATAACGATTTATAGAATTGGGAATAGATAGGAAATAACGTGAGGAAAGATAAATTGGGCCTTTGGCCCCTTGAAATTTGTATTATGGTTGTGGTATATTATATTTCTTGGTATATTTATATTCTTTACTCATATCTCTCATATGAAAGGAGGAAAGAGCCATGTTTTGATATATTAATGTTTCTGTCAGTCCTGATCTTACCCTTTAAGTCCCGCTTGGAGATCCTTAATGAGATCTCATCTAGTAACATTATGAGAAATAATGTTAAGAGTCACATCAACGGAGGAATGTTTTCTCTTGTAGGTGTGGATAAGAATGGATGGAAATATCCTTATTATTATTGGAATTTCAGTTGTTGGATGAATGTTGTATGGTTGTATTCTGTGAAGGGGGAGGGTACAGGGAGGAAAGGGGGAAGGAAATAGGGAATTACTCTGAAGTGCATATCCGTGAATATTCAGGGATTAAATACCCTTTATAAAAGAAAACTCCTATCAGAATTACTTAAAAAAGGACATATAGAAATAGCTATGATTCAAGAAACGCATTGGAAAAGGGAGGACAAAATAAGATGGAGATATGAACAATATGCAGAGGTTTTACACGCATCTTTGGAAGGGGAACAAAAGAGAGGAGTAGCTATTATTTTTTCTAAAAAGATCAAAAAAGAAATGATACACTTAGAACTGGATGAGGAAGGTAGATATCTAATTTTAGTGTGTAAAATAGAATCAATAATATATACTATTGTTAATATATATCTGCCTAATATCTTGCCTACAAAATACCTTAACAAAATAATGGATAAGGTCGACAAAGTAAAAATGGGGATCCTAATAATTTCAGGGGATTTTAATTGTGTCCCAGATATTTCAGTAGACAAAAAAATTAAGGATAATAAAAAAATAAATAGACAAATAAAGAAACAATCAAAAATTTTGGGAAATATTATGAGAGAGAGTGGTCTTATGGATACCTGGCGTGTTTTCTATCCTATGGAAAGAGAATATACTCATTTTTCTAGAGTCCATCAGTCTCTTTCCAGAATAGACTTGGTCTTGGGAGAGAACTCTTTGGTGGAACAGATTTAAAAAAATAGAAATAGTTGAAAACCCATGGGCGGATCATAGTTATAACATATTTAGCATAAAGGATTAAAAAAAAAATAAACCCTTTAATACCTGGTGATTGGATGATAATATTATCTTAAAGAGTGAACATCAAAATCAAATAGGAAAACTCATTGAGTTATATTTCAAGGAAAACAAAATGGAAGGTATGTCATATTCAGTGATCTGGTGTGCCTTCAAAGCTGTTGTAAGAGGCTATTTGATAAAACTCAAAAGTAGATTAAATAGGGAAAGGGGTGCAACTAGAGAAGAACTTTATATCCAATATTATAGAATCTCTAAAAATATGAAAAATCTCTTTACTAATGAAACAATAATGCAATTAAAATATATCAAAGAAAAAATAAATAAAATAGAAAGAAAGAATTAACAGAAATCTAGAAAAAAATGAAAATAAATTATTATCATGATAACAATAAAATTACAAAGTGGTTGACTAATAAATTGAAGAAAAAAAGGGTGTTAAATAGGATAACAAGCATTAAAAAAGATCAGACTGAGTATAAGAACCCTGAAGACATAGCAAAAAATTTTAAGAACTACTATGAAGAGTTATACAACATTCCTAAATCAGTAGGGGAAAAACAAATAAAGAATTATTTGGAAGATATTAATTTACCAGAAATTCCCAAACAGCTTAATGATAAGTTAAATATCCCTCTTACAAGAAAAAAATTCTACACCGCTATTGAAAGATTAGAAAAATATAAAACCCCAGGCCCAGATGGGTTGACAAACCATTTTTATAAAACATACAGTAATTTAATATGTGAACATCTAGTTAATGTCTATAATGAGATAGTTGAGAAAGGATCTGGGCCCAAAGACATGCTTTATGCAAATGTAATCCCTATCATTAAAAAAAATAAGGACCCTAATGAACTGAAAAATTATCGCCCGATATCTTTAATTAATGTAGATTCTAAATTGTTTTCAGACATTTTGGCTGAAAGAATCAAATCTATTTTGCCTATCCTTATACATGAAGATCAAATCGGTTTTGTTCCCTTCAGACAGGCAAATGCTAATTCCAGGAGACTGATAGACATATTGGATTGGGAATATAGAACGAATACGCCTCTCCTGACCCTGTCATTGGATGCAAAAAAGGCATTTGACAAGGTCGGGTGGAGATATATGTTTAAGGTCATGGAAGCCATGGGCTTTTGTGGATAGATGATGGCCACAATTAAATCTATATGTTAAGACCCCATGGCCAGGGTACTAGGCGCAGACTTATGTTCTGATTCGTTTGAGCTAAATAATGGCACCCGTCAGGGATGCCCGCTCTCACCAATATTTTATATTATCTCCATGGAACTCTTTGCAGCCAGAATTAGATCTAATCGGAACTTCAAAGGGATTCCTGTAGCATCATGGGATCTATAGGTGTGTTTGTACGCTGATGACACAATAATTACGTTGACGGATCCCTCTACCTCTATTCTCAATGTTATGGAGGAGATAAATCATTATAGTGAAGTGTCGAATTATAAGATGAACACAGACAAATCAACAGCAATGTTCTCAAAATGCGATTCTTAAGTTAAGAGACAAATATTAGAAAAGTACAGCTATAAGGAGGCCAGGGGAAGCTTTGAGTATTTAGGAGTTATACTGTCAAACAACTTAAATATCATTGTTGAAAAGAATGTTTTAAAACTGATTAAAGTAACAAATCTGGCATTGAAAAAATGGAACAGTACATTTTTGAGTTGGGCTGGAAGAATAAATATAATAAATGCGTATATGGACGTATATTTTTAAAATGGTCCCTTTAAAAGTACCAGATAGCTGGTTAGAATTAATTCAGAGAATGTTTAGGAACTTTGTATAGAAAGGAAAAAGACCTCGCATTAATCTAGCCCAGTTGACGAGGGCCCCTAGACAAGGCGGTATGAATTTTCCCAATATTAGAAAGCACTATGAAGCTAGCATTATCCATCATATACAAATTTTAATGAAAAAAGAAGCAATAAATACTGGATGGTACAAACTTGAGACTTTATCATTGACTAAGCAGCAATTAAATAAAATGTTATGGCATAAAAAAGGAAATTTAATCTTAAAAGAAATCCAAAATAAAATAATCTGTCAAACTCTTCCGATATGGTTTAAACTGAGGAAGCAAATGTACCACAGGGGCAGGATATATGACTTCATGGAGATAGAGATTTTAGAATCCCTTATAGAAGATATAAATCTAGATCATTGGAAAGAAAAGAATATTGGAGAAATCGGAAGCATTATGACAGGAGGTTTAGTTAAATCATTCGCCACTTTAAGGCTAGAATATGAGCTACCTATTTCAGAAACATTCAATTATATAAGGGTGAAATCTTTTCTTTCTAAGAATTATGTGGAGGGGAAGAATAGAGGGTCTTTTTGTATTAAACAAATATTTGCTCATGCAAATTCTAGAAAATTATTATCAAAATGTTATATGCTGTCTCGATTAATTCCATACAATATTAATAGAAATGCTTTGAACAAGTGGGAAACCGAGTGTAATCTGTCCATAGAAGTGGATGCTTGGGGAAAAGCTCTACAAAAATTAAAGAAAAATGTTCATAACATTGTTTTGATTGAAACTTTTTATAAAGTTACCAACAGATGGTATTTAGTACCTACTAGACTAAATAAAATGGATCTCTCTCAAATATATGCTGGAGATGTTCAAGTGCAGTTGGGAGTTATTTAAATATCTGGTGGAACTGTCCAAAAATAAAACAAATTTGGGATCAAGTGTACCGTACTTTAGTTAAACTAGAAGGGATTAAGATTGATAAAAAGCCAGTCACTGCAATTCTTCACTTGGGTTGGCCTGATCTAACTGCTATAAATTTCTATGTAGTTACCCATAGTTTTCTAGCTTTGAAGATTATTATAGCAAGAGAATGGAAACAATCAAAATAAATATAATTTTATCGCTGGGTAAACCAATTAACATTCCAACTGAAAATAGAACTAGGGGTATGCTGGAGAAATAAGTCTTCGGTTAAGAAAATAAAAGCAAAAGAAAACTGCCTTTTAAGAGTTATGTCCCTGCTAGGATAATAAAGTGATTAGTGTATTTCGGTAAAAGTAGTTATATTATTTACTCTTTCTTTTTTCTCTGCTTGGGCCCTACTTCACAGTATTGTATTTGTCAGGATGTTTGATTGAATGAGTCAGTGTATATTATGGATGGTTTTAAATAATGTTTATGTAATGTATTGTCTGTCATTGTCATGAAAAACAAATAAAGAATATATATATATAAAAAAAAAAGGATTTACTCAACCCATCCGGAGACCTATTGGCTCCGGGATTGGGTCTATATCCAACAATATGTCGAAATATATTGATTCTTTCCTTCAACCAGTGGTAACCAAAACAAAATCCTTTCTGAAAGACACGATGGATGTCCTAAGGATGCTAAAGGATTTCGTATGGAAAGACAGATATTTTCTGGTTACCTGTGATGTTACCTCCTTATACACATGTATACCTCATGACAAGGGATGTGCATCTGTCATATACTTTTTAGAACAAGATCAATCATTATCATCCACTCAAATTGATTTTTTAATAGAATGTATCGGATTGACCCTCAATAATAACTATTTTTGGTTTCATTCTTTCTTTTTTTTTACAACAGAGAGGGACGGCGATAGGCAGTACTTATGCACCCAGTTATGCAAATCTCTTCATGGCCCATTGGGAAAATTTGTTCATTTATGGGCAACATGACTGGAGTGCACGAGTACATGCCTATTGTTGGTATATAGATGACATGATTTTTATTTGGGAAAGGTCAGAGGACGATTTTAAAGAATTTTTACGTTTTCTTAATAGTAAGATGTGGGGAATTCACCTCACTAGTAATATTAGTGCACTGACTATTGACTTTTTAGATCTTTAAATTTATGTTGAAGAGGGAGTCCTTAAAACACAAACCTTCTTCAAAATAGTGGATGTAAACGGGTATGTGGCATATAACAGTGGGCATTATTCCCCATGGCTGAATAAAATACCAAAGGGCCAACTACTTAGACTGAAACGCAACTTTACAGAGGAGAGAATATGCTAACAGCAGGCACATGATCTTTTAAATAAGTTTAGGGACAAACAATATCCAGAAATTCTAGAGAAAGCCCTTAATGATGTGAAGGATACTACACAAAGAGAATTACTTCAAAAAGATAGAGAAAGTAATAATGACCAGTAGAAATTTAATAAAGTTTTTGTTTTTAACAATCAACATAGATTTATTAAGAAAACCATTAATACATTCTGGTCAATACTAAAAGCAGACAGGGATCTGAGTAAAATATTACCATCTAGATCCAAGAATACTTTTCGAGCTGCCCCAAACCTAAGAAAAATCATAAAGGACACAAAAGGAGTTCCCAATTAAGGAACATATTACTTGTCATAGTAATAATGTAATCTATCTACTGAGATGTCCTTGTAAATTACAATATGTGGGGAGGACGACACGCCCCCTCTACATAAGGATTAGAGAATACATTTCTAATATTAAAAAAGGTGTGAAGAGTCATAGTGTCTCTGAAAATTTTAAAAGACTGCATGGGCAAGAACCAAGTGGTCTAGAATTTTCTGGAATTTTCAGGTATCTAAAGACTGGAGAAGAGGTGATTTTATTCTCAAGATCGGACAGGAGGAAATTAGATGAATTTTCCAATTAGAGACCTTAGCCCCATCCGGTCTTAACAAGGATTTTGAACTATGTAATTTTTTGTAAAAATATTTTATATTTATATATTTTATATAAAACAAATTTCCTTGATAGTCATTTTTGGTTTTTACACATACCTCTAGACTTAGAGCATACCATCTTTGGTAGGGACTTCCCATCCTTATATATTTGGCTCCCAATACAAGCACGACCACCACTTCCCCCCACATCCCCGGCGGTTCTCATATCTATAAGAATATGGAATAAAATAGCAATCAAATGCAAACTAACTTCCAGTCCCTCACCACTCACACCAATCCTTCGGGAACACACAATTCACCCTGGGCATGCACCCCAAAGACTTTGTGCACTTAGAAGACAATGATCTAACCAGATTCCACCACTTCTTCGCTAACCACCAACTAATCCCCTACGCAGGTTTCCCATGGCCCAGACCGCTTACAACTTTCAACTTTTTTCGCTACATTCAGATTAAGAGCTTCCTCAGCTCCCCCACAAATAAAATAGCAAGTACAACCCCCTTAACGCCATTTGAAAGAGCTTGTGTGCACCACCCCATCCAAAAGGGTCAAATCTCAACACTCTATACCCTCACCATGCACAACTCGCAGGACAGGGACCTATTGGAGACCCCAATGACTGGCTAGCCATTTGGGAAGCCACTGCTACAGTTACTGTTTGTATTAATCACAAGGAACAGGTGTACTAATGAGGTGGTATATCACCCCCCTGCGGTTAAAACTAATGGGGAGGACAGATTCAGACCGCTGTTGGAAGGGGTGCAGGAACAAGGGTACTTATATCCACCTCTGGTGGTAATGCGAACACATCGCACAAATCTGGCCTCAAGTATCATAAATTATTTCCCAAGTCTTGGACTCTGATATCCCACTCAACCCATGGTCCTGGCTCTTGTCCAGGCCTTTCCAGGGGCCCAAAATAAACTCATTGCCAAAATTGCACTAGCCACAAGACGAGCGATAGCCAAAAGGTGGGGCAGCCCAGATATCCCAAAAATGTTCTCTCAGGGGACTCTGGAGAGGCTCACACCCGACTTCCTGTCCCCTTCCCCACATCAAACTCTGACTCCCCCCCCATTATCTCCCTCCCCTTTTTATTCTCTTCTTCTGTCTCCTTTCCTTCTTCTTTCCCCTCCCTAACACTCCCTCTCCCGCACCCCTTATGTCTTTTCTCCATTCTTGCTATTTCATTGTCCTTCCCCTCCCCCCCTATCAAACACAACGAGAGGGACAGGTACCCTCTGGTTAGCTCACTAACACTTATGGTCTCGCTTCACTCTACCTTCTGCTACACCACGTCAATGACACTCTCTAACCTTCAGGGTTATGTACCATGCATGGAAACAGACAGCTTAAAGGTGCCTAACATCACAACTGCCACACCCCCTGGGCTTGCAATGAAAACAAAAAGTTGACATCCCATATGACTCCTCCTTCTGCTCACTCAAATGCCTTACATTTTGACCAGAGGTTTCTTCTCCACTGTATAGAACATGGGTATTTCACCTCTAGGTTTTACAGGTTATGACCTACAGCACCTCTTTTAGAGCAGAACATGATATGGATTGTATAAATGCTTACTTTTGTACTTTATAATAATCTGTTTATACAAAATATGAAGGAAACCCCTAACATTTCTTCTTTATTCTGTAACACCTCGCTTGTTTATTAAAACCTGAAAAACTGATATAAAGAATTTAGAAAAAAAATGGAACCTAAATTGGTTAATATGGCTCTGAACGAGCTTGGCACTCAAGCCAATTGTCTCCTATTTAGAGACAATTTTGTCAAAGTTCTTTTTTATACACATTTACTGTCTTGGATAAAGCACAATCAAATATGCGCAAAGTATTTAACTCTAGGGTTTTTGGTGAGGCCGGAAGCCAGGAGCCGTCTGTCCAGCCGTATTACCAGAAGTTTGTTTAGGCAGAACCGAGGCTCCTATGCTGGGCGGGCTAGTTTCCTGGAACACCACAATCCACCTGCCTTTTTCCCACAATGTGGGTTGCTCATGGACCACGAGGTGCCCATTTAGGACAACAACCTTATGGTAAGTCCTCGCAATCTACATTCTTCCCTATTGATAGTGGGGGCAGACTAATTCATTTTTCCATGTATGGTCTCTCATTTCTTCGGATATGTGAATACTAAACACTGTGAAAGGTTATACCATAGATTTCCTGTCTCTGCCAGTGCAATATTCCACACCGAGGGAAATAGTTTTTCCCCGACAAGATGCAGACCTTGTCACCAAAGAAATATTGGATCTAAGGGCCAAACAAGTCATCATAGAAATCCCAATGTCTACTCCGGGTTATATGAGCAACCTCTTCCTGGTTTCCAAAAAGGCAGAGGTGTCCACCCAGAGATAAACTTGAGACAGCTCAACGCTTATGTAACCTACCACCATTCAATATGGAAGGGATACATTGTTTGCGGGATCCTTACAACCATCAGATTGGATGGAAAAGTTGGATCTACAGGATTCCTACCTCATAGTGCCTATAGCATTACTACACAAAGATTTCCTGTGTGTTCATCTGACAAGGAAAGAAAATAGAGGTTCCCATGCCTCCCATTCAGGCTGTGTTCAACCCCGTGGTGCTTCACCAAACTCATGAAGCCCGTGATCGCGATGTTACAGAGTCGAGGAATACATCTAATAATATACTTAGACGACATTCTCCTCATTGCTCAGTCTACACAAATTATCAAAACTTATCTGTACTGGACTTTGACTCTGTTACAGAATCTAGGCTTCCTAATCAATTGGGGAAAATCCATCGTAGCTCCTAAACAAAGCATAGAATTTCTGGGTCTCATTGTAGATTCTACTCTTCAGACCCTGCATCTTCTGATGTCAAAACTGACCGATATCAAGAATGAAATCAGGCACACGCTGGCAGCCCCCCAACTTACTCTTAAACAATTGTCGAGAATGATTGGTCTCCTGGCAGCTTCTATATAAGCCATTTTTCCGGGCCCTCTTCACTATCGAGCCCTACAGCGCTTACAGACTTCCCATCTGAAGGAAGGTGCATCCTACACAGATATGGTCATTCTGGACCCAGAAGCGAAAGACGAACTGAAATGGTGGCTTCTTCACATGCAAGCATGGAATGGTCGCGCCATCTTCGGCATAGCACCAGATTTGGTCATAGAATCCGAGTTGGGGTGCTCGCTGTGGAGATGTCTCAAATGGTGGCAGATGATGAATCGACTATCCTTATCAACTGTCTGGAACTCCTGGCCCGTTCATTCGTTATCTGCAGTTTCTCCTTAACTCTAGCTCCGGTGCTTTATTTTCCTGAAGATGGACAATATATCAGCTGTCCATTACATCAATCACCTAGGAGGTACGAAATCAAAGGTCCTGGCAAACATGGCACAGGATTTTTGGCAGTTCTGCCTGGCATAGGTCATATCTGTTACTGTGGAATATATCCTCGGTCTCTCCAACACCACTGATTGGTATTCACTACACCTCAGAGATTTCAGCGATTGGCATCTGGATTCCAGAGTCTTCCAGGACATCCAACATCTACGAGGCCCACTGGACATAGACATTTTCACTTCCCGCTTGAATACACAGCTTCCCAGGTTCCTCAGTTGGAAACCAGACCCAACGGCAATAGTAATGGATGCTTTCACCCAAGATTGATCATCCGCAAGGAACTATGCATTTCCACCCTTTGCATTGATTCCCCGTTGCCTACTGCAACTACGATGCCAGTTGGGGGCTTTGGTGATTGTGACTCCCTTGTGGCCATCCCAACCATGGTTTCCTCCTCTTCTAGAGATGGCTATCTACTTGCCATGTCTCCTCCCATCGCTCGACTGCCTCCTTCAAGATCCAGACAGCATGCCCCATCCCCTGGTTCTCCAGAACCTTCTACATCTCATGGTGTGACTGATTTCAATGCATCTTGGTCAATCGAGGGAGTTTTGGACCCAACTATCCATCTTCCCAAGGGCGCATGGGCACCCGGCACAAGACAGGCTTACAAGTATACTTGGAGCAGATGGCATGGTTGGTGCCTGGAACAAAACATGGATCCCGTATCGGTTCCTCTGACTTATATCCTCCAATTCCTCACCTCACTCTTCAATGATGGTAAGGCCTATCGCACAGTGAACCTCTATCGTTCTTCTATATCTGCTGAACATCAAGGCTTGGATGGAACCCCGCTAGGTCGCCACCCTATGGTGTATAGACTCCTCCACGAAATATGATTTGCTCGTCCTTTACTGCGTCATTTGGTTTTATGGGACGTTTCTATCATCCTCAACTTCTTCGAATCCTGGCCGACTAATGCCTCTATCTCTGAAACAACTATCAGTAAAACTTGTCATGTTTCTCTGTTTAATATTCTGCAAGAGGGTATCTGACGTCAGAGCTCTTGATATTACTGTTCGCTCATATACTCCGGTATATACTTCGATATATCTTGGAGAACTAAAACTTCCTCGAAGAAACGTTTATATCCATAATTCCCTGACAGACCACTGTTATGTCCAGTCGCATGCCTTGCAAACATATGAACTTCGCACCTCTTCACTACGGGACCCATTGAAACACGAACTCTTTGTTTCCTTCCAGAAACCGCATCTGCCAGTGTCTACTCCTACCCTGGCTGATTGGGCCAAATGGATTATGTCTCTGGCTGGTATGAATACTTCACTATTTTCACCTCACTCGGTTCGAGGGGCGATGGACTCTAAGGCCTCCTCGATTGGTTGCCGCCTAGAAGATATTTTGAAAGCGGCTGACTGGTCTTCTGAGTCAACCTTCTGTGACTTTTATTTTAGACCTATTCAGCACTTTGCGGGACTGTAGTTACCCAGCTTTAAACCAGCATAATAGGAGCCTCTGTGTCTAAATAGAATTCACAGATGTTACTATTAACATGACCTAAAGTCATGATTTTATTAACGACACAGAAGCGAGTATTATCCTTCCCTCCCACTCGAGGATTGAGTGGATATGGGTAGTTGACTTCACGGTAAGTCTTAGAATACAGTGTTATCCAATTTCTACTTGTCTAGAGTTCAGTTTAGACTACTCCTAATTAATATCGTACAATTATACTTGATAAAAGATAATATGTTTTATGCATACATCCAGTTTTATACTCGGCTATTACCATATTTCCCCTCTCTCTCCCAGCTTGATTTGACATTGCACCTTTACTGGCACGCTCTTCTTGTTGGTATTCCCCTTTTCTGTGGCACGTTTGTCCTTGTTCGGGAACGCAAGAAATAGGAAGTAGTTTACTCATCATCTCCTATTATGCAGGAGAGTGGAATCTGATTGGCTGATCCTGTCGCTCGGAAGAAAGAATTGTTATCATACTGTTTGAATGTTATATTTCTTCTTTGCTGCTGAGGGAAATAAAGAAAGAGTGCAGCATAATACTTGCCTTCGTGTAGTAAATAAAATCCTGACTTTACATCATGTTTATAGTAAATCTGTGAATTTTTCTCTATCAATTCCTATTTCAGACTAAACACTGTAAATGTTTGATACTGTAGTCCACTCAACTCTTTATAACACAGTATAACTATCAAATATCAAAATATCACAAAACACAATCTTCTAATGTTTACAGCAGATGTGCCTAATAATATGGTCACTGATAGCACAAACAATTTAATTTGGTATATCCACACTATGAATGCACATATACTCATGCTCTAGGAAAACTATAGTACCAGGGACAAACTTACTGTAATAATTTGAAAAATCCAAAGGGCCAAACTATATGCATATGTAGAATTTAAACAGCAGACAAAAAAAAACAAAAAAAAACAATGGCAACAAGAATGGAGCATCTACACTGTTTTCCCCATAAAAAAAACACCTCACAATGGAGTTATACAATTCACTTTCAAAAAAATACAAGCAAAGAATATAATTACAAAAAATTGTTTATTTTACATATGAATTTGCCAATAATAAATTTATGGTGAACACACTGCAAACCAAAGTGAAGTGCAGAGAATAAATCTAAAATATCCACTCACCCTTATAAAGGAGTGTCAAAGGAGTGTCAGAAATATTTTTTAAAACCCAAAAGAAAAAAAAATACACATACAGATAATAGTGTAATATTGCTTTCAAATACTGTAGTTATCAAATGGGTGGTAAACTATGCATCTCACATTTAAAGAGCCCTCAATTTTGGCTCTATTGTATTCGCCTCTATACCCTTAAGGAGGTACAAATTCTTCTATTTATATCAATGCCTCGGGAAATGAAAAATAGAGATGGAAACCAAATTGTACAGGGTGTACTTCTTTAAAATGTTCTTTTCATGAAATAAAAAATTGGTCTCCTTGAAAAGAGCCCACATTAGCGTGGCTCCTGCTATATACAGCATAGGTGTTATTTATAAATAACACCAAACCCCCTTTTCACAGGAACTCCAAATGGCCCTGATATAGGATTCTGCAGAACATTTTTATTACTGACAATTCCAGCTAAAACATTAAAAATCATAAAACAAAATCACAGCAAAAGTCATCTCCATCTAAAATGCCTTTCATATACAACTTCTTCAGTTAGATGATATCGCCATTATGTCGTTTCATCCTTTAAATATCCCTCCAGTAGGTGTGTGTCCTCAATTGTCCAATCATTACCTTGAAAGGGCGTCAAAAATCTCAAGAGTCTGCTTTTGTGCTCATGTGCATACAGGAAGTAACATATCGTGATCCTCCAGGATGTCATTTCCAGTTCTGTGTAAAAAGCAGCAAATGAGATGAATTCATAGACTCGTCACAACTCCTCCTC
Source organism: Pelobates cultripes (assembly GCA_933207985.1). Lineage (NCBI taxonomy): Eukaryota > Metazoa > Chordata > Amphibia > Anura > Pelobatidae > Pelobates > Pelobates cultripes. Next base: position 173,208,762 of record OW240913.1, read on the forward strand.
GTTATCATAGTGACATGTATACATAGAGGACAAAAAAAAAAGATGTGTTAGAGGGGAAATAGTAACATTGACAGTTAATAAAGTTAAAGTCTTTTGTCAATTTAATTTGGGGATACAATGCTCATCCCTAAACAAGTTTATGACCAAATTGAAAGTTTATATTTTTCAAATATAATTAAAGATCTATACACTTAAATAACAAATCAATATAGATAAATTATATTATTTGAGAGCGTATATTAATTAAAAAAAAACAGCAAATAATTTTATCTATTTCCGAATCTAAAAAATCCCAAATTTTAAATACCAAAAAAGCTTTATAATATTAAAATATGACAAATTTCATTTTTAAGACCATGTGGCTGTAATTAATATCCACTTCATTTCTGTTTCACTTAAACTTTTCATTATCTCATCCCCACTCCAATTTTTTAAAATCCTTTGTATACCTAAAATTATGAATCATTTTTATTTTATTATTTATATAGCTCCATCAGATTCCATAGCGCTGTACAATGGGTGGACTAACAGACATGTACTTGTAACCAGACCACTGGATGTATAGGAACAGAGGGGTGGAGGGCCCTGCTCAATGAGCTTACATGCTAGAGGGAGTGGGGTAAAATGACACAAAGGGTAAAAGTAGAGGTATGAAGTAGGTTGTTAGAAAAGTATTCACTGAGGGCTTAGTAGGTAATTTTTGACAGTTGCAGGAGAGGAGTCATGGGGGTGGGGGATAAAAACCTGCTAACAGTTTAATTGATATGCTTTCTTGAAGAAGTGAGTTTTCAATGATTTTTTGAATGAGTGGAGACTGGGTGAAAATCTTACGGAGAAGGGAAGGGAGTTCCACAGAAGAGGTGCAGCCCTGGAGAAATCCTAGAGGCGAGCGTCAGAGGTGGGAGTACGAACAGAGGATAGACATAGGTCTTTGGCAGAGCGCAGGGGCCTCGACAGGACATACTTGTGTATTAGGACAGATAGGTAGGTTGGAGCAGCATTATGTAGGGACTTGTAAGCAAGCACCAGAATTTTAAATTGAGCCCTATATCTAACTGGAAGCCAATGCAGGGACTGACAGAGCGGGGAGGTGTGGGAGGTGCGAGCGGACAGGAAAATTAGCCTCACTGCTGCATTCATTATAGATTGCAAAGGTGCAATCTGGGAACATGTAAGAACACTGAGAAGTGGATTGCAGTAGTCAAGGCAAGAGAGAACAACAGCGTGAACCAGCACTGTTTTTGAGGGGTGAAGGAGAGGTTGGAGTAAAAAAGAACACCCAGGCAGGAGACAGACACGGGAGTAGCAACACTTGAGGGAGTAAAGACTAGAAGTTCTGTTTTGGACAGGTTGAGTTTAAGGAAGTGAGCAGCCATTGTTATGTTTCTCTTTAAAATGTGCTGGTAAATTGTGTTTTCCGTATCCCTTCCTGATATTCCTAATATGTTCTTAGATACATTTTTGTAATGCACGGGCTGTTCTTCCTACATATATTAGATTACATGATTCGAATTCAATGTAATTGTTCTTTTTTATACGGTTTTCCTTCCTTGCATGGATTTTTTTTAAATTGTATACAATGTTTTGAATTGACCCTCAGTGAGCAAAAGAAACCTTTTGATTTGGTTAAAAAGGTTTTTCAGTTTCATGCTCAACACAGTTATGTTCTTATCGTGGGGCTCCCAACATAAAGTATCAATTGTTTTTTCTGGGAGGATCTTGTTTAATAAAGGGTCATTTCTTTGGGACAATATTTTCTAAATTCTTTTCAGATGGTGGCTATTTGAGTTATAATGGCATACTAAAGTCTCATTTTTTATTGCCACCTCTCACATTTGCTAACTTCCTCGTGTGCCCTTTCTAAATGTTTCTACTGCACCCCTTAATTTAAAATCCTCTTTCCCAGATATATCCATGGCAGCACTACAGATAAGTATAGCACCTCCTTTTTCTTCTGTGGCTTACTTGGGTCTTCTGTACACCTATCCTATCGGGGGTTCGGCCTCTCTCCCCATGGAAGCCTCAGGACATGGCGCGTTATCAAGAATGACCCCCAGGAGAAGTCACCCTTTAGCAACCAGGCAGCATATGCTGCAGTGACCATGTAGGTTGCAGCTGGATGTGCTAGACCCACTAAGGTGGTAAGTCCCTAATAGGGGTACACCTAACGGAAATAGGAAATGTGGGTTCTGGGTTTTGCCTTTAAAAGGTGGTAATTCCCTATATGGGTACACCTACCTGGATATGTGTATGGCTTACTTTAATTTCCAGGTTTGTTTGATCCATCTGGGCTAAAGCAGTAATGCTATGAAGAAGGTTCTTTCTTCTGCTAAAGAGAGACTGGTCTGGGGATTCTTATTCGGCTTTATTGTTGTCTATTAATTTTTCTACGGTCGTTTTGTAGTATATGCGTTCCGGCTGTGGAAGGCAACCTGGAACGCACGCCAGAATGCGAGCATGCGCCGATAGGTAGCACATGATTTTCGGTTCTGGTCCTTCCCATAGCATTTCTGTATAGCGGTGCAACGCACGCCAAATTGGAACGGTTGGTGGGAGCAAGACTTCTAGACTTCTCCAAGGTCTCGGCTCAAAACATTTCAGACAAATGGGTCAAAAGCAGAGGATATTTCCTGGAGTTTTAGTCCACTCCTTACCCTCGATTTTTACAGAACAGGATACCTCAAGATCCAGAAAAGGCAAAAGCTCTCCATACCTTTGTGTACTCCTAGCAGAAGGAGTAACTTGTCAATTTCCTTTAAGAGAAAAAAGATTGGGGTATTACTCAAGACTTTTTCTAACTCCAAAAGCATCAGGGGAATGGAGGCCAATACTGAATCTTCACAAACTCAACAAAGAGTTGTGTGTCAAGATGGAATCTGTCAGTTCCATTATCAATGTAGTCTCTCCAGGGGACTGATCTCCATAGATCTTCAGGATGCTTATTTCCATGTACCTATCGCCATTCCTCACCAGAAATACCTCACATTTACTGCAAATCATCGGCATTACCAGTTCTGGGCTTTTCCATTCGGCCTAAGCACTGCACCATTACAGCAAGAGCACGGGTATTTCTATCCTTGGACAGAGTACAAAAATACAGTTGAAAATTCCCCATCTTATTTTTAGTCAGTTTCGGCAAAGGAAGTCATGAGCCTCCTAGGGAGTTTTTTTTATCTACAATAGGGCTTACGAAATGGGCACAGTGACACATGAAAATTCCTCAAAGAGAGTTCCTCTACAATATTCGAATGAGGACCTGAATCAGCCAATTCTACTTTCAGTTGAAGTCAAGACAGAGCTTTTATGGTGGCTGACCGATCAGAACATCTATCAAGGATTTCCTCTGGGAACAATCGCTTGGATAACGTTAACAACAGATGTCTGTCAGTCCATAGAAACATAGAATGTGATGGCAGATAAGAACCATTCGGCCCATCTAGTCTGCCCAATCCAGTTGGGGTGCACACCTAAGTTCCCAACACATTCAGGATATATGGAAACACAGATTGAAGCACCAAACATCTTGGAATTACAAGCAGTATTCCAAGCTCTTCTTCGGTTTCACTCTCTGAAACATCAATTGGTGAAAGGGAGAATAGACAATACCTCAGAATCTGAAGGGCCTTAAAGCAGTAACAACCAGAATGACATTAAACCCAACAGAGTGGGCTCTCTCCTCCCAAGCATTCAAGGCCATAGTCCAGAAATGGGGCCTTCCACAATAATTTGATGGTAACATCTCAGTACAGCAAGGTAAGAAGGTTCTTCTTGTGATTCTTTGACCCTTGTGTGGAAGACCGGGATGCACTATGCTGCGAGTGGAGGATCCATCTGAGATATGTGCTTCCCCCAACACCTCTCATATTTCCTCTGCTGAAGGGAATCCAACAGGAGCATGTGACCATCCTAGCAATTATTCTGTATTGGCCCAGACTTCCATGGTTTTCTCTGTTACAGAAATTATTCCAGGATCTCCCTCTAGATCTGTCATTTCAACACCACTTACTCCATCAAGGTCCAGTCTTCAATCTTGCACCCCAGATGATGAAGTTGATGGTGTGGAAATTGAAAGGCAAACACTCCTAAAGAAAGGCTTCTTCATATCGGTAGTCAAAACTTTGCTTAAAGCAAAGAAGAGATCGACATCTTTGGCCTATTACCATATTCAGAGTGTTTTTTGCAGCTGGTGTGCTCTTCATGAAATCTCTCTTTGAAAAGGAACTTAGCCTTAGTACCCTAAACATGCAGATTTCAGCCCTCTCCCTCCTCTTAGATCAAAAGTTGGCATTTGAACCAGATATTGGCAGATTCTTTAAAGCTGTCCTGAAATGATGTCCTCCAGTGAAGTCTTGCTTCCCTCCCTGGGACTTGCCTGGTATTGCAGCCTTTGCCCGGTACTCCATTTGAGCCCCTAGAGAATAAGGCCTAATTGACTTTAACAGCAAAACCAGTCCTTCTGGTGACACATCAGGTAGAAGGATTTCAGAGCTTCGGGCTCTTTCATGTGAGTCTCCTTTTTTTATCCTGCAAGACGATAGTTATACTTCAGACTGTTCCAACTTTTCATCCTAAAGTGATGTCTTCTTCCATGTTAACCAGGATATTATCTTACCAGCATTCTTCCCTCATCCTTAATCTGAAGAAGAAAAGAGATGGCATTGTCTGGACTTGGATTGATTTACCTGGACCATACATCTGGCATTAGGAAATCATCAAGCCTTTTTATCATCCCTTGTGGGCCTACAAGGGGTCAATCTGCTTCTATGTGAATTATTGGCTGGTGGATAATCACAGCCATTTCTCAGGCTTATAAGGCCTCAGAGGTCCAGGTATTGTTGGGTAGAAGGGCCCATTCCATCAGATAATTGGCTTCTTCGTGGGCAGCTGCAGCAAATATTTCTCCTGACCGCATTTGTTCAGCAGCAACTTGGTCCTCATTAAACACCTTCAATTGCCATTATCGGCTGGATGTTTCCATATCCTTTACCTCTGAGTTCAGTAGAAGTGTACTATCAGCTGCATTGTAATTATGTAAATAATAAAGGAGTGTTTTTTTACATCGATTTTGGTATTTTGGTTTCCTTTACCTCCCTCATTTTACCTTGGGTATAACCCATCTGTAGTGCTGCCATGGATATATCTGGAAAAATAGAAAATTTACTACATACAATATTTTCATTTCCCAGATATAGGTCATGGCAGCACTACATTCCCACCCTTTTTTTTGGTCTCTTGTTTTGGCTTTGCACTTAGACTGAAGGGTAGGGGAAGACGTCTCTCTTTTATTGTTTAATTTAGGTGTTCCTGTCCAATTTAGGAGTGGGAGGAGCTATACCCATCTGTAGTGCTGCCATGGCCTACATCTGAAAAACGTAAATATCGGTAAGTATGTAGTAGATTTTCTATTTTAAATAGCAAGGCTTGTGAATTAAAGGTAACTGTGTTTTTGGTGCATTAAGTAACCAAGGAGAACAATTGTAGCTGGTTTGTTTTATGTAGCTGTTTACATCTATTTTTTTTTATTTTTTTTTAAGGTACTGTTTTTTTTATTTGGTTATTTATTCCATATAAATATTAAGATCTAGAAAAAAAAGTACAGTTTGTTGACTGTAGGTATATGTTAAAACTATACACCAATCATTAAGATTCAGGTATTCCAAAAAATTGACTAGGGAGCTATCCAGAAAAAAAAAGGCTATCTATATACCAGCAATAAGAGACTAAGTTCTCCACCCAGCCATGCCCCTGATAAACATATCTATATCTATATATTTGATAAACATATCAAAAGGACATAAAATTGCTGACACAGCTGCATGCAAATCTACTCCTCATTGCAGTGCCACAGTTCGGTAAGTAATAGGGATGTGCATGGTAAAAATATGCGGTTCGGCATTCCGAAATTCTCACTTCGGGTAAGTGTAGGGTTAGAATTAGGGTAGGGTTAGGGGTACGGTTAGGGTTGGTTTAGGGGTAGAGGTAGGGTAGGGTTAGTTTAAGAGTAGGGGTAGGGTAGGGTAGGGTTAGAGGTGGGGTTAGGGTAGGATTAGGGTTGGGTTAAGGTTAGGAGTAGGGTTATGGTAGGGTTAGGGGTAGGAGTACGGTTAGGGTTAGGAATAGGGTTACCCTACCCTACTCAAACCCTACTTCAACCACTAACCCTACCTCTAAACCTAACCCTACCTCTACCCCAACCACTAACACTACCCTAACCCTACCCCAACCTTCTCCCGTTTTGCCACTTTTAAAAATCCAAAGCACTTTGGCACTTCAGAAATTTGGTTCGGCATTCCGAAATTCAGCACTTCGGAAGCATCAGAATGTCTGAATTTCCGAAATTCGAACGAAACGAATTGCACATGTCTATTAAGTAAAAGTCACCTTTAAACCAGATATAATTATTAGACAAAATAAAACACATTCCTTGCAATATAAAACCTATTTGTTGGGATACAAAAGGTCCTGACTTTTTTTTAAAAAATTACATAAAAATTATGTAGTTTCACAACAATTCTCATATTCGTACAGAGGGAACTCATGTCTGCTGTTACAAAAATAAAATCCGTTCCCCAAGTTATTAGAAAAAAACAGGAACTTTTCCTTGTCACAAGGATAGGTGCAACCTGGATTTATTGAAAATATTCTAAGCCGTGTGGAACGTAGCAAAGACTCATATGTAAATTGGACTGGAGAGCAGGGCCGGACTGGGGATACAAAGCAGCCCTGGAAAAAAAATTTGTGCCAGCCCCATAAGTCACTGCGCTATATATTGTCGCGTGTAATATGTAAGGCTATGTCTTGCCAGGACAGATGATTGAGTAATATATATATATATATATATATATATATATATATATATTGCTTTTTCTAATATAAAATATTGGTCCTTTCAGGGTAAAACGTTTAATTATACAGTAAGCATACGCACATGCAGACACAGGCAATTTCACTGACATTTCAGTGACACACACAAGCTCATTGATACACAGCCTCATAGACAAACAATCTTACTGATATACATCAGCTCATTGACATAAAAACACAAGCTCACTCACTAGCAGGCACACGCATGCAAGCAAGCTCACTCACTAGCAGACGCACACACACAGCTTAATGTGGTGGTACTGGTGTCTATAGCATGTCCCTACAGGCTTTTCAACGTAAACACTGACTTTTCAGACAAAAGGCAGTGTTTACATTGCTTCAAAGTGACACTGCTAGTGACAGTCACTCAGACGGTCACTAGAGGTGCTTCCTGTGTTAGTGCCCTCCCGCCCTCGCGCGCTGCTGAATGAGACTGGCGCCGGAATATGACGTCATATTCCGGCGCCGGTCTCATTCAGCTGCGTGCTGGGGAGCAGAGCCAGCGCAGCTCGCGCAGCTCCCTCAGCGGCCGCCAGGACAAGTCCGCCAGCGGCCGCCAAAAGACCTCCCCAGCGGCCAGGGGAGGGCTGGCAGCCTTAGGCCTGGGGGGCAAAACCAGTCAAGTAGACTGGTGCACCTGCCCAGGATCAGAGAAGGTGCAAGGATTTTTGCCGCCCTAGACAAAATAAAAATTTGCTGCCCCCACATGTCACATCACAATGCCCCACCCATATGATCTGCCATATAAACTAACGCCAGTGCTGCACACAGTGTGTGTTTACATTAAAAAGCCTGCAGGGACCAGCTATAGACACCAGAACCACTTCATTAAGCTATAGTGTCCCTTTAATGTGAGGTAAATTATAGATTAGTGTCACTAATAATATACTAGATTGCCTACTTACAAGCAGATGAGGATGATGATGGGCTGCAGTTTGGCTCCACTGGTCTGGAGTAGAACAGGATCTCTGGAGGCTGTTTGCAACTGTGGTCACAAAATTCAATGTTCTGGGAGAATTGGAAGCAGCTCAATTTTTTGGGGGCGCCTTACACAGCTCAAGGTCTGGGCCCCAGGGCCTGACGGTGAGTATGCCCATAAGGCCCACTCATAAGTTCCACCCACCCATGAGTTCGCTCACAGGGAGTGGAGTGTGTAGGGGATGTGTTATGTGTTATTGTAGAGGATCTAATATGTGTGCTTATGGTATGTAGTGTTTAGGGTTACCAGTTTGTGCAGGTGATGCAGTGTGTTTGTGTGTAGTGGAAGCAGTGTGTATTTGTGTATAAGGGATGTATTATGTGTTTCTGGTTGTGTGTAAGGGATGCATTGTGTGAATCTGTGTTTGTATGCATAAGGGATGCAAGGTGTGTGTCTGTATGTGTGTGCATGAGATGCATTGTGTTTCTGTGTGTATGTAAGAAAAGAAGTGTGTGTGTTTGCATGCGTGTGTATGGGTTTGCATTGTCTGTTTCTGTGTATGTGTGCAAAGGATGCATTGTCTTTGTGTGTAAGGGTTGCATTGTGTGTGTGTGTGTAATGTGTGTAAGGGAAGCATGTTGTGTTTCTGTGTATGTATAGGGATGCATTGTGTGTGTGTGTGCGCGCGCGCGTAGTGTGAAAGAGCTCCCTGTCTTGGCCCCTGTCCTATAGAGCTGCCCCTTCTTCTTATTCCCCCCCTCCCCTCTTCTTATTCCCCCCTCCCCTCTTCTTATCCATCCCTCCCCTCTTCTTATTCACCCCTCCCCTCTTCTTATTCCCCTCCCTCCCCTCATCTTATCCCCCCCCCTCTTTTTATTCCCTCCCTCCCCTCTTCTTATCCATCCCTCCCCTCTTCTTATTCCCCCCTCCCCTCTTCTTATTCCCCTCCCTCCCCTCATCTTATTCCCCCCTCTTTTTATTCCCTCCCTCCCCTCTTCTTATCCA
>OW240913.1:173217649-173237649 GCA_933207985.1 Pelobates cultripes
CTATCACTCCGGCCGGCCACCGCGGACCGGGACCGGAGTGCAGCTCGGCCACGCTACAGGGGAGGGAGGGGAGAAGCTGCAACCGCCCGAGCGCTCGCTCAGGCGGCTGCAGTATTTAAAGGGCCGGCCCAGGAACGCGGCCGGCCCCCAGGTGCCGCGGCCCACCGGGAAATTTCCCGGTATCCCGGTGGGCCAGTACGGCCCTGCTGGAGAGGACCTCCATCAGAATAAATCAAATATTAAAATAATAATTACTGTGAGACTAGGGTACTCCTAAACCTAACCACCAATTTAGCCATTTAGGAAGTATATAAAAGAATCAGCTCTATGCTTAAAATTGCAAAAAGGACTTTATTGACTACACCTATTTTTAGCAATATTGTCGACAAATCTATTTATAGAGGGTTAACTTCTTCTCTAGCAGCTGTCTACCAGACTGCCACTAGAGGGCCTTCCGGAATTTTCAACTGACTTTTGGTCCGTTCTCTGACGGTGGACGTCCTCACGCTCCAGCATCAGATTTTCCACCATAGGAAAGCATTAAATAATGCTTTCCTATGGGAAGATCCTAATGTGAACGCTGCCATTGTGCGCATGCGCATTTGGTCTCCCTCGCCAGTGGTGGGGGCGGAGCTGAAAGACATTGTTGCTGGACCCAGATAAGTGACTGAAGGGGTTATTAACGCCTTCTGCACCATGGTGGGTCTTGACAAAGGGGAAGCTATAGTGCTAGGAAAATGAGTTTGTTTTTCTGGCACTATAGTTTCCCTTTAATGTGTTCCAAGATTCATTATAAAGTGATAGGACAGGTATATATGGAAAAGGCCTATCTCCCTGTTAATATAGCTATATAGGTTAAGGCGGTAAGAGATAAGATAATCATGTTTAAACTAGTGAAAAACAAACTCTGAACTAACATACTCATACAAAAATAAATCAAGAGGCAGAGAAACCCGACGCGCTTTTCAGTGCAGCCTCATGTGCACCTTTGTCAAGTTTAAACGTGATTATTTAAATCATTCTCTTATCTCCTTAACCTATATAGCTAGATTATCAGGGAGAGAGGCTTTCACCCTATATACCCATCATATTCCTCCTATCACTTTATAATGAGTCTTGGAACACATTAAAGGACCACTATAGCGCCAGGAAAACAAACTCGTTTTCCTGGCACTATAGTGCCCTGAGGGTGGGTCCCACTCCCGTGGCGCTGAAGGGGGAGGAAGGGGTTAATCCCTTACCTTTTCTCCAGCGCCGGGCGCCTTCGGCGCTGGGACTCTCCTCCCTCTTCTGATGTCACCGACAGGTTCCACTGTATTTGGGAGTATATCAACAGCATTGATTTGTTGACAATATTGCTAAAAATAGGCTTAGTCAAAGTCCTTTTTGCAATTTTAAGCCTTGACGTGACAGGTGGGCTAAAGTCTCTCATGGCCATTGGAAAAACTAAATAACGTACATTTATTTAAATATGCATAGGGATTTGGGAAGAGTGCAGGTAAGTTTTTTATGTTTTTTTACTGTATGTATTGGGGCTGATGTGTACTATGGTTGTTGCTGCCTCCCAGAAGTGATGGGAGTTTGAGCTCAGGACTTGTTTTTTTGTATTGCTAAAAATAGGCTTAGTCAATAAGTCCTTTTTGCAATTTTAACCTAAATGGGTAAATTGATGGTTAGAATTAGCCTTATAAGGCTAGTCTCACAGTAAGTAATATTATTTTGGTATTTGATTTATTCTGGTGGAGGTCCTCTCCAGTCCAATTTATATATGAGTCTTTGCCACGTTCCACACAGTTTAGGATACTTTCAATAATTCCAGGTTGCACAAGGAAAAGTGCCTATTTTTTCTAATTTTAGAATTAGGGTAAGACCCTGAGATACCCCTGGAGTGTCTAACTGGTGTACAGGTTCCGGGTAATTTGTTTATCCCGGGTCCCTGCATTAGTGTGTTTGTCCCGTGGTCTGTGACACTATTCGGAAGAGTCACACAGGTTCTAAAACTTGTAATACATTAAGGGTATTTAATGAGTACAGACAGTTTGCTTGAGATAGATCCTATAACTAAACAATTGGTCTTCCAGGTGAGTTGTGTTCATTTTTGTGGACTTTTGATAGGTAATAGAATACAGGAATTCTAAAATATCCAATGTTCAGGTATGTAAATTCTTGTTTGTTTAGGATCCCTAACTCTTTTCCTTGATCTAAAAGTTAATTGTACTTAATTTGTTGGATCCTTGTTCAATTTTATAGATGTTAGCAAAATATCCAATAAACTCTGAAAAAGCAATAGAGAGAGAAGCAGCGATATTTTACAAGCAATTTAAACAGATGAGCTAACACTTTTGTCAACTAACCCTTGTATTGCCAGACAGCAAGCTTATCCAATATATCCGTTGGATTACACTGGTTTGCATTTCAGCGTTATATAACTATACTGATATTTGCCACATATATGTACTTTCATTTCCTAATAATCTTTGTGCTTCTTTCTTCTAGTCAGCATGTCCAACACAAATTTCTTATTGGCTAATACTGTATGTTTGTTAGTGTGGTGTATCAGGAGATAATCCACAGCGGTGTTGCAGTTGCTAGCAATTTGTGGTTCACCATATTAAGGATGGTAAGCCCTATATTGTATATTTACATATATGAGTAGTGTGTAAATAAATGAAGAACATGGGTAAATGCCTAGATGTTAACCCCTTGATGACGGATTGGGTCCGTCAGGCAGGGGAAGCACTTAACGCCGGATGACGGACCTGGTCCGCCACGGTGCCGGCGATCGCGGGGTTAACGCTGTTGCTGGGAGCCTCCGAGCCAGGGGCAGACCAGCAACAGCAAATTGTGATATCCCGGCCCACGTGATCGCTGTGGAGGCCAGTCACAGCAGTCACAATGCTGCTGGAATATCGGATCCGCCTTCCTCCACCTCTTTATTAATTGTAATTTAGTTAGTTGGGGTGGGTGGAATTTAGTGGGAATTGGAGAATTTAGTGATAAACTAGTTAGGGATGAGAAAATAAAAAGTTACAAAAATTAAAGTATATTACCGAAGTACACAATGCTTAGGAAGTATAGCGCAGAGGAGGTTTAAAGGGACACTCCTGTTAGCAGACGACACTGCCTCAGAGAGTGAAGGAGGGAGTGACGCAAGGGACAGGGACTATGTGCCGGATACTGCAGGACCATCAGGAGAAATCGCTGATTCCCCTGATGCTAAACATGGCACAGATGACTGGGTAACCCCTAATAATTTTTCACCAGACGTCCAAGAGTTCACTGCCAATCCTGGCATACAGGCAGACCTGACTGGCTATAATGCCCTGGATTGTATGCAGCTTTTCTTGGGGGATGATATTTTTGGGGAGCTAGTTACCCAGACTAATGTGTATGCTGAGCAGTATCTGGCACACAATCAAGAGTCTCTTATCGCCAGGAAAGAGAGATGGAACCCAACCGGTGTGCCAGAATTAAAACAATTCTGTGCACTGATAAGCTAATGGGGATAATTAAAAAGCCCACCATTAGAAAGTATGGGTCTAAAAACCCATGGCTATGTGTACATCTTCCGTGTATACGAAGGAATGGATAGCCACCTTGATCCCCCAGGTTGACCAGATATAGTAGGGACAAGTGGGAAAATTGTCTGATTATGCCATTACTAAACAAGGGATATCACTTGTATATCGATAATTTTTACAATAGTATCCCCACTTCTAAAAATGCTGCAATGCTTTGAGACCATGGACTGTGGCACTATTCGGAAGAGTAAAAAGGGGGGAAAGAGCAGCTCTGTGTCAGAATGAACTGATGGCACTAAAGTACCACGATAAAAAGGAGGTGTTCATCCTAACCACCAACCATGGTGTCTGTTACAAGGTCGCAGTTTGTGGCAGTGGGGAAATTAAACAGGTGCCAGTCTGCATAACACATTACAATCGGCATATAGGGGGAGCTGACCTGTCCGATCAACTGATGTAGTCGTATTTGATCATGGCATGGTATAAAAAAGTGGGCATATATATAATGCAGACGGCAATACACAATGCCTTGGTCATTTTTAAAAAAGGTAACTACTGAGCTGAAATGCACATTTCTTTCATTTCACTTTCAGCTCATTTCTGGGCTGCTTGAGTGCCACAGAATGAGACCATCAGTGGAGCGTAGCAGTAGAATGGAGGCAGGTCACTTCTGCTTTATGATTCCATTAACCCCCAAAAAGAAAACCCCCCAGAAAAGGTGCAGAGTGTGTTACAAGAGGGGCGTAAGAACTAAGACCAATTATTACTGCCCTGATTGCCCCTCTCAGCCTGGCCTATGGTGTGTCTCAAATGTGCCCCTTCAACATCCACATATCCCTGAAAAACGTACACAAGGGTAGTGCTGTACTAAGACGACATAGCTGAGCAACTTATTAGGTGTTATATTACCGTAGCACACATAAGGATTGCAAAATATACAGTTACATCTCCAAGTGTGTTCCAAAAAGGCAGAAAAAATGCTAATTGCTACTAGACTTTGTACAAACGAGCAAAAGAATGTTCCTACACTAAGGTTTAAAATATGCCTTTTGAAATACCTTGGGGTGTCTACTTTAAGAAATTGTAGGCCTTTGTGTTTTTTTTAACAGTCAAACTGCTATAAAGCTCCAAATTAAAACATGTACCCATCAAATCCATCTCTCAAAATTCTACTGTAAATACTGAAATGGACAGGTTTCCTATATGGCACTGTAGCTTCACGAAATAGTGACAAAGACATACAATGGGGGTATCGTTGTACTCAGAAGATGTAGCGGAACACAAAATTAGGCTTTGTACAGGAATAGCACACACCAACTTTACGAAATACACATGAGAAGGTCTTTGTAAATCAGAACTAAAATTTATTTATTTTTACTTTCCTTAACCTGCACTAATTATGTACACATTATTATTGCAAAAAATGTAAAACAAAATATATATTTTTTCTTTTTTTGAGAATAAATTAGCATTTATATGTATATGTTACATCAGATTAAAGCCTTTTTTGCCCTTTAAAAAAACTGTATATAATATGTGTTGGTGCAATAAATTAGTAAAATGCAAATTGCAGTTGAACGCAAACAGCAAAAATTGCTTGTGTCCCACTTCAGGCACCCAGACCACTTCTGCTCATTGGAGTGGTCTGGGTGCCAACTCCCACTACTTTTAACCCTACAACTGTAATTATTGGAGTTTTTTTTATAAACTGCAATAATTACATTGCAGGGTTAACTCCACCTCTAGTGGCTGTCTACTAGACAGCTACTAGAGAGCACTTCCTGATTCATAGCAAAGATTTTCTTTGCTCCCGCGTCGCTCAATTCCCCATAGGAAAGCATTGAAAATCTTTTGCCGCGCATGCGCATTAGGTTTCCTCGGCCGGTGGGCGGGATCAGTCTCGCCCACCGGCTGACGTAATTACTGGTAGGAGCGACGCCGACCCTAAACCACCGCCGAGGGACATTGGCGGGGTCTCAGGTAAGTGACCTGAAGGGGTTTTCACCCCTTCAACTACCTGGGATTGGGGATGGGAGGGAGAGGGGACCTGGAGTGCCAGGAAAATGGATTGTTTTTCTGGCACTGGAGTTTCCCTGTAAGGGCAAGGCAAGCTTTTGAAGCTGTGTCGTTAAGGGGTTAAGCACAAATAATAGAAAATAGGATGGTGACTATACATAGAATTGTAAGTAGGCAGCAAACATTGATAGTAAGGGATACCCTCAGCCCCTTACTGATTACTATAGAGCAACAGAATACTAAATATATTTACAGTCTGCGCCAAAATAATTAGTCCAATAGAATATGAGAAGCTTGGAGTATTGTTTACTGGTTACCCGCCCAGGGTTCTGATGGCAGCCGGTCTGTGACATACAGATACCCGGTAACGTTCCATCCCTTACTGCCAGTGCCTGCTTACAATGCTATGTAGCGATGCCCACAGATTCCAATGAGCTGCGAGTTGCAGTTCCCACCATGTGGAATAGCTCATGGAATCCCCGCTATACACCCAGTACAGGGAGGCTGTTATTGCTGGTTAGGGCAGTTCCAGGCTGGCTCTGTATGGCTCTTGGCGTAGTTAATTAGTAAATAGTCCGGAGAGCTTGGCGGACACCATGGGCCCCATCCCGCACTGTATGTGACCCCGGGGCCGGGCCACGCGCATTCCAACGTCTTGCTCTCGCGGACAGCTCTCCCCGGTGATAGGCTGCTGTCATTGCCGCGTTCTGCCGGTGCCTGGCAGCCGCGCGTGCCGCTGGCTAGCCATACGTGACCCCGCCCCCATCGTGACGTGCGCGCTACGTGCCCGAACGTGGCATTGTGGCTCCTGACGCTCAGCGCGAGCGATAGTTTGTGTACGAGACGGAGCAGGATGTGAATATGGCGGACGGGGAGGCCGAGCGGGAGCGTAGCCCCGTCCCGGACGTGTCCGCCGAGATCCCGCGGCTGGCGGAGCGGCTGCAGCAGCTGGAGAGCCGCCTGCGGACGGACACGGGAGGCGGGGATGACCCGGTGCAGGCGGCCACCGATTACTGCCAGCGGTTCTGCCAGGTCGGTGCTACAGACCAGCCCCGGGGGAGGGCGGGCAGCGGGGGGGAGGGTGGCGGCTCGGCCCGGGGGCCGCGGGCTCTGTGCGGGGCGGTGCAGGGCAGCCGGAGCGGCTCACGGGGCTGTGCGGGGCGGGATCAATGGCAGCTCCTTTGTGTGTTTACAGCAGGCCGGCCTGGGCGAGCGGCACTCACTCACTCACTGCCTGCACTCACTCACTCACTGCCTGCACTCACTCACTCACTGCCTGCACTCACTCACTGCCTGCAGCTCCCCGCGGTCCCCCTGTCGGGGGAGGGGGGGATTGTTACTGTGTGACCCCCCCGGGCTGGCAAACATGGCGAGGGAGCCAGTGACCCGGGCACTGCCCTCCACCCCGGGCACACAGTGATACAGTGCTGGGCAGAGCGGGCCGCCAGGCACAGAGCGGGTTAATGGGGCTGATCCAGTCCATGACCTTCCCTGGCCCCATTCTCCATCTCTGGCCCTCTCAGACTGCTCGCCAGCCACCATTAGCTTTCCACGCCCCGCGCTCCTAATCTGCAGCCCTCCTCCTCCTGTCTGAGCGCAGCCCGTGCTGCCTGGTTTATATCTCCCTGGCTGCATTATTCTGTGATTCCCACTCCATAGAGCCCCCCACATGGCAGCCTGTGGGTGCCTGCTTCCTTCTGTTGCCTCCAGAGGGGCTGTATTGTGAGGGTAAAATGGGATTGCCCACGCCGCCGCCGCCTCCTCCATTCAAGTTTGATCCAGTTGATGCTGCAGCATAACCACTAAGGGGATTATGTATTAACCCCCTCTGTGTATGGCTACTAGCTTTCTAATGTGATGCAGGCAGCCGATTTGATTGAATTATTTTTTCATGTTTTAACGAGCATATTCTTATTCTCTTCGGTATCCATGTCTGCTTGGCCTGTTTCATTGTTAGAACATTCTTTATCAGGGCAGATATTCTTTGTTACTGATTAGTGACAGATTAGAGGAAAACAGGTTGTTGCTGGTCAAACTAAACTGTTTTGTTGGTTTTCTTAAATTTTTTTTTTTTGGGGAGGAGGTATTTTTATTTCCTATTCCAGTCCTTTTGTTGGACACCGGTGTGGGAATTGTGTATTATGAGCTTTATGCAGTATTACTACTACTACTACTTCTAATCCTTTTAAAAAAAACAATACATTTATTAGACTCTGTCTAGTGATGTGATTTATTTCGTATTAAATTCAACTTTTTAGCTCTTACCTGTGTATGTGAAGCATGTCTCTTTTTGTGTCCGTGCTTGGTTTTACAGTCAGAGCAGCTAAAATGACCTTCCTGATAGGGGAGTTTGCAGGATACAAGGTTTGGCTTGCCATCAGATCGGAGCTCAATCTATTGTTTGGAAAAAGAAATTGAAAATATTTATAAATGCTTTTGGCAGTTACTGTGCATTTTTGTTTTGATACTTTCACAAACCACACAACTTTGGTTTAACCAATATCTGAGTGGCAATTAGTGTGCTGATACAATTCAAGTTTATTCAAACTAAATGTGGGCTTTGGCCGTATAATTTTAAATTAACAATATGCAATGTTTATCAACACATTTACCTCTCCCTGTCAAAAAAACTATGTAAGGATTGAACTTGCAATTAAATACATCTTATTTGACCATTCCATTTTGTCCATTTAAAAAAAATGTATTAATATTGAAATCATTGTCCTATAATGTTTAATAGAGTAGTCCACACCGCCACTGCCTTAGTTATTAGAGTTGCTATGGCAACCAGTACTGTGGTTTTCATTTCTTGTATGTGGTCATGTTTTACTTTCCATTGGTTAACAAATGACATTTAAAGATGTGTCCTTGTATCACACCTCCACATATAGGACTAAATATAGTAAGAAAAAGTCAGTGCTGTTCATTGATACAGATGTTGTACAGCCATTGTCTATTGCCAGCTGTTTTTAGCACCTGTAACTGTGTTGCTAACCTGTCAAATATGCAAGCTATAATCTTAAAGAACCACTATAGTGCCAGGAAAACATACTCTCACTCCCGTGGCGCTGAAGGGGGAGGAAGGGGTTAATCCCTTACCTTTTTTACAGCGCTGGGACTCTCCTCCCTCTTCCGTCATCGGCTGAATGCGCACGCGTGGCAAGAGCCGCGCGCGCATTCAGCCAGTCTCATTGGAAAGCATTATCAATGCTTTCCTGTGGACGCTGGCATCTTCTCACTGTGAATATCATAGTGAGAAGCGCGGAAGCGCCTCTAGCGGCTGTCAATGAGACAGCCACTAGAGGCTGGATTAACCCATAGGTAAACATAGCAGTTTCTCTGTAACTGCTGTGTTTACTGCAAAAAAGATTAAACCTAGCTGGTCCTGGCACCCAGACCACTTCATTAAGCTGAAGTGGTCTGGGTGCCTATAGTGGTCCTTTAACAGGTTGATGTTTTCCTTTGAAGGAACATCACACACCCCTTTTCAGTTTGACTTCTTACTATGGGTTCAGACAGTAACAGCCTCCCACCTCTAAAACTCTGTTAAGTCAGACAGTGCAGGGCTTAGTTCTATGGCTCAGTGCAATCAGGTGGTGGTCTGAGCCAACCCATTGTGGTGTTTAGTTCAGGAAGGCTGACAGAATCTCCTAACATGAGTTCAAACATTTTGTCTGCTTATATTGGGAGAGTATCAGGGCACTCTTGGCACCATAATCTATACAGCTCACTATAGTGGATATGGTACTTTGTGTCCCTTAAAGGATTACTTCAACCCTTTTTAAATGTATAATTTAGCCCACCCCCTAACTTTAAAATGTTATAAGTTGACAGGAATCCAGTGTTGGACAAAGATCCTGGAGCTACTTTTATCGCCTCTTTGTAATGTCAGGGCTTTGCGCAATGTCCAAATGCTTCTCATAGAGAATCATTTGATTGTTTAGGGTGCTCTGAGCCAGGGAGGATGACTTGAGCATTGGGGGAAAAAAAAGTAATTGAGGCAAGAGGGCATCACTATAGGAGGGAGGAGAGCGAGATTCCTCTTGCATAGTGCCTGCAAGGGGGAAGATTACGTTTGTTGCCAGCAGGCATTATTAACAAATCTTGTAAGCTAAGAAACTGTGTCCCTTCCACAGTTACTATATTCACCTGAGGCAATCCTTCCAATAAGGCGATCCTGTGGACATTGGCGTTATGAACCACTCAATTGTATTGTGCAAAACTCTACATAAGTACTTTTACAATCAAACTGACTGGTAAATACTGTAAGTGTGGCAACGAGTCTACTATAACATTTTAGTAAGGTTACCGGCCACACCACTACAATATTTTAGTAAGACTAGTGGATACCAATGATATTCTTCTAGCATCTTGTAGTTACTGATTTGAGTTACATGGCTGGCATCCAATGTTTTGTTAGTTGGTGGCAAAATCCTTCTAGATGGAAATTGTGACAGATAATTGTTCATTTGATGCATGAACTCATACATTATTCCTAGAATGTTAATTTATACTACAAAACAGTGAAACCAAAAAATATGGTGAATGTGAGTAAGGTTTCTATTACTGATTGTTCCATATGCTTATCCTACCAATGTGTTTGGGTAAGATGCTCATGTAACTGAGTCCTTATTGTTAATAAGGACTCAGTTTGTATTCCTGACATTATAGTGTTTCCTTAAAGTGGCACTGTCAGGGGACTTTGCCTAATTCGCAAAGTCCCCCAATGGTGACATTACCGCAGATGGTCCAGTGGCCGTGAGGGGCAGGGAAGGGTGAGGTTACTTACCTAAGCCTGTCCCTCGCGGGCTCTCCCATCTTTGATGTGCAAGAGTACAACATTGCAGCCTATGGAAAAGACCACCGAATTCCCTATATACACAGCCAATACTCTGCAGCCGTCACTGATGACAGATGCAGGTCTTGACACATAGGCTCCGTCTTGTGTCAGGAAATGTCAGGCGAAGGAGAAATACAAAGTAGTCCCTATTTTGTGAAATTCCAACACAGTCGTAATAAGTACTGTGTTTCATTAAGATACTATCATTATTACTCATTTTTATTATGAGGGTGACACTGCCGATGTAAATCTTTAGATCTTTAAAGGGACATTATGAGCACCGAGACCTCTTCAGCTTATTGAAGTCGTCTGGGTGCAGTGTCCCTGTGCACCTTAGTCCTGCAATGTAAATCATTGCAGTTCTATAGAAAGTATTAAAACTGCCTCTAGTGGCTGTCAGCCAGTAGAGGCACTTCCTGCTTGCTAAGAAGCTTTTGGTCGCCTAACTGGCGCTGGACGTCCTAACACTGCATTATGACATCCAGGGTCTGTTAAATCCCCATAGGAAAGCATTGAAACAGGACAAAACTTAGCACATATGTAAAAGTGTCAGTCTATTTAAATCAGCACTTTTCTAAAGAGGGAACAACTTGTATTCTTGTGCTGGGACAGTCTCCTCTCTGCAGTCAGTTCACCTTTTGTGAGATCATTAGTCATGATGATACCCACCCAATCCCAAAAAATTAGAGACATCGAGTATATGTAGACAAATTAAGTGTTTTTTTTTTTGTTTCAGTCCAATGGCAATTCGGCGTAAGCCCACATGCCACATCAAGGCAAACCTTTTAGGTGAGTCCTACACTAACAATTCACCTTGCTTCCTTCGGCTTCAGGCAAACAAAAATCTGAGACAGAGGGGTATTTTTCTAAACCCCTACATTCGTATTAACCCCTAATAGGGAACACCTGGGCTGCAGCATTGTAACAGTGTGATACAAAAGCAAATACAAATATACAAAAGTAAGTCCTGCGCTCAGATTCCCTCTACTCCTGGGCGGCATCAATGATTATAGTACAGACCCAGTACATACAAGAAAAACCAAAGAAAAGAGTTATTGCATACTATTACAAATTCCTATCCATATTTAGACAAATGGAGGTTTTTTGTTTTACTCCAATGGCCATTAGGTGTAAGCCCACCTGTCGCGACGTGTTGGTTTATTTCAGGATCCTTCAGCCATGTATGTAAATGCAATTTGGGTCAGACCGTGTTTGGATTTGGCAGTTAGTTGGTCAGTCTGATGTCACTGTGCTGTGCAGGGAGGGAAGCAGAGAAGACCATATAGACTATATATTTACAAACACTGTCTGTGAAATACTAAAGCTAATAACCTGCCTCTTAACTGTAGCTCCACTAAGCAAAACAAGGGGGTGTAACAAGGTATATTTATAAAAGTGTAAATTTTCACTTTTTGTAAAATTGGGGATGGGGGGGAAGAGGATAAAGGTTTTAACACACAAAGCATTTCAGCAAGCTAAAGTGCTTTAAGGGTCTGGAGTGTCCTATAAGTGGAGTTCCCTAGCTTCGTCTGCAAATGCAGGAGCATTCACTTGAGCGGCAGTGATAGGCCGAGAGCAGCCTATCACAGGCCCCCCATGGCAAATATTGCTCCAACAAGGTTATGTATATTCCAAAGAAGGAGTTTATCAATAGTCAATGCCTCCCAGTACTTCACATAAGCACTGCATTTTGGATCTAAAATAGGTTTGTTTTCAATTTACTTTTCTTTTTTTCCTTCATATTCTATTTTTTTTTCCTTTTGCCAGGAATCTTTCTTGATGTGCATCAGTAGTAATGGAATAGTTCTGTAGGATATGATTTTCTTACTGAATAATTTATATGCTGAAAATAAATCACATGGGAGCATAGATCAGAGATGTTTTTATCCATGGAACAACAGTATGTTTTTTTTCTTTTTTTTTTTTTTTTTTTTTTTTTTTGTTCGCCCTAAAGATGTTAGTGATGAGTAAATCTCTTCCTGACATTACTTTGTTTAGACTCGTGGTTATCAAACTGAGATTAGATGGTCTCTAATGGTCATCAAGATGCACACTTGCAGTCCAGAGGATGATGATAAAAAAAATTATTTAATGAAATGTAAATCTTTTCCCTTGTTTGAGCACCTTCAGATAGGCTGGTCTCTGTGTGTTGTTAAAAGCATTATACTTGTCAAACCTTGTCTTTTCCCTTTCTTGAAGGGTCACTGTAATCAAGAAAACAACCTAATTTAAAGGGACACTCCACTGCTCACCATTTAATAGATATACCCCCCCAATGAATACATGTATGTATTCATTGAGGTATATTTTAAATATATGAACTGCAGTCTTTGCAAGTCCTCCCCTCTTTCTCCGGTGCAGACTGAGTGTATTCTCGTTTAAATAGCCAAGCAGAGGCTTCTTATTGAGCAGACTCTAAAGCTTTCCCTACATGTGTGCTTGTGCACATGGCGGCTTGTACATGCACTGCACAGCTTTCTGATCTTGAAGGGACTCTCCAGTGGCAGGAAAACAAACCCGTTTTCCTGGCACTGAAGGATCCTGCAGTGCCCCCATCCCACCCCCCCCATGTTGTTGAAGGGGTTAAGAACCCTTCAGTGACTTACCAGAGTCCAATGCCCACTGCGCTGGGTCAGCATTTCTCGTAGAAATCTGCATTATTATTTTTTTTTATGTGCCTTTTAAAATAGGATTCTCCTCAGCCATAAAGCACTTTGTTTTATGGGTATGGAGTGGTTCTTTAATTACACTGTTCTGGTGTATATGTCATGCCCCTGCAGTGTCTCTACTGAATTGTCATTTAGGAATTAAATAACTTTTTTTTTTGCAGCCCTTGCTACACCTACACTGGCTTCACACAGCGTACCTACACACTTCCTAAAAGACAAATCAAAACTTAAAACTTTCTTGTTGCTCATTATGATTATTTTTGAATTTACTGAAATCCTGTTTTGGTAATTGACTGCTAGAACATGCAGCAGCACTATCCTGTGTGTAAACGTTTACAGTAAACACACTGTGTTGTAAGACCTGATCGACAATGTATCTCACTCCCCCCTCCCATAAGTTACAGCTAGAGGAGGTGTGGCTAGGGCTACGTAAACAAATAGTTTTAAATCTTATCTGGCAGAAATTCTTACTAGTGGGACTGCAGGGACATGGTTTATGCATCCAAACTACCTCATTAAGATAAAGTTGTTTTGGTGCTTGGAGTTTCCCTTTTAATTAAAAAAGCATCTTGATGTTTGAAATACATCACTGTAAGACATATAATATATAAAGCAGTCAGGATAACGTGGGGCTTATTCACAAAGAATAAATTGTAGTCCATAAACCAATTTTACTAATTTATGTTGAAATAGCCAAGCTGTGACTATTACCGATTTTGGGAAACAAATCAGCTCTTAGTGTTAATTTGCAATGCTGTTTTTTAGTTAAAGGACTACTATAGTGCCAGGAAAACAAAATCGTTTTCCTGGCTCTATAGGGTCTCTGGGTCCCCCTCCCGCCGGCCTCTAGGTGGAGGAAGGGGTTAAATTCTTACCTTTCTCCAGTGTTGGGGACTCTCCTCCCTCTTCCGACATCATCCGCCGCATGCGCGGCAAGCGCCATGCGCACATTCAATCAGTCCATAGGAAAGCATTTCACAATGCTTTCTTATGGACGTCCAGCATCTTCTCACTGTGATTTTCACAGTGAAAAGCGCCTCTAGAGGCTGTCAATGAGACCGCTACTAGAGGCTGTATTAACCCTATTGTAAACATAGCAGTTTCTCTGAAACTGCTATATTTACAGCTGCAGGGTTAACCCTAGATGAACCTGGCACCCAGACCACTTTATTGAGCTGAAGTGGTCTGGGTGCCTATAGTGGTCCTTTCACTTCTTTTCACTGTTCAGTTAAACTAATGTGAAAGTTGTTCTTCCTATTCCCAAATGCACTTTCTATTTAAAAAAAAAAAAACCTCATACTAATTACTTAACTTCCTACTAATGATTGTTTTAAATCCTGTCATTTATGTGACTGGCGCATGGGGACCCCTTGTCTGTTAGACTACTTTATGTAAGGAGGGCTCCAGCGCACTCCTGGAACCATAACCACTACTGTGGACTAGAGTAGCTATGGAGCATGGAATGCTCCTTTAAACATGTAATATAAATTGAAAGATGGATCATCAGACAAAAAAAGTTAAAGTGAACTTGATAAAATTCTACTTTTATATAAACATGTTCCATTGACTTATAATTGCTGGATGCTGTGTCTTTTAACTTCTTTTCTTTGGAGCTTCATCAAGTATAGTGATGCTCACCTCCTTGTAACAGATCCAGCCATTAGCCTGCTTTCATGGGTGTGATTCGTGTCCTTTGTACTGCCTCCATTTGGGAAATCTGAAATGACTTCTCCTCTTCTAGGACAGCCCAGAAAGCTATAATTTTGCTAGCAATTTGGCTAGCTCAATATGGAGAGGATTTCAATTGTCGTAATTGTAACATGCCGTGACGAGTACCTCCAAATGGTTTATTTGGTGGAAATTCTCTTCAACAAGCAAATTAAAGTTTCAGTCCATTGTCATGACCAGCTTCCAGGGATCTTTTGTGAGATACTTCTTATTTTAAAAATAGTTTTTCTGTTGAGCTGCTTTCTATGCAATACACGAAAAAGGTTATGTTTTGTCATTTATACTTGTAGAATCTTAGACCTCATTCTTTACCATGTATACTCTCCATGCCTACTAAGCCTCTTTCAGCGTCATTTCCCTATATTTTTACATTTCTATTCTTTTGTGATTTCTTTATAATGGAAATATTAGCTGTCAAAATCTAGACTAATACTATCTTGTAGTGTGGTATGATCGAATGTCTATAGTTTTTAAGATTATTTTTAGAACTCACAAGAGATTTAGGCATGAGTTTTACTTATTGCCTAAAGTTTATTACATGTAATTGTAGTGATACATAAAGCCAGCGGCTAGCTTAAAACTGAATCCTTATTTTATGGTCCAAGTTGTTCCTGTGCATCGCTGTCCTAGGTACTGAATGTGAAGCAGAGGAGAGAAACCTGTGGGGATTATCTACAGCAGGATTTTCCAATCTCTGACCCTCCAGATGTTACTGAACTTCAACTCATGTGATTCTTTGAATAAAATAGCCAGAGAATCGTGGCAGTTGTCATTTAGCAGCATCTGGATGGCCAGAGTTTGGAGAACCCAGTATTTACTGCAAAATGCCTGAAGGGTATGATTATATTAAACAGAACAAATGCAATAAGCTGTAGTTGTTCTGGTGACTATAGTGTCCATTTAAATAAGGGTTATTATTAAACCATAAAGGGACACCGTAGGCACTGTATCTGCTTCATCTCATTAAACTGGTCATAGTGTCTGGAGTCCCCTGGTACCTCCATTTCTTTTAACATTTAAACAGTTTTTAATGTTTTAAGGTTTTAATGCTAAACAAAAGTCCTCGGCAGTCCATCCCCTCTGTGCTGCTTTGGCTAATAAGGAAGTATTACCCTGAGCAGCAATGGGCAGCTGTGTTTGGCTGAGAGTGTCAGCTGACTGCTTTTAGCCTGTCAGAGCTCCAGCTGACGGTATGAATGGGTATGACAACAAGGAAGTGTGTAATCTCTGCCTTAGCTACACGTACAGAAGGGGCCGGATTGTGGGTGGCCAGGGACTCTTATTTTGTGGCATACTGCGCAAACATGGTTCAACACTGAATGGAGGGACAGTGCCAGGGTACTCCAGGCACTGTAACCAATTCAAAGAGATGAAATGTTTATAGTGACTACAGTGTCCCTTTAATGGTTATCTATAAAAGCAGTGTTTTGTTTAAGGTATTTCCATGGTATTCCTGAGATAGAAGGAAGTGATGCTAATGCATGTAGCAAGGTTTTAATAGACAAATTAAAAAGAGGAGGTGACTGGGCAGACCTGGGCTCTGGTGATAATAATGGTTAAGGAAGTATGTTGCAGCTGGTGGTAATAGTGGTTAAGGGTGCTTGTTGCAATTGTTTAAGAAAGGAAACAAAAGTTGAGCCAAAATATTTAAGTGCCATGGTGACTTTATCAAAAGCTTTCTCTGCATTTAGGCTCAGGAGAATGGTGCATTTTTTTACCCAGCCACCCACGAGTGGAGGAGACGATAATGGCAATGGCCTGTCTCACTCGCAGTACGGAGTGCCGTTCACTAACAAAGTCCAACTGTTGGTAGGTCAGGTGAGATAAGGAACACCTGAAGATGATTGGCTAGGAGTTAGGAGAAAATGCATTACACTAATTTGGTTTCTAAAATGCTTTTCTTTTATCTCATTTCAGAGAGCACATTTGCCTTGAGTTTGAGGAAAAGACCGTTTTATTTATTTATAGAATATTTTACCAGGTAGAATACATTGAGATTGCTCTCGTTTTCGAGTATGTCCTGGGTACATACTTTATCAGGAGACCTGTACATACGTGTGCTTCTGCACTCCTTGATTGTTAAATAGTAATCATGGCTTAGTTATTTTTCTTATGCTCAATCCAAATCAAAGGGTTACTCCAAGCACTGTGACCACTTCAGTGTTTTGAAGTGGTCAAGGTGCTTGGAGTCTGTATGGGTAGCAATTCAGTTTCAAATGTTGCAAAGATATTTGGGGTAGCTAAAATCCACCTCTAGAAGCATCCATTCTGTGCACAGACACTGATTTATTGGCTGAGAGCACTCATTTGAGGTTCCTAGCATCATAGTCACTAAAACAGCCATTTTTATGAAAAGTCTGTAACGATTCACTCACATCTTAGTATTTCATGCGTTGCTTAAAGGGACACTCTAAACATGAAAGCCACTACAGCAGGTCTGCCCAACAGGTAGATCCCCAGATGTTGTAGTTCCACAACATCTGGGGATCTACCTGTTGGGCAGCCCTGCACTACGTCAAAGACCTTCTTGGAGAAATGGCAAATGTCTAAAAGGCCTCTTAGTGGCTCACATTTGGTGTCATCGCGTACACATGATAACGCAAAACAAGAATATGGGGGAGGATATTGTGGTAGTAGCAGTTTGCATTTATTTTGATCGAATTTTTGCAAGTGACATTTTCTGAGTTTTCGGTATTGATTAATGTAGAGATAAAGCATTTTGTTTTCTCCCTGCTTTGCACACATGTCCATTATAAAACATAATACAAAAAATTTTTAGCAAACACAGCACACACACTGCTCCAACTTCATCTTCTAAATAATCAGATAACTAAGAACATCTTCAATAAATAAATTCAAGTTACCTGAGGAGCCTATATGGTTCCTTTGTGTGTGTGTGTGTGTGTGTGTGTGTGTGTGTATGGGTAGTTGACAGCACATCTTTGCTTTTGTAGTATACCAATGTGTATTTGAAGTTTGTTATTGTTGCCCTGTACCCTGATGGAAGAATAATGGCTTGTTACTCACTCCATGTGAGCATTGCATGAAACGAACTATGAGAGTGATTTGGTGCTGAGTGACTTTTAGATCTGAAATTGTAAATAGTGATATGCTAATAAATGAGTTGTCTCTATCTAGTTTTTTTTCTCCAGCATTCCTTGATTAATTTTCTTCTTGTTTTACTTTGTAAACAGGCACTCCTTGAATATGCTGAGAAGTGGAAAGCGCCTGAAGATTCTTTGCCTTTATTGGAAGTCTACACTGTTGCTATAGAAAGCTATACTAAAGCACGACCCTATCTTAACTCGGAGTGTGAGAATGTGGCTGTAGTGCTCGAGAGGCTTGCTTTGTAAGTGTAATCACAACTGCAAATTAGCAATATTTCTGCTTCTTTTTAATGGTAATTGATCATGTCTATGTGCTTACTTTTGTTTCATCCTGTTTTGGACAATCTTCATTTGATGTGCAAAACATGCATTTATAGGCTGATTAAGTGTGTTTACTTATCTGTACATGTTTTTCTGAATGCTTTAATAAACTTATTACCTATCCAGCTTGTCTGTGAGACTGCATGGAGAGTTTCCTAGATACATATTGTTAATTGAAATACTAGAATAAGCTCTGCTAACTCTATGCTGGAGTTTGACAAGGGGGGTGGCAGTAACAACATATATATTTTTAAGTAGATAAGTTTGTGAAATTTTGGGCCCTGCTATATATGTAAGCACAAAACTGACATTTTGCTGTTTGTCATTATGCAGAAGCTGTGTTGAACTTTTGCTGTGCTTACCACATGAATTACCAGATGATCATTGGGCACGTTTTCAGTATTCCATTCAGGTAAGAGATCTTGTTTGTCCTGATCTAATAAAATTATGTATTGACTTAGGGGAAAAAACTTTGTCCCTCTCAATGATGATGATGTATTTGAAGAACTTTTTTTTTTTTTTTTTTTTTATGGACAGGGACAGGCTGTAGTGGTCCTGATGATTATAGTGTCCCTTTAAGAATTTAATTTTTGTTGTTGAATATAAAGCTTTGTAAGTTTTTAAAAACTATGGCTCCTTACTTTACCTGGCTCCTAGATTCAAAGCAAATTTGTCAAGCCCTGGGTTAAAACATCCTGCAGATTTTAAGATCTCTCTTATTGGTTGGCTATACTGAGCTTGTGACTATTCTTAGTTCAGAAATGTAACTCGTAATTAAACTCAGTGGTGTATTCTGGTTTTGTGCTGCCTTAGGCTCATGTTTAAAATGCATGTTTTAATTGTTGCATCATTTGTTGCTTAGTAGTGATTTTAAGTATTATTTCGCCATGACTTAAAACTGGATTTCTTTATTTCACTCTCTAAGGATGCTCATAAGACACTCGTTACGAATGGCAGCCACGGACTTTCACTTTTGTTTAGCATTTCTCAAGAAGCTGGAGTTTGGAAGGACCCAGTCCTGCAAAAGATACTTAACCAGGATGCACAGGATCCTTACCTAAGTATGCACTATCTTTATTTGTCTACTTTTCCCCCCTAATATTTCATTTTGAGCTCATAGCAGCACTACAAGTCTTACTGTAAGGTCTTGTGCATTTTTCAAAGATTGCTTTTCTTGACAAGGCTGCCAGTAAGTTGGCTTGTGCTCTCTTTTATCATAGAGGAAGCTTTGACTTTTAGAGACCCTGAATACAACCATCTTGTGTGTGATCTCTGACACCGGTGTTAAATGGTTCACAGATACATATTGAAGCATGCACTGCAAAATGTTCACTAGAAGGAAGTTAATACATATTATTAGATTGGAGAGTTTGCAAGCAAAATGGTTACATTTATTAAATTAATATTTAATATGTGATCAGTATGAGTCAGCCTTAAAACAGTTTAATTAAGATAATGGCACAGGTTAAATCCGCAGAATACCAAGGCTTTCCTCATGTTCAGTCAATAGAATATTAGATTTCATATGAAGTTCCAGGGTCAAAACACAGACCTTGTATGTTCACTGAAATATAATGTTACTGGATGAGCTAAAATGTACTCCTAGGCTAAACACTGAAGCTTAAGGGATCATTTGCTTTGCTTAGATACCAGATCACAAAAAAAGAAGAAAAAACCTTTCCTTGATGTCTAAATTTCATTTTCAGAAGAAATGTCACTGCTGAGATACTGGTACATTCTAAACAGTTAGCTATTAGCACTATAGGTTTGGAGGTTTCATTTGATTTTAAACTTGCAT
>OW240913.1:173242649-173306460 GCA_933207985.1 Pelobates cultripes
AGATCTGGGTGTGGGTGCCTGTCGTGTCACTTTTAGACACTAATCACAGTGATTTGTTTGCGGCCCTATTTTTTTGTATTCATGCAGGGAATGGACGATTCTCCTATATTGTTCATATTGTAACAAATTAAAGACAAATTGCAAAATTAAGGCAACCATAGGTGTTTTGGTAAAATTCTCCAACTCCGTCCTAGCTACAGTTTGTCTATTTTTGCCTGAAGTTTGTGATATGGTTTTCAATTCTCCACAATTTGTTTGTGGGTGTGAGTGCACTTTCCTTAATTGAATGCAGGTATCTGATTTTGTTTATCCTTCAAAAGGTTAAATATTGTAACTGGTTGCTGTCCCTACATGACCTGTGTTTTAAGTTTTTGTAATTCTTTTTTAAAATAATAATGTTTAATAATGTATTTTAAGTAAGAATGCATTTTTTTTTTTTTTCCCTAGACTGAGGCAGCAGGACTTCCAACTTGTATTGAATTATGCGTGCGAGCCCTGCGTCTTGAGTCAAGTGAAACCTCCCCGAAAGTGAAAATCTCCATATGCAAAACAATTTCCTGCTTATTGCCTGATGACCTGGAAGTAAAAAGAGCCTGTCAGCTCAGCGAATTCCTTCTGGAGCCTACTGTGGATGCATACTATGCTGTTGAAATGCTCTACAATCAGCCTGACCAAAAGTATGATGAGGAAAGTCTTCCAGTGCCCAACTCTTTGCGCTGTGAGTTATTGCTTGTTTTAAAAACTCGTTGGCCCTTTGATCCAGAATTCTGGGATTGGAAAACATTGAAGCGTCAGTGCCTCGCATTGATGGGGGAAGAGGCATCCATTGTGTCTTCAATTGATGAGCTAAATGACCATGAAGTATATGATCAGGTGGACAATTATCCTGATATATCCAAAGCTGCTCCACTCAATGGACTTGAATTCTTTGATACATCTAACGTTGGAGCTGTAAAAGATGAGAAGGAAAAAAAGAGACGTATAAAAAAACTGAGAGAGCGTGGATGCATATCTGAAAGGTTTAGAAACTGGCAAGCTTACATGCAGTACTGTGTACTTTGTGACAAAGAGTTTTTGGGTCACAGAATTGTGCGCCATGCACAGAAGCATTGCAAAGATGGCATTTATAGCTGCCCTATCTGTGCAAAGGAATACAATACAAAAGAAAGTTTTGTTCCACATGTAACATTACATGTTAAACAGTCTTCTAAAGAGAGACTGGAAACTATGGGATCTGCAAGAAGATTGCCAAAAATGCCTAAAAAAGCTCCTCTCTGTAAGACTAAGAAACCAGTGGTAGTTTCTAAACAAGTACGATCAATAAAGAAAAACAGTCTTTACTCAGAGGACTTCATTGTGTTTAAGGATGATGACAGCGATGACCGAAATAACCAATCAGACAGTTTACGCACAGAAAAGCTAGTCACTTTTGATGAATTCCCTTGTCCTGTACATTTTTGCAAGAAAGGGTTCAAATACTTCAAAAATCTAATTGCACACGTTAGAGGTCACAAAGACTGTGAGGAAGCCACGCGATTCCTTGAGATTCAGAGCAAAAAGGTAATCTGTCAATATTGCAGGCGGCAATTTGTTAGTCTAACGCATTTAAACGATCATTTACAAATGCACTGCGGGAGCCATCCATATTTCTGCATACAAATGAAGTGTAAAGCAGCTTTTGACTCCTATGCTGAATTATTGACACACAGGAAGGAGCACCGAGTTTTCAGAGCCAGGTGCGTGTTTCCCAAGTGTGGAAGAATATTCTCTGCAGCTTATATGCTCTTTGACCATGAAGCACAACACTATAACACATTTACTTGTAAAAATTATGGATGTGGAAAGATTTATCATACACAGCTTCAGTTAGAAAAGCACTTATGTGAACATGCCGCTGAAGTCGTTAAGCAAGAAAGCAACTCCGATGCCGAAATTACCGACTTGCCCAAAACTGAAGCAAATAATGAACGTGTTGATGTAAAAGAAGAATCATTACCAGATTGTTCTACAAACAGTGATTTAAATCCTCTATCATTGCAACTGGAGGCGGCTAAAGACGCTCCTTTAAATAATAATCCCAACCATATACCCACAGTGCTATCTGAAAAAACAGAATCTCTTCTCCCTGTCACAGAGAAGCAAACCATGCATTTGCAAGATAATCTTCCATCTCCAGCAGTTCTTCCTGCCACTAACTTGCCATGTCCAGTTCTGCAATCGACTTCTCATTCATTGGATCACAGTCTCGAATTGAAAAACAATGTTTTACCTCTACCCAGTTTGTCAGATGACTCTAATAATAAGATACCAACGCTTAACAAAGGACTTAGTGATATTTTAATAAATAGGAACAAAGAGATTGATGCCTGTGAGACAAAAGATTTAATTGAGACACCAGAGCATCCAAATACTGGTACTGGGGATTCACGTTTTCAGGTTTTTCAAGAGTGCAAGGTTAATACCCCTAATGATTCAGTCATGGATGAAACTCTTTCTAATAATTTCTCTGAAAGCAAAGTCAAAATTGAAGATCATATTAATAGTGTAATGTCCTTCCATACAGAGAATCAACCACCACCACTTTGTGAAAATAATTTGGTTATGCCTGGTTATGAAGAGCGTGTCAAGTCAGAAAATGCATTATCATTGTCTCTGGAAACAAGCAGCCTACTTTCCAATGTCTTGCCCCCTGTTCTCAGTACCACACCAGTAACTCCTCATCCTCCAGTGCCTCCCCAGAGATTTAAATGTAAGGTGGAAAGTTGTACTCGAATCTACAATTCAGTTCAGAGCATTGGCAAACACATGAAGACCACTCATCCTGACCACTATGCAGATTTTAAAATGGAGCGTAAAAACAGGAAAAAGCTTAAGGCTGGCAGTTCAGCACAAAATATTCCCAATGAACAGACTTATCAAATACTTACCCCAGCAGATGGCTCCGGAAGCCCCACTTTTCAGTCACCAGTGCAGAATGCTAGCCCCTCTTTTCACTCACCTGTGCAAAATACTAGCCCCTCTTTTCAGTCACCTGTGCAAAACACTAGCCCCTCTTTTCAGTCACAAGTGCAAAGTAGTACCCCCTCTTTTCAATCACCTCTAAACAATACCGCAAATACCAACTTTTGTAATCAATTGCAGCACATCCCGAATACTGTATTTCCAACACATCTTGAAAGCCTTGTTAACCCATTACTTAATTCCGTTGAGAGCATAATAACTCAGGGTCTCTCCAAAAACGTTGCAGACACGCTACTAGGATCTGAAGTCGGGAGTTTGACTAATGCCACTCTAACATCACAACTTGAAGACTTGGCAAAAGTTGTTTTACCTTTAAAATTTGAAAATGGTTCTGATCCATTTCTGCCAATGCCAACAGAAAACGACCCACTGCCTGTCTTGTCTTCTCTTAGTGGAAGCACAATGTTTTCACAATTGGGAAGTAACACTGATCATGTACTCTCAGGGGGCGAAGCTGCTAACTCTGTGTTTTTAAAAGATGAAACTGATGCAGAAACATCATTTACAAAACAGGTGGAAGGTACAGACATAGAAGCAAGTTTCAACTTGGAGAAGTCCTCTAGCATGCTCTCAAACACTGGTGAAAATAAGACTAGTGGAAGGACAACAAGAAATCGAGAAAGAAAGCCAAAACACAGTGCAAGAGCAAAATGTCCAGCAATCATCAGAGATGGAAAATTTATATGTAGCAGATGTTTTAGAGTCTTCACAAACCCAAGATCACTTGGTGGCCATTTATCAAAACGAACTGTATGCAAACCCCACAATGAATTTGATATTTCACACGTTCCTGTGACAGATGGCCAGGCCCCTGTTTTAGCTAGCCTAATGATGTCTGACAGTCATAAACAAACGTTACCATTACCACCACAGACTTTTAATCCTGATATTACACTGAAAGAAGAACCATTCTGCCCACCAATTTCAACCAGTGACTCTACTCCTTTTTTACAAAGTGGGCTTGGACACCCAAACACTCCTAACTTCAAATCTTGTTTAAAGAAGGAAGTCAGTCTGGTAAATCAGAAGTTGGAATCACCAAACACTGTAGATCACGCTAAGATTAATTTTAATATGTTGTCACAGAATTGCATGTCTGAAAATACAATAAGCTCTCCAAACTTGTCAAGTATGATCACACCACATGTTGTTCAAACCGCAACCACGCTAGATTACAGTAGCAATGTAGTTAATAATTGTGTTACCGAAGGTTCTTTTCCTGAAGAGGGTTGTCTAAAGATGGATGAGAATGGCTTGTGTTCAAATACAGTGTCGAATTCTCCTGAGGATAACAATTGCATATCTAGTCCTGTTGGTACTAGTAGGGTGTCTGTTATAAGTGGTCCACAGAAGTCACCTGCAACCTCTGCCAAGAAAAAGAGTGGGGGCTCCAAGAAAAAGAAGAAAACTGCAGATGCCCCTGCTGCTGATGGTGCTTCTCATGAACTAGTAAAAAATATTTTGGCAGCACTAGGAAACCTTCCTACCAGTATTACAGGGAATTCTCAGGTTCCTTCCGAAATGCAACCAAATTTCCTGGCCTATGGAACTGAATTATTGGAAAATATTGCAAAACATTTAAATAGTGCAGACAAACAGCTGTTTTTGGCTTACATAAATGAAAGTCTAACGGCCAATTCTGAGGTTCAGGTTTCATCCCAAAATGCTCCAGCGTCAGACAAAAGTGACACCCTAACCTTCACCAACTTCACCACTGACCACAAAGAGCAGGCAGAATTGGAAATCCAAACAAACTGTATGGAGAAGCCTTTTAACCATTCTGAATCTGATGCACATGTAGTTTTTCCTGTTAACACCCAAAATGTATGCTCTTCCTTGCCACAAAATCAGGATATTATTGACACTGTTGAGGCCACAATAGATGCTGTGCATAATACTGACTCTGCCAGCAGTCCTGTGGGAAAAATGAACATCCCGGTGTGTTCTGTCTCTCCAACCCAAGAAGTAAATCCAAAGCTTGACACAGAAGTGTTAGAAATTATGGATTTGGTCCAAAAAATGCAGTTGGTGGATAGTTTTATTCAAGAAGAGTTGGCAACTGATCCACAACCTGAATGCCCTTCTGTTGATTCTTTGCCACAGACATCCAGTGTGATTGTACCAAACCCGAGTCTAAACATTTCGCATGAAGAAACAGAGGAGCTTTCCAAGCCATTAATTGATAAATGTATTGCAAAGCCTTTCATTTGCCAAGAGACTGATTGCAGTTACTGTGCAATGACAAAAGATGCATTATTTAAGCATTATGCTAAAGTTCACTATTATACACAAGAAAAGATCTTGGAAATCAAGAAGCACCAGCTAAAATTTGCCCCTTTTAGGTGTGTGGTACCTTCATGCACAAAAACATTTACCAGGAATTCAAATCTGCGGGCACACTGTCAAACAATGCATCGTTTTACTACTGATCAAATGGTAAAGCTGAAAATAAAAAGACCATATGAAAGAAAATCTCTTAGTGAGGGTGTGACTGATCCAATTCTAGAAATGTCCCCTAAAATGGCTGAAGGTGAAAAAGATTCAGAATTGAAAACTGTTCCACCTCTGATAATAAAGAGAGAACAGGAATCATGCCAGAGTAAGCCTATCCTGCAAGCTGTACAACCATCTGAAGTGCAGAATGTAAGCACTGTGCTTAAAATGCCTGCTTCAGACTTACAAGATGTGGATAGTCCACAACCAGAAGCTAAAAAAGGGCCTAAAATAAGAAAAAAAAGAAAAGAGAAGGATCTGAAGCGAAAAAAGAACCTACTGAAAGACACCAAACCCTCCAATGTTTTAACTTCTTATAAACCCTATCAATGTGTTCATCAAGGTTGCACTGCAGCTTTTACAATACAACAAAATCTAATACTTCATTACCAAGCTGTACACAAGTCAGATTTATCCAAATTCTCACTAGAGGAGGATGCTAAAGATGACTCTGAAAATGGCCTACTACCCAGAGAGTTCAGATGTATGGAAACAGACTGTTCTAGAATATTCCAAGAAGTTGCCAGTTTGATACAGCACTATGTAAACTTTCATGAAATGATTGCTGAGGAAATTGAGAATGTTATTGCCTTCATACATATTGGACAGTTTAAATGTGATCAACACAAGTGCACATCTATTTTTACAACTTGTGCTGGATACATTGAGCACCTTGAGGCAGCTCATGAAATAAAAATGAAGCAGATTAAACTAGATGGAGATGAAATGTATAAATGTGACTGTGAAGGCTGTGATCGTGTTTATGCAACCAGGTCAAATTTGTTAAGGCACATATTTCACAAGCACAACGACAAACATAAGGAGCATCTTCTAAGGCCCAGGAAAATTAGTCTTAGTGACCAGGAAAGTCCAGAGGAAAAACATCAGAAAGAAAAACACAAAGTGCCTAAACTCAAGTTAGAAGTGGAAGGGGCTGAGGTTCCTAAATCAAAGCGGGCCAAAGGAAATAGTTTGGAAAAGGATTCCAAAGGTGTAAAGGGACAGGAGAAACCAGGTCCATTGTCTCTGAAATATGGCAGGCATACTTATTTATTAAAACCTAAAGATGTAGCACTGGCAGAATGCACAGAGAATCTTGCTAAGCAGTACCCTTGTATGGTCCGTGGATGTAAATCTGTTGTCACTAGTGAATTCAATATTATGAGACATTACAAGTGCCATAAACTCTCAAGAGCTTTCATTTTAAAGCATAAAAAAGCCCTGGTTGTCTGTAAAAGGCGCGTGCAAGCCAAACCCCACACTGGATCTCCAAAGCATGAGCCCACAGAAGATACTGCTAAAACTGAGGTGCAAAAGGAGGTTTCTCCACCACAAGCAGTGGCTATGCCTAGCTTGATTGAAAGTAGCGACGAATCCACTATTTCCACATCTCAGCAGAGTGAAACTGAAAAAGATGAAATGGATGAACTTGCCGAGTTGTTCATAGCAAAGCTGAGTAATGAAGAGAGCACGGGTTCTGACAGTCAAGCGAAGACTCAGTCCCTTGCAAACAACGATCTCCAAGAAACAAGTTCTTGCCAGTCTGAACCTCAGAGGGATGCCAGTAATCTGAAAAGAACCAATAAGCAAAAGAGTCCTACCCCAAATAGAAAGCGAAAAAATGATTCCTCTGAAGAAATACCTTCTGTAGAAACATGCAGCACGGTTAGTGGTGAGGAGATTCCCTCAACTGAACTTTTACTAGAGGAACCACCAGCATTAGACTTGAGTTCTTTTAAACCTATGGGATTTGAATTTTCATTCCTTAAGTTCCTTGAGGAATCTGCTGCGAAGGAAAATAAAAGGGTACAGAGTCATCACATAAATGAACCAGAGACAGATTTTCAACCAGTTGAGAAGAAATTAAGGTTATCGGAAGAAGAGGATTTATTGTGGGATAACTTTGATACTGACACTTATTTACTTTTTGCTAATCCTTCCCACCTTCCAGGATTGGACAGTGTAAAAATAGTTTTAGATCAGTCGTTAAACAATTACATTGACCTCATTATTAAACAGCTTAATGAACTGAATCCGGTTGTGGTTCTTAAGAGACAAGAATTCTCCTGGGATAACTCAGCTAGCGTTGCAAAGGAACAAAATTTAGATATAGATGAAGATGCTGACGTATAGAGAGGTCCTAGTATGTTCAAAGTCTGTACATTTTAACTGTGTACTAGAAACATCAAGCATGCAAATAAATGTATTTTTTATTAGTTTTTGTTGTTGTGAGAGTGACTTAACCTGGCTGAGGAAAAAAAGGAAAAATTTATATTATGACGAAAGTCATGAGATTTTTCTCCATTCTAGTTTATCCCTATGGGACTCAAGGAATGGAATTTTTATTCAGTTATGTATATATTTCAGAACCTGGTTATTTCTATTGATAAATTGTCCTTTCCACAAATAACAATTTGTGTATTGTCTGTGATTTGGTTATGTTCACCAGTTCACTGCTTCATGTGTAACGGGATTCTTTTATCTGTATAGAATCATTTTTTTGTAAATATCATTGTTAACACATTTGCTGCCTACGTTGAAACTATTAAATTACACGTTTATATTCTGAATTTTAATTTGTAATTAAGTGCACCTTTTTAAAACATTTGCATAATACTGTTTATATTGTAGATTTTTATACCTGAATTCATGTTAGATGTCATCACATTTTGAGTTTTCCATATGCAAGGAAGGGAAGGTTTGTATGAGTCAGAACTTGCAGTATAATGAACTGTTTGTTTTCGTGATACATAGGTAGGGAACATTGGACATTTAATAGTTTGTTATATAATGCCACCTCATATGTGTCAGTATTTAATATGTAGGCTTTTGGTACATTTAAGAATGTACCAGGATGCCTTAAATAAAATCTTCAGCGTTTTTATTTTGTGTATAGCTGACATTCCTTAAAAACATAGATGAATATCTCATCTTTTCTACACTTAACTTCATCTGGATATATACTACATTTTGAGTGCCTGTTAAGAGCTTCTCTCCAAATCCACTCTTTATGGCTCAATTAAAACCAGGTTTATGGTTACTGCTTAGCATGCTAAGCAGGGGTGGGCATTTTGAGGGAATAAAATTAGTTGTTTTCAAGCCCCATTTAAATGGTCTGTTCACAAAGTCCTGATGTCCAGAACTCCACAAATGCCAGACTAGACACGTAATCTGTCATTCTGCATTTAATTCTCTGGGTACTAAATCGCCAAAAAAATGCCACACACAGTATCATCTTGTCTTGCATCCTTGAGGTTCTGAATTGTATGCTAAATGACCTTTCTTAAAGGGACATGCATCACTTTATTTTTGTAAACCAGCAATCAAAAACTTTTTAACAAATATACAAACCAAAATAAAGAAGGAAACACTTGTAATAAATGTTTATAAACTTGGTCAGATTGCATTGTTGGGCTCGCCTATCGGCTATGGATGTTTTTTGAGCCCCTCCTCCTATCCACCCATCTCATTTTCAGGCCATTCACCTAATATCAGAAACAGGGCATCATCGCGCAGCAGCTGGAGAAAGAAATTCTACACTGGAGCCTGCTTTGCATGATCACACCGATCAGAATCCCTTTCCTCTACTCCTATAAGGATGTTGCAAGATAAAGAGATCTGTACATGTGTAAATCGGTCAGCCATGCCCAATGCTCTGCCTCCCTGGAGTGGGTGTGGAATGCATAATAATTAAGAAGCAGGTAAATAAGAAAAAAAATATTTACATGCAGTGTGTGCTAATTGTCTCATTCAAAGCTAAAGCTTTTGAATGAGACCGTTCTCTCACTATATTTTGTGTTATGTTGAAATGAGTCTCTTGGTAATGTATCCTTGGTTAGTTTCAAGCTGCAAGAGATAGTAACCACATACTCTTTGCACCTTTAAATAGCACTAAAAGCACCCAGGCATCTTAAGCTCAATTTCAGTGGTATGTGTGCAATGCTGCAATTCCCATTCTGTAGTAACAGCAATGTTTACATTGCATGGTTAGTACTCCACTAGTGACTTATACAGGCTCAAGACTCACTTCCTCTGTTTAACAGTTAAACTTGTTTATAGATTACTGCTCATACAGCAGCATTTCATTTGTGTAGCATAGTGGTTTGGAGCGCATGTACACAGGCATCCCACTAATTCCTTACAGGGAAGCATTGGATTTGCTGAGATGATCCACCTTGAACTCTGTCAAGGAGGCATGATCAGTGGGGATACAAAGGCAAGACTTAATACTATTATTCCAAGGGTTGGGAGAGAGCAATAAATTACTAAACACCAAGAACAAAATTATAGAATTAGGAATACATGTTTGTATCCCTATCCGCAGGGGAAGGCAACCTTCGGCACTCCAGATGTTATGGACTACATCCCCCATAATGCTCTTACACCCATAATGGTGGCAAAGCATCATGGGTGGTGTAGTACAAAACATCCGCAGTGCCGAAGGTTGCCTATGCCTGCCTTATCGTGATCGTCTTCTTTTAATACACACATTCCATGTCTCCTTTTCTGCTGTGGAATGTTCAGCATGTGGCTTTTCCCAGAGCTATATCTGGTAGTGGTATTGTTAAAAATGTATTTTATATTGCTAAGTATGCTAAAGGAACATTATGGTGTCAGGAATACAAACACATTCCTGGCACTATAGTTTTAAGATCACTACTTAGGCCCCAAACCCCTGTCCTGCCTTTACTCACCTTATTAACAGCACCACCAAAGTCTCCTCGCCTCCTTGACTGAGATCATCAAATTTAAATCAATGCATCTTTATGAGAAATGTTCAGCACCTCCATGTAGAGCATGGAGATGCTGAACATGTGCAGAATGGGTCCAGGGAGCATATCTAGTGGCCATCTGAGTAACTGCCGCTAGAGGAGTTCCTATGCAGTAATGTATTTAAAAAGCCTGCAGGGTAAAATGCCATGGTGAACTAAAACAATAGCATTTGTTAATTTCTCACAAATTTTTAGATTTTATTCGTATTACAATTATATATGTGTTTGGTGCACTTAATATGAAAGAGGTAAATTATGGTTGAACAGAATATAGCTCAAATTCCAGGTTTTGTTTTGATCAGAACTTGTACAATTGGCTCCGTCCTTAAGATGTTAAAATAAAACTACAGGCTGGAGAACTCTGAATGCATTATCCCACAGTTGGCAAACCGTTAATTTCATAGTCTGAGGAAGCCCTCTAATACCTTTTTTTTTTTAAGATAAATATTTCTCTTGAAGAAAACTCCTTGCCATGAACAGTGTATAACAATATTTTGGTTACACAGTTGGAGACTTTTATTGTCGTGCCATGTAGCGCGTGGAAAATCTAATGCCTACATGCAGTGATTATTCCGGCACTTGCATGTAAAAATCATACAAAAAAATGGGAAGGTGCAGCGTTTTGAACTGCAACTCTCATCATGCTTAGCCATCAAAAGTACTGTATGAATTTGTAATATCAGCTAAAAAATTCCATTTTATGGGCAGTTGTGGAAATTTTTATTTTTCTTGAACATATTTCCACCTCAGCTGGTCTGTATTCTATTATTTTTCTATTTAGTTTTAACATTAATTAAAAAAATATTTAATTTAATAAATACTTTATGGTCAGTCTTGCTCTGGCTGCATGTGAAATGTCTGTTACATGTTTTAAAAAAATAAATAAATATATATATATATATCTTGTTTTTCTATGCAATACTGCAGTTATCACCACCATTTTATGAAATCAATTAACTGCTCCCTATTTCCACCATTTTATTTTACTAATATCAATGCAATATTCTCTGTGGCAGCATGGTGGCAGTAGAGTGCTACTATTGTCCATTTTATTATAAATCTGAATTTAATATGTTGTGTAGATTTTTGAGATCACCAAGAAGCGAAACTATTTCTCTTTAAAGCATAAATACTGGTTTGCCATGTCTAAAAGTATTACATTTAACTTTTTTTTTTTTTCTGTAGGACAGGCTTCTACAACTGACCTATTAGAAACTGTAGTCCTTTAAACAGTCCTGCTTATCCAGGACATCTTTCTTGCTAGCATTAGTCCCATAACTTTCATGGGCTCTGTCATTTTAAATGAACAGTATTGACCTAAATAGCTTTAGTATGAAAATAAAAACTTAAAATTCAAATTGTGACTTATTTCCAAGAAAAAAAAGAACAGGGCACTAATCATATTCCATACAAAAACATTCTTACATTCAAACACTGCTCAGTGTTAACCCATTAAGGACTGAGCCAATTGAACAAGTTGTGATCAAACAAAACGTAAGCAAACTATAGAATTTGACTACGTGTCTGTTCAACAATAAATTCAATCAATTTTTTTCAACAATATTAATTTAAATATATATTTGGTGTTTAAGACACAGATACATACTGACTACATACAAACACACTATGACAACATACAGATACACAGGCTGACACACATGCAAGAACAGCGCTCACATAAATAATTTTTTGAGTTTTATAAGGTTTCCTAGAATCTTGTCTCTGCAACCTATCTCTGCCAACAAATATAGTGATTCAGTTCCACCATATGGCCATATTGCGCTAAGCCTACCACTATTTCACAGTACCCCAATATTCGTGTATCCTACACTTACACTACAATTCCAGTGTGGGAGGCACATTAAGTTTAGTGCTAAATAAGCAAAAGAGCATTGTAAATATATATGCCTGGCCCCATTCTCTCTACCTCTTTGCGGCTCTATGTCTCTCTGGGGGGAAGTGACCGGCTGTCATTTCCTCCCATGCTGCCAATGTGAAAGAGGCCCAGTAATGCTGTTAGTGCCCAAACGAACCCCTGCTGACAAATGTCCATTGAGTGGACCTAATAATGATAGGTGATCCTAAAATAAATTGTTGTTGGCAGAGGGCAAATAGGGCAGCTGCTTTGGGTCTTGACAAAAGCCAATGTAATAATACAAACATGCATGCAATGACTGTGTCCTAAAGAAACAATTTTCATTTTCAAGTTTGCTAGGTGAGATTTTAGTGCCATAAGTGACAGCCGCACTGGATTCGAAGCATCGCGCAATACCCTCCTTTACTGCCGGGACCCCGAAACAGTCCCCCCCTCTGCAAAATAGGACCCCCAGGGGCCATGTGACCGCTCTGAAAGAGCGATCACATGGTCGCCATAGGTGTCCATAGTGCCAGCAGTGGGACTGCCCGAACTGACAAGCAGGTTGAGAAAAAAAAAAACATTTAAAAAATATATACATACTAAGTGTAGTTTTTTATTATATAGTATACTAAGTGTAGTTTTTTATTAATATATACATATATTAATATAAAAATACACTTAGAGTAAAATTACACATATATATATAATTTCATATATATTTTTTTTTAAACTGTATTTTGATATTAATATATATATTTAAATCAAAATTTGCTTCGAATGAAATTATATATATATATATATATATATATATATATATATATATATATATATATATATATATATATCCTGACGAAAGTTCCTTAGAGAGCTGAAACGTTGATCTTCCGTGGCAGATGCCTGAATAAAAAGCTGTTTTTTTTCACGATATTTTCGAAGTCCTTGGAGTTCTATCATTACTTTATTTCTATATATCTATGTATATATAAATAAAAATAATACGAAATATACATATGTCCATGTACATAATTACATACATTATTTCATGAATATACACGTACACTCTAAATAGATAAATATTGTGTATATATATATATATATTTAAATTCTACGTGCATATTTATGTAATATTTTTACATAATTAAGTAATTTTATTGATTGCAATTTGGGGGACCGGCCTGACAACCCAGGCCGAAAGTACAGAGATTTTCATTTGCTAGCACTATATTTAACCCTGTATCTAAAACCTGTACATGGAGGACTGTTTTACTCAGTAGACTTCTCTGAACACAAATATTAGTGTTTCAAAACAGTAAAACATATCACAGCGATGATATTCTCAGTGAAAGTGGCGTTTTTTTTGCCTTTTTCACACACACACGGCATTTTCACTGGTGATATCATTATTGTTATACGTTTTACTGTTTTGAAACACTAATATTTGTGTTTAGTGAAGTCTCCGGAATATAACGGCCCCCCCATGTATAGGTTTTATAGTGTATTTGAAAGTTACTGGGTCAAATATATGGCCATTTTTTCCACATAGAAATTTGACAGATTGGTTATGTTGCCTTTGAGAGTGTATGGTAGCCCAGGAATAAGAATTACCCCCATGATTGCATACCATTTGCAAAAGATAACCCAAGGTATTGCAAATGGGGTATGTTCAGTCTTTTTTAGTAGTCACTTAGTCACAAACACTGGCCAAAGCTAGCATTTATAATTGTTTTTTGCATTTTTAACACATAAATATACATGCTAACTTTGGCCAGTGTTTGTGACTAAGTGGCTTCTAAAAAAGACTGGACATACTCCATAATGAATACCATGGGTTGTCTACTTTTCAAAAACATGGTTTGATGGGGGTAAATTACAGTGGCCGGTTTAAAAAATGTCCCAAATAGGTCATGGGTGCATGATGACCAGCTGTGAAAATTCCAAGTTGGATAACCGGAATGCGCACCCTCCAAATAAGGTCTTTTAGCCCCCAGCGAATCCAACATGCCTGTATATGGGTGGTATCACTGTACTCAGGAGATGTAGCCAAACACATATTGGGGTGTTCTTTGGCAGTAAACCTTAATGTTCTCTATACATGTATTCTTACATTGCTATGTGTATCAAAAAAATCACCAATTATAATTTTTTGAAATTTGACTGAGTGCAAGTACTACAGGTGTTCTTTATTTAGCGACCTACCGGTTTTACGACGGCTTGCACTTACGATCAGACATAAGTGCAAGCCATCGTGGGGATTCCCTGCTCCCGAACATAGATGAACGTACCAGAGCAGGGAATCCCTCAACTCCTCACTCACCGACCAATTCGTTCTACGACCAGGTCGTAGGAACGGAACCCGGTCGGTAAGTAAAGAGTGTCTGTATTTGATTTTTTGGTTAAATGCTATTTTAGGTGACAGTTGTCCTTTAAATCCTATTCCTGGCCTTGCCTATTATTTACATGCTGGGACTTTTTACTAAAAGTTGTGCACAAATATGTAAGAACGGATCCATCAGAGGGTAGTCGAAAATGGATTACTGCCAACTCTTTTCTGTAGTGCAGTGCTCTAATTGTCGCTGTCTTGGGTCCCAGAACTGTTGTAATACAGAAGTGGGAGGAAGGACCTAAACATTTAGGGCTGGTGATTGATCAGACTCCTCATGCATAGGAGATCCTATAAGTAGACAACTTGGTCAGGCTCTCTGTACATGGAAGTACAGTCAGGGTCAGCGCTACCACAAGGCGGCACTTGCTGTCGCCTTAGGGTGCATCGGCCCTGGGGGCATAATTTTAAGCTGACCGGCACGAGGGAAGCTCACTGCGCTCCTCTCTAGCCAGTTACTTCTTGAAGCGTGGCTGAGCGCAAGCGCCTCCTGCCCTCAGCACAGCCTGGGTCTTACACTCCGCGCAGCCCAGCCTTCTACTCTTCATTCATGCCGCAGGCTGTGTGGAGGGGGTGGGATATAAATTGCATCATATTCCTGCTCTCTGTCTACCACACAGCATGGCTGGCGACTCAGTGATAGGGGTGGGCTGCAGGATGCTCCTCAGGAACCTAATTGTACAGATGTATGTAATTGTGACTGTCTGTATTACTGTGTATGTATGTCTCGTTATGACTTTATGCCTGTGTATGTTTCTCTTTAGGACTGTATGCCTATGTTTGTATGTGTCTATATGTATCTATGTATGTATGTAAGTTTCCATATGTATGTGTGTCTTGGTATGACTATATGCATCTATATGTGTGTATCTGCATGCCTGTATGTCTCTGTATAAATG
Organism: Pelobates cultripes; assembly: GCA_933207985.1. NCBI lineage: Eukaryota > Metazoa > Chordata > Amphibia > Anura > Pelobatidae > Pelobates > Pelobates cultripes. Next base: position 173,258,073 of record OW240913.1, read on the forward strand.
TATATCTGTGTCTGTCTCTGTATGACTGTGTTTGTGTGTCTCTGTATTATTATTATTGCCATTTATATAGCGCCAACAGATTCCGTAGCGCTTTACAATATTATGAGGGGAGGGATTTAACTATAAATAGGACAATTACAAGAAAACTTACAGGAACGATAGGTTGAAGAGGACCCTGCTCAAATGAGCTTACAGTCTATAGGAGGTGGGGTATAAGACACGTTAGGACAGGAAATATCAAATAGGGTGGGAGTGAAGCAGAGCTGGAGGAGAGGGTAGAGTGCTGCCCTATAGGACAGAGCAAGAGACAGGTATGTAAGGTAGAGGTTACTCTAGGAGGCCATAAGCTTTCCTGAAGAGATGGGTTTTAAGGCTCTTCTTAAATGATTGAAGACTAGGGGAGAGTCTGATGGCGGTAGGCAGGCTATTCCATAGGAAAGGAGACACCCGCGAGAGGTCCTGCAAGCGCGAGTTGGCTGTACAGGTGCGAGCAGCGGTCAGGATGTGGTCACAGGCAGAGCGGAGGGAACGAGGAGGGGCATACCTATGGATCATTGAGGAGATATCAGAGGAGCTAGAATTGTTCAGTGCTTTAAATGTATGGGTTAGCACTTTGAATTGACTCCTATAGGATACAGGGAGCCAATGTAAGGACTGGCAGAAGGGTGATGTGTGAGCGGACCGACTAGAGAGGAAAATCAGTCTAGCTGCAGCATTCATTACAGACTGTAGCGGGGCAATATGGCTTTTGGGGAGACCAATCAGGAGAGGGTTACAGTAATCCATGTGGGAAATTACTAGAGCATGGACAAGCTCTTTGGTCGCATCTTGAATAAGAAAGGGGCAGATGTGGGCTATGTTTTTGAGTTGGAACCTACAGGATTTGGCAGCAAACTGGATGTGAGGCCAGAGTCAAGTATGATGCCAAGACAGCGTGCTTGCAAGGATGGACTTATATGGATATCACTGACTTCAAGGGAGAGCGAGAGAGTAGGATCAGTATTGGGAGGAGGAAAGACTAGGAGTTCAGTTTTAGAGAGATTGAGTTTCAGAAAGCGTGAGGACATCCAGTCAGAGATGAAAGAAAGGCAAGCAGTGACACGTTGCAGGACGGCAGGGGAGAGGTATATCTGAGTGTCATCAGCGTACAGGTGGTAGTTGAATCCAAAAGAGGCAATAAGCTTGCCAAGAGAGGCAGTATAAAGAGAAAATAGAAGGGGACCAAGCACAGAGCCTTGGGGAACTCCAACCGAGACAGGACGAGGGGAGGAGGTATGCATGGGAAAGGAGACTGACTGTGTGTCTGTATATATTTGTGATTATGTTCCTGAATAACCATGCTTGTATGTTTGTTTCTTTGTGCATGTATGTATTTTTGCCGACATATCTATGTCTATATGGCTTAGAAGGAAAGAGCCACATAAAGGGGTTTTGGTGAAGGAAAAGCCAAAGAAAGGGAAGAGCTGTGTTGAAGGAAGAGTCGCTAAAGGGAGAATAAAATAAATCAAAGAGACAAAATGGGTTAAACATTCAACAGAGGGGATATGAAACACTAAAGGGGCTAAGGATTTTTTACAAAATTTTTTAAAAAGGGGGTTTATGAGACACAGACAAAGACACATGTGGGCTAGGCCACCTTACACCAACCAGTGGGAAGCAATTGGTTACCTATGTCATCTAACCAGAGCTACTAAGTACATCCCAGAAAGATATATTGGGGAAAATGGAGCATTAAAAAAAAAATATAAAAATCTTTCCATGCTTCTTTCCTCTCACAAGCTATTCACACAGACATAAATAATGGATGGAGTATACGGGACACAGTTATCATTAAAGAGAGAGCTGACAGAGTTCATTTTCTAATACACAGTTTTTGTTTTTTGTTTTTAATCTTGTTAACCCCTCCACCAGGCAGATGAGCCTGCACTTGCCACTTTTATGATACCCAACAATATCAACCTTCCCAGAATAAAGCTGTAATTATAATTAAAGTGAACCTGTCATGACCAGTAGTCACAACCAACAAAGCCCAGTGGAGCGCTAATGGTATAAAATACAACTTACCCTTATATAAAGGGATATAGATATGCACATAAATATATCTGGGGAAAAGAGATGGAGAAAAACAATTTGGTGCAGTATATAGAGACTTTGAGGAATTTAAGGTGAAACTTGAATTTTAACAAACTCACATGGTTGAGAGCCTGGAGAGGATAGGCTCAAATCACAATCACAGTGGTATTTATAGTGAATACCCAACTTCTTCTAACTTGTTGTTCAGATGCTCAAAAAGAGAAACAGAGGAATAGAATATTCTTGTGTGGTATCATTAAAATCAATGGAGCACTACACATAAATAAAGATATGTGCTCACCTTGTTTAGAGCCAATATGTACTGGGCTCTCAGTTACAACAGCACTGTGCCTTTAAGAGGGCACAACTCTTCTTTTAAGCAGCAGGAGAATGACAATTCAAGGAACTTTGATATGGAAAAATAAAATGAATTTATTACACTTACATATATAAAAATAAATAAAATACCATTAAATAATGGTCCAATAAAAAAGAAGTCCTTGTTGTCCAATGTCCGAGACGCGTTTCGTCTTATACCCAGGCTTTCTCAATCGGTTTCCTGCTGTTATGGTGTGCCGTTTTAAATACTGTGAAATACTTCCTCGTTGGTCGAAATGCTTTAATTTTCCCGCCGTTGATCGTCCAATCCCAGTAAAGTCTTCCTGGGCTTCCGTTGCTGATACACTCGAAACCGGAAGTGACGTATCGCAACAACCGCGACGCCACTTCCGGTCTCTGCCGATTTCCATATTTGATGCTGGCAAAAGCCAGCCAGTCTACATATCGTTGGTGTATAGCAAAAGGGACATTATAAAAACGGGGAAAAAAAAAAAAGGAAAGAAAAATAAAAAGACATCAAATCTGCACTTAAATTATAATCTATCAAATTTGTACAGATAAAGTTCTAAGATCAATATAATCACTTGTAACAATATGCCCAAAATAGTTAGCATAAAGGAAACAAATGGTCCCAAAATTAATTAACATTAATCTCACTATTGAGTGAGTATAACAAAGATGTAATAGTCCCAAATATAGGCATATAACGTTATTGACCGTATTAGTTATATAATAATATAATATCTCATTATGGGAAGATATAGATGTGGAAGGGCTGTGAGAAAAAAACAAACTATAATTATAAAAAATGACACAATTCAAAATCATTATTTAAACCTTTAGGATGTAAAGAATCCAATTGAAATATCCATTTCATTTCAGCCCTTCCCATCTTTCTCACCAAATCTTCACCTCTCCAATCTGGAACTATCTTTTGAATGCCCATAAATTGCATTTTCTTAGGATCACTATTGTGAACATTTTTAAAATGGAGTGATACGCTATGTTTTATAAATCCATTTTTCACATTTCTAATATGTTCCTGTATTCTGACTTGGAGAGGACGTGCAGTGTGGCCAACGTATAGGAGGCCACATGGACACGTCAGCATATAAATAACCCTTTTGGTATAGCAAGTGATGATATCTTTTATTTTATAAATTTTGGGGGGATTTTTTATGTCTACAAATTCCCTAATTTGTCTCTTACTATTATTAGTATTTTTACAGGCACCACAAACCCCACAGCCGTAGAAACCTTTAGATTCGTTAAATGGGTTTATAGCTTCTTTGTTCCTATTTGAATTATTATTGGAGAGACTATTTCTCAAATTAGATACTCCTCTATAGGTGATTTTAGGACGTTCTGGTAAAAAGCTATATATGGGACCATTTGTTTCCTTTATGCTAACTATCTTGGGCATATTGTTACAAGTGATTATATTGATCTTAGAACTTTATCTGTACAAATTTGATAGATTATAATTTAAGTGCAGATTTGATGTCTTTTTATTTTTCTTTCCTTTTTTTTTTTTTTTCGTTTTTATAATGTCCCTTTTGCTATACACCAACGATATGTAGACTGGCTGGCTTTTGCCAGCATCAAATATGGAGATCGGCAGAGACCGGAAGTGGCGTCGCGGTTGTTGCGATACGTCACTTCCGGTTTCGAGTGTATCAGCAACGGAAGCCCAGGAAGACTTTACTGGGATTGGACGATCAACGGCGGGAAAATTAAAGCATTTCGACCAACGAGGAAGTATTTCACAGTATTTAAAACGGCACACCATAACAGCAGGAAACCGATTGAGAGAGCCTGGGTATAAGGCGAAACGCGTCTCGGACATTGGACAACAAGGACTTCTTTTTTATTGGACCATTATTTAATGGTATTTTATTTATTTTTATATATGTAAGTGTAATAAATTCATTTTATTTTTCCATATCAAAGTTCCTTGAATTGTCATTCTCCTGCTGCTTAAAAGAAGAGTTGTGCCCTCTTAAAGGCACAGTGCTGTTGTAACTGAGAGCCCAGTACATATTGGCTCTCAACAAGGTGAGCACATATCTTTATTTATGTGTAGTGCTCCATTGATTTTAATGATACCACACAAGGATTTTCTATTCCTCTGTTTCTCTTTTTGAGCATCTGAACAACAAGTTAGAAGAAGTTGGGTATTCACTATAAATACCACTGTGATTGTGATTTGAGCCTATCCTCTCCAGGCTCTCAACCATGTGAGTTTGTTAAAATTCAAGTTTCACCTTAAATTCCTCAAAGTCTCTATATACTGCACCAAATTGTTTTTCTCCATCTCTTTTCCCCAGATATATTTATGTGCATATCTATATCCCTTTATATAAGGATAAGTTGTATTTTATACCATTAGCGCTCCACTGGGCTTTGTTGGTTGTGACTACTGGTCTCACATATAACGCTCCACTTTTTCTTTGCATGTCTTTGTGTTAAGGTTGGAGGTACCTACACATGTGTTGAGCTGCTTATCACAATTTGGATTTTACATTATATTACATTCTAAGCGCCTGTATTTCACAGATTATTGTATTATCTTTTGAACCTGTCATGACTTTAACATTCAAAGTAGGATATAAACTTACCTCAAATCCAGCACCAAACGTCCTCCGTTTTGTGTGCCTTTTCGGTAACATGCACATCTGGTTTGTTTATGCTCCAACTTCACTTTCCTTTCATTTGCCTTGCTTGGGGACCCTTCTCCAGGCAGGACAATCCTCCTTGGTCTAGCCGATTATGCTTGCTTTATTTAGTTTAATAAAGATTTGATTTCTTGCCTGCAGTTTGCTGGGTACACCCAACACCTCTCATCCAAAGGGGAGCAGAAAGCTCACAAGCAGGGACATGAGCTGACCCTACACTTGCAGAGCTTTGCTCAGGAGAAAGATGTGCTCTAGTGGTTATGGTGCATGGAGTGTTCCTTTAATACATGTCTATATACTATATATAATTTCAAGTGTTTGTGCAAAAAACTTAAACTGAGAAACTAATCTGCAACTCAGACATTTATCCAGATCCAGAATGTGCAGTTTCATTTACTGGTTTAGTGAAAAACTCTATTATATTTTATATTATTTGTGGGTCTTCATACATTGCATGATGTCCTTATTGGGAGTAGATAAAATCACATGCCTTTACACAATCTGCCATAAGCACTTTAACAGTACCATTCAATTCTTAAGAATTCCAAAAGTTGTCACTACTTCATGAAAAAAAAAAACAGCCAGTGAGATACTGCAGGATTAGCAATATACTGAAACGTTTTGTTGGCATCCTAAATTATACAGGTGTCACTGTTAAATGAGCAAATGATCTGCCTTATTTCACATGGAGTTCACATAATGAGCTGTGTTTTTACATGAGGGTGCTGCTCTACCAACTGAGGTCCCATTTGTTATTGCAGTGTGCATATGAGTAGTTCTTTGCCTCAAAAAGACTCAAACTTTTAATCTACACATGATAAGAGATCTTACCAGTTGACCCAGCACAGTGATACGTATGTTAAAGGGACACTCCAGGCAGCTAAACAACTTAAGCCTAAATTTAAGGTAATAAGCTCAAATATCTGTGGTTAGTTTCTTCTCTTTCAATTTTGTGTAGTTTTCCTGCAGTGCTGTAAATGTTTTTGCTAATTTCAGCAGTGTAACCCAGCCTCCTAAGCCACACCCCTCTCAAATTCCAACATGTTTTTCGATTCCTAGTCTCCGACAAAAACGTACCTTTTGCTGCCAATGAAAATAGAGGCATGTCTTCTGTAGTGTAAGGAATGCTCACAACACAGACTGCACTGCAGAGACAAACTAGAGCCTATATGTGCTCCTCTCCCTCCCTCCTTTTAATGCAAGTAATACATTCTCCACCAGCCCCTGTCAGCCAACCTCCCTACCCACTGTTAACCCCTTCCCTATCAGCTTTCCTCAGTATCCACTGTTAACTCCTTCCATCAGACAATCTCACTACTCACTGTAAACCCTTTCCCTGCCAGTCCCTGTCAGACAACCTCACTACCCACTTTTAATCCCTTTCCTGCCAGACAAATTCATACTTACTTTAAACTGCTTCCTTGCCAGTCCTGTCAGTAAACCTCACTACCCACTGTTAACCCCTATTCTGTCAGCCAACCTTACTACCCACTGTAAGCCCCTTCCAGTCTTATATATGCATTGGATATATTGTAATGTACTGGATTTATTCACTACACATCTAACTGTAATGAATGTAAACCCAAAATGCAACATTTTTGTTAAACAGCAGCCAGACACGTAAAGCACTTAAACATGCTATAGTGCTGTAGAATTAAACCGTTTGTCCTTATCAAAAAACAAAAAGGTGTTAATCTATCTTGACTATAGTTTGGACTATATTTTAAAGCTTAAATGAGGATCAATATTTTTTGTACCCCTAAAATATACAACAATTATTAAATGCATGAATTTTATCTACTTAATGATTTATTTATTTGTTAATATGGATCATTGCTTTAAAAGATGTGATTATACGGGAGTTGGGGTTTATTTTCCCACTCCGCTATTTTGTCCTGCATATTGCAATTCACATGGTTATTCACTAAAGTGAGAATTTAAATTGAATTTCAAACATAAAGGGAAAATAGCTGAACTAGACCAATTCTCTAAGTTAACTACCATTCAAATTAAGCTACCCTGGCCTCAAATTTGAAATTAAATGATTTATTTATTTATTTTAAATTGTCACTTTAGTGCTTAACCGACAGTGTTTAATTCAACACAATTTAATGTGTAGTGAACAAATGCCATAGAATATGCTCCTGTATTGGTTGAATTATATTCACTGAGTGCATGTTCCATATCCCACAATGTACAGGTATGTTCTGCTCCATAATGTCCTTTGTGACCCAAGTACTATACCACAAAAATTTAAAAAAGAGAAAAACTCATCCCTACCTTTAGTATATGACAGGGAGCGAAGCAGGGAAGACCGCAAAAAAAAAATAATCTATTTTCTTTCAAAACTTTATGAAAAGATTATTATCTATTAAAAATAGCTTTAAAGTGACATTTGTCCCTTAGTTATTTTTACCATGCACAGCTGGAATGTCGAATCTTTTATGTTTTTTATAAATATGCTATATCAGAAGACCAAAATTATACATGTTGACAAAGGCATCCATTTGAAGACATTCTAACCTTCCAATCTCATTGGAATTTGAACAATTGTCGCACATATTGTCTGTCTCTTTCTGACACATATGGTATCTGTCTGTCTGTCCGTCCATCCCATACAGGGTTATTCACTAAAGTGAGAATTCAAGGTGAAATCAAAGTGAATTTTAAATGTAATGCAAAAAGAGCTGGACTGGAAAAAGGGTTTCAGTTTGGCTACTCTGGCTTTAAATTTGAAATTCTTTCAGAATTCACTTTGAATTATCACTTTAGTAAATAGTCCTGACTGACTTCAGTTCACAGTTAGAAAATTAAATTGGTGAATCTGCCAGGTGATTCAGGTTACGAACTATAAACTGGAGAAAAGGTTAAAATGACGTCTAGTATTCTTTTATATACCTAACTTTATAAAAAGATTTACAGATAAAGACAAGCCCCATTTTATTGTTCGTATAGAAATTTAGAACATTGCATAACATATGAAAGAATGTTCTATTAAACAGCCACACTAACAGTAGCATGTAACAGAGTGCCAGTAGGTAAGTATACATTTGTAGGCACTTGCAACAAGCAGTTTATTGAGAGTGGTAAGTGTGACAGAACTCATTTGGGAACAATGCATATTGTAGTATCGAATATCCATATGAGAAAGTGATTGAGAGAATCTTTTATTATAGTTTTTTTGCAGTATTTCAGATGTTTGATTAGCCTCCTCTTTCATAGGATTAAAAGTAGAATCACCATACTTTCACCTAATTATACCTGTAATTCTACAACACTAGTCACATGGCTCATGTCAGTAAACCCTGTAATATGCAAACATTAAAATTGACTTCTATGCATCTCATTTGATCTGGACTACTCTATCCCTGCTTTACAAGTACTATATACATTCTTCAATAAAAACACAACATAATGTCACAGGGCAATCTTCCCAAGCAGACAAATGTAAGCCTGAGTCAGAGGCGTAACTAGAAACCACAGGGCCCCTGCCCCTCCATGTGTCTCATTCTACTACCCACACCCCCTCCATGTGTCATTCTCTTCCCCAGGACCTCCATGTGTCTCATTTTCTTCCTCCCAGCTCCTCCATGTGTCTCATCCCCTCCCCCCAACTCTTTCATGTGTCTTAATTTCTACCCTCAACCCCAGACCATATTTGTTGCTAATTCTGCTCCTCCATGTTTTCCATTCCTCCTCCATGTATCTCATCTCCCCCCAAGCCTCTCCATGTGCCTCATTTCCCCCCTCTCCATGTGCCTCATTTCCCCCCTGCCAATCAACGTGTCTCATTTCCCACCCCCAGCCCCCCCATGTGTCGAATTCCCCCCACTGAGCCTCCAGCTGGCCACGATACATGCAGTGATTGGCAGAAGGGGAGCTCTATTCTGTTATGCCGGCAGGTTCACCGGTCGCAGGACTCAACAGGGCAGCTAAGCCCTCTGGAATGAAGGGCCCAGTCACAGCTGTGACCCCTGCCACTGCGGAAGGTAAGCCACTGGCCTACATTATTGTGCTTTTGGTAACAGAAAGACCTCTGTTTATGTATGTTCAAGTTAGGTAATAGGTAAATGTAGTATTAGGAATATAAATTGGCTGATTTAAACTGAAAGATAATTAGTCTATGACAAAGTGCTAGTGTCTTGCTTTTGGTGGACAAAAGGATAAAAAATCTTCAATAAAAAAAACATGATATGCTCATTACTCAATACAGCATAGAATTAAGAATGTTAAAATTTGGAAATACATATACACAATTTTAAAACCAGGTAAATAAATCCAAACATATGTATTCACAGGAAAAGAAATATTATAAACATTTAATCTACACCCAAAAATCAATAGTGTGATGAAAAATACACTTATCTCAATGTGATAGTGATGACGGCTTCCTCCAGGAAAATCCCAGAATGTATTTCTCTTGTATACAGTTTGAATAAAACCAACAAAACTTATAATGCAGCTGTGAATCTACAAAAAACTGAAAACAATAGCAATAGTGTAACACTGTAAACAGCACATTTTATATTTTCTTGACAGTATTACACTATTGCTAGTTTTTCTGTTTTTTGTAGATTCATAGCTGTATTCTCCATTTTGGTGGTGGTATTCAAATAAATCCAAACGACTGTTGTCTTGAAATGATTTGAATAGATATTTTATATCAGAAATTTAAATGCTTTTAGATCCATAGTAGTAGTCAAAAAATTCAGTTTGTCCAAATCAATTAGTCTGAAAAAACTGTTTTTGTTAATTCATTATTAATCAATGTGGCAATTCAGTTCGGATGTATTTCTTCCTTGGAATTATTTTGGGAAAAACATTTCGGACAAACCAAAATTGGTCAATAATTTATATATTTTTCAGTACACGAGTAGGTGCAATTTTGTGCTATCAGATCAAATGAAAAGAAGTAACCAATAGAGAGCAGAAAAAAGAGCAGTAAATATAGTTACTAAATATATAAATATAGATTATTTTTTTTAATTGTTCCTCCTTTTTCGTTTCCTATTGGTCACTGCTCACTTCATCTGTTTCACCCTCTCTCCTCCTCCCCCCGTCCCCTCCCCCCATCAACCATCAATTTTTTGGGACACCACTGTTCGAACTCCAAATCACAAAACAAAACGGTTTGTTACAGAACTTGGATGAATTGTTGATTGCCCAAAATTTAGACGAATCGCAGTTCATGTGAAATTTCGAATGTTGTAGTCTAGTATTCAGTTAAACCACTGAAACTGGGGAACTAGATCTACATGCTAGACAGCATTAAAACCACTTGAATCTGCATAACTAGACAGTTCTGTGGAAGTATTGCTTAATCGGCAGCTTGCACTCCTGGTGAGAGGGTTTGTTGTAAGGGAGTTGATATTTCTATTTCTCTGTGTTTCATATGTTGCTTGTTCTGGCATTCACAGTTAGTAGATTTTAGTTTTTGTACATACCTTTTCAGGCAGCATTTTGAGAAATATTTGAACATAAGGTATACAAACTCACTAAGGTTGAGCAGAATACAAAGAGATGAAGTTGCCACCACGAAATACAGAAAAATCCTTTTTTCTGTTGGCTTGGAAATATAGCAATCTACGAGGTTGGGACAAGGATCCATGTCACATTTCACCAATCGAGGGACATTGAAACCACCATATAACTTATAAAATCCTATTAGGAAGCCAAACTCAAACATGGTTTTGAAGATCAGACTGATCACATATGTGCACCATAAGCCTCCATCCATACTTCCTGGGTTATCATATAGCTTCTTGTTGTGTCTCTTCTCCCTGCTCTCTCGATATGCAACATGCAGCACAACAAGAAGTGAGGGTGTGGACACCATTATGAGTTGCAAGGCCCATAATCTCACCTGGGAGATGGGGAAAAAGTGATCGAAGCAAACATTTTCACAGCCTGGTTGGCGGATGTTGCATTCAAACTCTTTCTGTTCATCTTTCCACACGTTTTCTGCTGCTACCACGTATACAAGTACACGGAAGATAAACACAACTGAAAGCCATATCCTTCCAATTCCTGTTGAGTATTTATTGACACCGCTGAGCACATCTCGCAAAAAACTCCAGCTCATCTCAAGACAGGGAAATAATCTGTGAAAATAAACATGTTTTATGTCTTAGTAAATACAACATACCCACAACAATACAGTTTACAGTAAAGATTATATCATGCATTTTAACATTGTTTACAGTACTCAACAAAATCCTCAGTACAATGGAGACAAGGAATTTTTGGTCAATTCATCTTTCCTCCAGTGCATGCACACACTTATTTACCCCTTAGTGACCAGACCGTTTTTCAGTGTTCTTACCGTTAAGGACCAGGGCTCTTTTTAAATTTCTGCGGTTTGTGTTTAGAACTTTAAGGGTTACTGCCAAAAAACACCCCAATATGTGTTCAGCAACATCTACTGAGTACAGTGATACCACCCATGTACAGGTGTGTCGGGTTCTTTGGGGGCTAAAAGACTTTATTTGGAGGGTGCGCATTCCAGTTTCCCAGCTTGGCATTTTCGCAGCTGGTCATCATGCACCCATGTCCTATATGGGACATTTTTGAAGCCGGCCAATGTAATGTATCCCCATCAAACCATATATTTTCATCTTACTCATTTACTGTACCCACAAATCTATCGTTTTTCTCACCATTAAATGGTCTTTCTAAAGATACCATTATTTTAATCATATCATATAACTGACTATAAATAAAAATAAAATATGATAAAGAAATGTAAAAAAAACACACTTTTTCTAACTTTGACCCCCAAAATCTTACACATCTACAACCGCCAAAAAACACCCTTGTTAAATAGTTTCTAAATTTTGTCCTGAGTTTAGAAATACTGAATGTTAACATGTTCTTAGCTCATTTTTTGCAAATTATAGGGCAATAAGTAACACTTTACTATTTTCAAACCATGTATTTTCAAAACTAACAAAAGTTATATTGTAACACTGATATCTGTCACGAATCCCTGAACAACCCTTCAATACAATATACAAAAAATGTGGATGGTGAGAGCACACTATACAACTTTACCCTTATTAAACATAGAGTTACACTTCCATTCTTGAAAATCTAAAATCAGGAAGAAAAGAATATATAGGGTAATAACGTAACTACTAAAAATATCAAATGCTGTGGATGGTCAAACTCACATGGTCATGAGCCACTTATAAAAGCTGGCTCAGACTAGCAGCATATCAAATCAACGTATGTAAAATCGAATTCCAAGCTGAATCTCCTCTGTGGTCCTTAGTCTTTATTGCTTCAATTACTTCAGGATGCAGGAAGTGATGAAACAAAAAACTTTTAATTGGACACACTCTAGGTAGCTGGATACAAATAAAACATACAATAAATCATAAAAAAGTCCTCTTGGGTATAAAACTTGACGGGTTTCAGCACAAAGCCTTTATCAAAAGTTCATCCACCTTCTTCTTTCTTGTTCATTTAAATACCTTTCATTTGCCGCTTTTTTTCTTCCCACCGAATGTAATTACTTCCTTCTTCCGGTTTCCAGCGTCTGGCCGCATCCTCGCCGGTTTCCGGCGTCTGGCCGCATACTTCATTACAACGTCCCCTATGTATCACGTCATGACGTTCTCTTCATACTAACGACGTGACGCGTACATTAGGGGCGGGACCTTATGCACTCCAAGGATTTGCCCGTTTTAAAAATGGATCGTCTAAACGCCCAAGTGGGGCAAAACATACAACACTTAAAACATAAAATATATACTCATTAACCACATCAATCTTATCATATCCCCCTATATTCTAGTTTAATCATCTACTACACACCCTACTAAATTGAAACTGTACGCAACATAAAAGACAAAATTGTCCAGATATGCTGAGGAGAAAAGAACAAAACATCTGTTATCACAACACTTTCTATTTACATTTGCATTAATCAACTAAAACAATATATGTGTAGAAAAGGAGAATTGAGATCAACCCAGAAATATATACAATAAATATACAATAAATATATAATTTGGAAGAAATATATAAAAAATACATATATATATAAAATATATATATAAAATATGTAATTTGAAAAATATATATAAAATATATATATATTTATAAATGACTTCTAAAAAATTATAAATGATAAAAAAAACTTTTTATATAAAATTTTTTATAAAAAAAATGGGTTTTAGGGGTTAAAATAGCTTTATAAATATGGGGTAATCTCAAAATCCACATTTAAGCCTTGTGGTATTAAAGTGTCCATATTAAAAATCCACTTAATTTCCATCCTATTTAGTAAATTTTCTTTATCTCCACCTCTCCAATGTATATTTATTTATTTTTTACTTTTTCATCAGCAGAGGGACGGCCTGTCAGTTTAGGCAGTCCCCCTGCTGGCAGCACTGTGGACACCTACTGTGACCATGTGACCGTTCTTTTAGAGCAGTCACATGGCCCCTGGGGGTCCTACAGTGCAGAGGGGGGACTGTCTGGGCTCAGCCCAGACAGTCCCTCAGAAGAAGACCTATCACCGGTGGGGGAACAGCAGCGATCGGTAAGTACGTGGGGAGGGAAAGGGAGGGTAGAGGGTTAATTTTGTAATTCAATTTTTATTTTATTTTTTTACTATTACTGATGGCTTCTGCTCTACACAGCTGGGCGCCACATGCAGCAACCCAGAAGTGATCGCTTCAGGGGGTGAGATCACTCGGATGCCCAGCAGTGTGGGGGTGGTTATTCCACGATGTCTCGACATCGAGGCATTGTGTTATACCCTTAGAGACCGTTAACGAACGTTTTTTGGCTGACATACCCTGTACATCCGCGGTCACTAAGGGGTTAAGTTGACTGTTTTTAAGTAGGAGTTCAAAACAGGAGTTTCTATGGAGAGAAAAAAAAATTGTGGACCGAGGTTGGAAAGTTTTGGTGTGAAAACATGCAAAAAAACAAATATGAACACTAACTTTGTTGGGGTTTGTGTCTAAGTGGATACTAAAAAAAGACTTGGCATAACCATAACTGGATATTTTGAATATCTTGGTTGTCTGCTTTTCCAAATGTTATGCCATTGTGGGGGTAAAATACAAAACAGAGGAAACAGTGCTAGAGAAACAATACTAAAAAAGGAGCAGAAAACCTAAGGGAGGGTTTACTACTAGTAGGAATAATAGAAGGTAAAAGGAGAAAGGTTGCGCCAAAGACAAAAGTAGCTAATTAGAAGTTTAAAAAAGGGGGGAGACCCAAGGGGCAGAATATCTGGCCCTAAGGTCAGAGGAGGACTAAGTGGGTAACATGGGCATAACCCAGATAATATTAAGGATACCCTGAATGACTTTATTGGGTAAAGAGTGTACAATCACACGGATACCATATCTCAAACAGACATATAGGGTGTTACCCACATATTGTGTAAAAACTCAATTAAAAAGGTTTAAAATAATAACTTTATTGCATATGTTAGACTAAACAGAAAAATCAGTGAAAAAAATGCAAAAGATTACAAAGAATGGGAAAAGTATACACAATCTATGATAGCCTCAAAGGTATATCTATTGATGGAAAGTAGCTTATATAAACTGACACACTGTATGAGGTGTCAGTATTAAAAAGATAGCTACTAAAGTCAATATGTCGTAAAAGAGTTTATCACCCAGGTTTATAGACTCAATTGAAGCAGCTTAAAAGTTCAATTGGATTGGAGTAGATATTTGTATAGTGTTTGGAACAGCAAAAAGTGACTCCTTATCTTATTTGGAGTATAAGATGCAATATACGGGAATGAGGAGTTGAGAGTGTTAACTATTTTGTAAGGGAGAAAGAACACTACCATTTAAGTTAGCCTTCAATAGAATTATACTATGAGTATATAATTTGAGATAGAAAAAGGAGATAAAAAGTCCCTTGCTGTTAATTTAAACTAGAGGTATGGATGGTAAAAAATCCTCTGAAGTTATCCTAGTAAAGAGAAACTCATATAAACACAGTATCTAGGGTGTTAGCAGCATATTACTTAGATGGATACATCCCATCAAGATCAGGGCATGCTAATCCCAATTTGGATATTTAGTAAGGTTATATCTCACTAGTACACTCCAGTTTGAATATTTAGTTATGTCTTGATAGTACACTCCATATAGAAAGGTAAATCTAAAAGTCTGCCCCAATTCCCAGATCCCTCTGAGTAAAAATTTGATTATGTGTGTATATAAATGTTTACTTCTTGATGTGGTGTTAGCTTGATAAAGACGTGGATACAGGTCGAAACGTTGCAGATCCATTAAAGCTGCTTTAAATGTATCACAGTGAGTGCCCAAGAATTTTTTCTCTGATAAATGATGACGTCTGGGGCATATGTCCAGGCTTCAAGGAAAATAACACCTCGCAATCCACCTTGAAGGACTCTAAGAATGTGTGGCTACCATCAAATCTCTCAGGCTTGATAACACAGGCTCAGAATAAGCAGGCTCCAGGGTGAAGGATCAGAACTTCACAATGCAGCTCAGAAAAGTCTGGGCCAGGCTGGATACTTGCTGAGCAAGGGAGGTGAGCAGCTTACACATCTCTGCGGACTCCATGATGGTCAGTACTTTCTCTCTCCCCTATTTTAAGATTTGTAGAATTATTATTTCAGATTAGATATGGATAGATTTTACTTATTCCTTATACAGTTTTACGCTTCTTTATGTATTTATGTCTTCTTTGATTTATGGAGCTAGATGGACTACTGTAATTATATATATTACACATTCCCCGATTATGAAAGGGAATCTGTTTGTATGGACTTTATTACATCGGATACAGGAGGAAATAAGAGAAGAAGAAGGAAGATACGATACTATGAGAGATGAATGAAAGAACAATTTTTATGAGAGATAAGCGGAAAAACAATTTTTGTATGAGACACTTTATTAATTATTTGAAACAATTGATAAGCTGTAATGTTATATCAGAAATGATTTTTCGATAAGTGATAAACGATACCGTTACCCAGAGAGAATATAAGATAAAGGAATAAGCAAATACGTGTATGGATAGTATCTGAAAATATTTTAGATAAGTGATAAGCTAAAATGCTGTATTTGTAATGATTTTTGATAAGTGATTGACGGCAAGGTCATAGAGAGACAAAATTTGCCATTCATAAACGCGAGGTGCTTGTTAAATTGTATCGCAATATGGGAACTTTGCTTGCCGATTGTGTGTGTAAATGAGATTGAGGCTTGACCCGCACACGCTTTGCCTGTGGGTGGCAACAGCGTGTTACGGCGCCAACACAGATTTTTCACCGCCAAACAAAAAGTATTTAAACAGTATCTAGTGAACAGCAACATTGTATTGACTTATCCAGTTGAAAAAGCCACAGTGTAGTGGCGAAACGCGTTCTGGTTCCTTGTATTTTAACACATTGATGTTCTTTGTCTTATAAATAGATTTTAGGCATATTTATGCCCTTTTATTTTTTTTTATTTTTTATTTAATTCCAATTTTATTGGTTTTGTCATCAATAGGGGGTACAGAAAGGAAAAGAGGGGATGGGGAACAGTAGGTTTGAGGACAATAAAATAAGCATGGTACATCAAAGTGCATGGTTTGTTGTTACATTTAGAGAGCAACTTGTTATAAAGATAGCGAATGATACATTGCCCTTTGATGTGTCGTATAACTTTTGCTGAGGTCCAGTCATCCCCGGCTTTCTCTGGATCTACCATGAGCGTGCCGCTCGGCCTCTACTTATCGCCGTAGGCGAGCGGTGTGCTCCTGAGTCCCCTCTGGGGTTTTCAGGGGTTCTGGTGTTCCCTGTGGCCTGTGCCTAGGTTCCCTCTCCTCAACCTATAGATCTTGGGGTTGGGTGCTATAACTGGGTGGTGGCGAGGGGGAAGGGGAAGGGTCAGATCTCGCCTGTTCCCCATCGTGAGGTGGCTGGGAAAAGTAACGGGGTGAGAGGGAGGATGAGTATTGTGGTGGTTCATCATTGTGCGTTGTGATTAATGTCTTTTATGTTTGCCCAGTGCCGTAACCAGGGTTCCCATGTGCTGGCGTATTTGTCATGTCGGCCTAGGCGGGACCAGTATAAGTTCTCCATTTCTCTCGTGGCTTCCACCCTATCTATCCATTGAGTCACCGTGGGGGTTTCTGTTTTCCTCCAGTGTAAGGGGATAAGGTTATTTGCTTCCCCTAGTAGCAACCACAGCAGTTGCTGTGTTTTCGGATTTTGGAAGGTTTGTGGCCAGCCCAATAGGATTTGTGATGGCGTCAGCGAGTGTGGGAGCGGTAGGATGGTCTTTATGGTTGCTAGTACCTCCGTCCAGTAGTGTCTAATGCGTGGACAGTCCCACCATATGTGTTCTATTGTCCCCACCTCGCTGTCGCATCTCCAGCATTTATCGCTAAGTGTTGGCCAGAAGTGGTGTAAAAGATCTGGGGTCCTATACCATCTTGTGATGCGTTTGTAAAAGGCTTCACATCTTGAGAGGCTAATGGAGGCTGTCATAGGTCTTGTTAGAATGTACTGCCAATCGGCAGGAGTCATGTGAATGTGCAACCCTCTCATCCACCGCTGATGGAAGGGGGGAGTCTCTTGGACTTCTTGGGGGGAGACCAGTAATTTATATATTTGGGCGAGTGTGAGTTTGTGCCTTGTTTTGGCAGTGCATAGTTGCTCGAATTGGGTGAGATCTCTCGAGTTCCAGTTTGGTAATACTGTGCTTTGCAGGATGTGGCGTATGTGGCCGTATCTTAGCGTTTCAGTGAGTGAGCCCTGGCCTCCCCACTCCCGTAGAGGTTTGACATTGGGGGGGGTGTCATTTGTTATCATGTCTCCTATACGTGGGTCAGTTGTCCCCAGTATTTTCCTCAGTGTTGGAGCTCCCCTTCCCCCCAGGATATCAGGATTGTGTGCTAGTGGGTAAAGTGGGGAAATTCCTGGAGATAGTCCCCATGTGGTTTTATGGAGTCTCCATTTCGTTAAGATGTGGTGGAGCAGTGGGTGCGCTGTGATGGTTAATTTTTGCAGGTGGCATGTTTGCCAGGGTAGTGTGGACAGGGGAACTGTGGAGAAACTTTGCTCCAGGTCGTACCATGCTTTTTTGTGTTGAGTGTCCGTCCACTCTTTCACTCTAGTGAGGAGGGTCGCTATGTAGTATTTATATATATGGGGTAGGCCCATCCCCCCTTCCTTCTTATTCCTTGTGAGTGTGTCGTACGCTATCCTTGCTTTTTTATGTCCCCATATATAGGATATAAAGGCTGATTTCATTGTACGGAAGAAGGTATTATCTAGGTCTAGTGGCAGAGTTTGAAAAAGATAGAGGATCTTCGGTAGGATCATCATCTTGATGATGTTGATTCTCCCAAATAGGGAGAAGTGGGGCTTGTCCCATTGCTTTAGTTTGGATGTAATGTCCTGTAACAGGGGGATGTAATTCGTTTTATATAGGCCCTTCACCGTGGGCGTCAGGATGACTCCCAGATATGAGAGGCCCGATTCTGTCCATTTATAGCTGTAGGCGTCACTGATTTGTGTCTTGCGTGTCGCATTCAGCCCTAAGCCCATTATTTCGCATTTGTCTGCATTAATTTTGAAGTTAGAGCAAGCGCTAAATTTGTCTATCTCTTTCTGCACATGTGTGAGGGACTGTTCCGGGTTGGTTATGGTGAGAAGTACATCATCTGCGAAGGCAGATACTTTGATCTCTGTCCCGCCCGCTCTAAAACCTGTAATGTTGTCATTGGTTCTGATGGCATTGAGAAAGGGCTCCATAACCAAGACAAAGATTAGGGGTGACAGTGGGCATCCCTGCCTAGTGCCGTTGCCAATGTGAAACGGAGGGGAATCATGACCATTAACCCTGACTGAGGCTGAGGGACCTCTATACAACATTTGCACCCAGTGTCTGTAATTTGGACCCACTCCCAGTGCCTCCAGTGCGGCGAACAGGAACCCCCAGTCCACCCGGTCAAAGGCTTTTTCAGCATCAACTGACAGGAGTAGCGTGGGGGTCCTGGAGGACAGTGCGCTGTGCATGACGTTGAGGAGACGGGTCGTGTTGTCCCGTGCCTCTCTCCCTGGGATAAAGCCCGCCTGATCCGCATGAATTAGGTCCGGAAGGAGCTTTAGATCTAAGTTAATTAAGGATATTGGCCTATAGCTGCCACATAGGCTCGGGTCTTTACCCGGTTTTGGGAGAACAGTGATCGAGGCCTTTAGCATGGGTGGTGGAAGAGCATCTTTGGTCAACAGAGTGTTGAGAACATCTAGGTACTTTGGACTCAATATGTGTTGGAAGGTCTGATAATATCTAGCCGTAAGGCCATCTGGGCCTGGGCTTTTGCCTTTGGGGAGGGTCTTTATGGCTATTCGGAGTTCCTCAGGTAGGATGGGTAATTCTAATTGGGCTGTTTGTTGTGCGTCTAGTTTTGTATGAGTGTGGGCTGAGACGTACTCTGCTATGTTATGTTGTGTGTTCAGTGGTTGTCCCAAGTTGTAGAGGTCGCTGTAGTAGTTTTGGAAGGTTTTGGCTATGTCCTCTGTCGTGTCTTGGCGTATCCTGCTTTTCGTGGTTATGTGAGAAATGTATGTTTTTTGGTGTTTGTCCTTCAGAGCCCTAGCTAGATATTTCCCACTTTTATTGCCGTGTGCATAATATGTCCCCTTAGTCAGCTGGGCTGCCCTATGGGCTTTCGCTGCAAGGAGGTTTCGCAGTTCTATTCGTAATGCTGTTAGCGTTTTATATGCGTCAGTTGTGGGGGTATCCTTGTGGGCAGATTCTGCTATGTGTATGGCTTTAGTTAGGGATTGGATTTGTGCTGTTCGTTCCCGTTTTATGCGAGCTCCACATTTGAACAGGATCCCTCGTGTTATACCTTTGTGTGCCTCCCATACCCATGGTTCCGCAGTGCCTTTACCCGCATTTTCGTGGAAATACCTGGGCAGTTCGTTGGTCAGGTCTTCAGTTACCCTGGGGTCATCTAACAGTGATTCGTTTAGGCGCCACGAGTTGCTCGCGGCACTCTTCTCATCTAGAGACAGTGTAAGGAATATTGGGGCATGGTCCGACCATGTGATCGGTCCTAGGGACGCGGAGGCCAGTGTGTGCAGGTGTTTGTGTCCTAACATGAACATATCCAATCTAGAGTAGCTTTGGGCCACCTGGGAGAAGTATGTATAATCCCTCTCCTGGGGGTGGATGATCCTCCAGCAATCAACTAGTTGGTTAGCATGTAGCGTTTTTTGGAACAGCAGGCGTTGGTGTGCTAATGTGTCTTTACCTGTCGCAGTGCTGTCTATAGCGTGATCTGGGACTATGTTCCAATCGCCCCCTAGCACCACCAACCCCTCTGCAAAATTCTCTAGTTTTCTGAGGCACGATTTGATGAATGGGACCTGTCTATTGTTGGGCGCATAAACATTCACTAAAGTAATGAGGGTATTGTTGATCATTCCTTTGAGAAAAAGATACCTGCCCTGTGGGTCTAATTTGCTATCTCGTAGCGTGAAAGCTCTTCTGGTTGATAAAAGGATAGCGACCCCTCTAGATTTGCCTCCGTGGTAATTGCTAAAGTACGCTTGTCCCATGGATTTGGTTTTCAATGAGGGGGTCCGATCTCCTCTAAAATGGGTCTCTTGGAGAAATACTATATCCATCTGCTGTCTGTCTAGTTCCTGCGCTAGGATTGTGCGTTTTTCGGGCGTGTTTAGTCCCCTTACATTCAGGGACATGAGTTTGAGGTTATCCATCATAAAGCAGCCAAGAGTGAGGGTTTCTCAGGCTTAGATGGTGTGATGACCTGTACTCAATGGAGGGGAGGGGTCGGGGGGAAAAACGTAAACTGTGGAAACTATATACAGTGTATATGCAGCATGCCTGCTGCGTCCAGATGGTGTCAAGCCCGCTGTGGATCATATGGATCCCGCGTGCTCTTTGCGGCACCTCTTGGGGGGGTGTGGTCTAGACCCGTTGAGACCCGGGGCCAGCTGTGCGTGTGAAATACTTAATTCGCATAACGTTAGCGATCTTGCGGTAGCTTGTGTTGATAACGCTTACATCTTATCATAACATAACTGTTGATCGAATCCCAGATCCAGCGTGTCTGGGGCCCGGGCGCCACCTGGACGCCCTGGCCCCAGCCACGGGGACCCTTGGCATTGGGTTACACAGTAAACATTAGACATATAGAAACATGTACATTTGTAAACATGGCATTAACTAGGTGTTGATTGAGGCAGACGCCTCTGTGTCTTAGGCATTTTTAGCAGAGTAAAAGGATATAGCAAGTCTATTTGGTCAGTCTCGTGGCATTTCCTTTTGGTGTCGTAGGCAGTTCGTTTCCCGAGGGAGCCCGCCTCCCTCGTTTCCTGGGGCTACGCTGCCATTTGGCCTTCTGGGACAATTGCCTGTCCTGTTCCATGTATAGGCCAGTCCAGTCTTCCACCACATCGGTAGGTATGCCTAGAGCTTGTTGGAACGTCAGGACATCCGCCGGAGTTGATATCGAGTGCGTCTTCCCTTGGCGGTTCACCACTAGGGCAAAGGGGTATGCCCAGCGGAAACGTATGTTGCGGTCCAAGAGTGCTATTGCTATCAGCGTGGATTGCGCCAAATCCTGGAATATCTGCACTTTGCGGTCCGAGAAAGTAATATCTCTGATTTGCTTGGCCTTTTGAAGAATCGTCTCTTTAATGGGAAAATGGTGAATTCTGCAAATGATGTCCCTTGGTGTCTCATTCGCCAATACTTTCGGCCGGATTGCTCTGTGAGCGCGGTCCAGCTTAATGGGGGTGTCCACCGGTCTGCCCAGGAGCTGATTAAAGAGATTTGTGAGGGTTTGTGTTATGTTTTCATTTGTCCCCTCAGGGGCTTCAGGGATGCCTCTTATTCTGAGGTTATTGCGCCTTCCCCTATTGTCCAGGTCCTCTATTTTCCTTTGCAGGAATATTAAGGCTTCATTCTGGGTTTGCTGGAGGGTTTGCATATTATGTATTTGCAGGGCTATAGTTTCTCCCCCCTCCTCCAATAGTTGTACTCTATTGCCAATGTGGCTTACCTCCTCATGTAAGGATTGCAGCTTGTCCCCAAAACTTCTTTCCATTTTGGAAAACATGGCTTCTAGGTCCAATTTAGAGGGCAGCTGTGTCAGGATAGATTTGATGTCTGTCCCCTCTGTGGAGCTTTCTGAAGGAGCAGGGCTGGCTGGAGCGCTGCTCGCGGGTGATTTCTCTGCCGCGGCCATTTTGGACCGCATGTCCGTCTCCTGTTTCTCCGTGAAGAATCTCCTCAGGGACGTTTTGGAGGGTAAGGGTTGAGAGGAGGGGGTGCTGCTTACTTGTGCCTTCGTTCTTTTGGTCGCCATGACTGTGTGGGTGCCGGGACTTTTTCAGGCCGGTCTCGAGCGGAGCTCGGCGTTCATGCGGCCATTCACTCCTGCGTCCAAGCCACGCCCCCCCTTTTATTTTATAATAAAGTTAATTTTAATATTATTTGGATTCCTGGAGTCACCTAACCTACCTGCCTTTTCTTGATGGGAGTGCAGTCCCACACTGCACAACACGTGAAAATTGAGTCAAAACATTTTGACTCCAAGCTTGTAAGTACCCATTTGGGAATTTATATTATCTTATAAAGGAATCCTAATTGTGCTGCGCAATCGTCCGTGTTTTTGCCCTCTTCCCAGGATAAAAACCATAATATTGGAAATTAACCAAAGAAGAGGAAAAACCACCCAAACGGACCCAACAGAGAAAACTTTGATAAGGGGAGGATCGCCTAAACGGATCCAATAGTGATACCAACCAGAGCTGAGTTTGCAGCTCCTTGTTTGTGAGTTTATCCTTATATTTCTACATCAGAGATTTTTCTATAATATACCATCTACACTATATGCGATTATTTTTCTTTTTAGGAACTTGGTTACCGATGCCGTATATATTCCTCAGAGACTACTAAATAAGTGAAAATTGAGCTTCACAAGCACTACATTCTTTTCTGTTTTTTAAAGTATCTTATTGTTTGAGGTGTTGGAAGCACCATATGAATGTTTAGCAGCTAATTGTATTGATTTTAAATTTTTATAATAAGCACTGGTCCTTATCTGATATATATATATATATATATATATATATATATATATATTGTAGCAGGCTGGCCGGGTCTTGGGTCATAAATAGCAGAAACAGTTCTTTCTTCCAATATGAGGAAAGCTTTATTTAGCAAGCAGGCAACCTGATTATTAACCCCCTCTAGTCAGGGAACACTGAAAGTGCCATTCTGGGCCTAATATTCACTCACACTGCCACAATATATTATATATATATATATATATATATATATATATACACACACACACACACACACAATTGATGCAATGTGTGTGTAGTGGATGCACTGTGTGCATATGTAGTGGATGCACATAGTGCATCCACTACACATGCACTAACACACACTGCAGCCAATACACAAACACACACTCTGTATCCACTCTACAAACACTGCTTCCTTGTGTGTGGATTTAATGGCAGGCACCGTGGGCCCAGACCTTGAGTTGTGTTAGGGGCCCTGTGTCTGTGGACCTAACGCAGTAGAATCTGACTCAACATGGCTGCTCAGCCAGATTAAAAAATAGATTTTTAGACTTGAGCAAAAATCTATTTAAACTGGTTCATTTAAATCAACTGCCTTTTAATCTACACGTGAACGAATTGATCAATCCGGGATTTACCTGTGGAGTCGTATTCAATAAATAAGAGTCCACAGGTAAATCCTGGACAAAGCAATTGTTCGGGTGTGGATTAAAAGATATTTCATTTGGACAAACCTGCTCAAACTAATTTTTGTACAAGCCTAGTGACATTTTCTCCAAAATAACCAATCTACATAATTAAAAAAAAGTTTCACTAAAAGTAGTTGTCCTTCAAATGTGAGTATATGTTATCTTATTATGTATGTATTTATTTTTGTATATTTTAATGCATTATCAATTTAATGTTTTAAAAATGAGTCACTAGTTGCATATTATATCCCTTTATTTGTGAGCTAGTTAGAACACATGTTCTAGCTGAGTTTACAGACTGCAGAATGTTAGTGCTGTGTAAATATTTTATTTCTATAACCATTACACAGCTTTCTGGTTTATTGTAAATCTATATTGTTCTAACTTGTTCTAGCTCGTTAATTACATGCACATGCAGTGTACTCCAGTACCTGCTGATTTCTATTTTTACTTTTCAAAACACAGGTACACCTTAAACAAATTATCTGTATGACAAAACCTGCACCTTATGGGAAGTCCTGTTATTTCCCCAGACGATCATGAGTCATTAGCCAGTGAATCCAAAGAGAGAGTACATTTCTTTCCACTTTAATTATGTATCATTCTGTTAATTTAGGACTGTGAACCTGTCACCATTCGGATGTTGCTGGGCTACAAACCACATACATTTTTTACAGACTGAAAATCATGTGAGTTGTAGCCCACCAAGAGGTAGGTGATCACAGTAGAACAACACCCTTTCAGTATCATCAACTTTATTAATTTGGACATCAGAAATGTCATTCAGACTGATTTTTTTTTACATTATATTTAGCACATGCATGAGATGAAAGTAAGTAGGGGGGTTTAATGTTTTAGGAAATATAGTTTAACAAAACTATAAGAATGAAGTAAACAGCAAAAATATTCTATTAGGTATTATGTCAATTGGGCCACTTTTACTGCATGAATTTCTCTGTTTATATCTCCCACAGTGATTTAATTCTCATGTAGTGCAGGAAATCCTGATTTACCTCTCATCAGTTTCCATCCTAAATTGGTAGTGTGCAGTATAAGCTGCTATTTTTTTATGTTTTGACCATTTATCCTGGACGAAATATTAGATTAGAATAATAAACTAGTGACATTGACAAACACAGACAGGTTTTGTCTGGAAATTCATAAACAATAACCCTTTCAAATGATAATGGAAACTTTCCAATAATAAAGCATGTTCTCGTTCAATTTGAAATAAGTCATCCGCTCAGGACTTGGAAAATTATTGCAGTCTGATACCAATCATTTGTTATCTGAAATACATTACTAACTACTGAAAAAAGCAAGAAAAATTATTATGAATATAGGATTCAAGACATAGCTTTACATACTATACTACACATAATACAGATAGTTAATACATGCTAAAGTAGACATACTATAGATAATTACATATAATATACACACACTACAGTATACATAAAACAAAAACAAGTCAGATGCACACTGTAATAGGTCGGTTCAACTCAAAGATTATAACGGTTTATTGACCATTATACCCTACCTACGCACCGGGTTTGGATTGCTTTTTTCTCTTACGGATGGTAAAGAAATAAAAAAAACATTGGGCAGATCCCGACCCTGGATCCCGAGATATCAGGACGTTATTATACCATCATGCTAAGTCCCAGAAGGCCAAAATGGCGCCAGTTGGGGCCTATACTTCTGCTTCCTCGTATGACGACAGCCTACCTGAAACCCTGTCTACCTTCCCACGGATGCACCTACACCAGTCCCTTCTAAAATCAGGGCTATGTTTCAAACAGACATGGAGGTGATGAGGGTGGAGATGCTTGCGCTCACCGGCCGAATTGTTGTAGCTGAAGAAGATTTAGGTGCTATAAGGGTGGCAGAGATGCTGCACTTAACTTCTTACAGAAGAATAATGCTGACCTGAATAACCTCATGGCTACCTCAGAGGATAGGGCCAGGGCAAGAAATGTGAGACTTAGGGGTTCTCCGAGGCTGCTACTGCCAAAGAACTTCCCCACTTTATCAGGCGCCTCCTGTCTACCCTGCTGCCACCAAAACAGACAAAACTTGTCATCGAGTACTGTCTTCGTTTGGCAAACTAAAGTTTGTATGGGACTCTGATAGGGGGGGTTATCATGGGGGCATCCAGGGCACCACTTCCATGTAGAGAGTAAAAAAAAGTTATGATTATACATCACATACTATAGATATCTATCTACATTTACTGTACATATAAGAATATTATGGAATGTTATCACTAGAGAACACATAATAACCCCTTAATGCCAGCAGGTGTTCTATGTCATCTTACTGCAAAACAGTAAAATGTATCATGACGAAAGTGCAGTTTATGTGTGAAAAATCTAAAAAAAACAAATATGAACGCTAATTTTGGCAAGGGTTTGTGACAACTAAAGTGGACTAGTAAAGTGACTACTAAAAAAAGAAAGTCCTATATTTTTTTTTTTTATAATTCTTTATTTTTGTTGTGCAGTTGATGACATAGAAGCTTGCTAAGCCACAACAGCTAGAGCAAGTACGTTATATTAAACAAGAAAGTGGCATTGAAGAGCACTATTTTAAATGTAAAACGAGCGGTTTCCAAAACTATAACAATAAAGCATTATGTAAAAAAAAATTTGAACCACAATTCAGACGTGTTTAGTGTACACTCGTTTGTAGATGTTACGTATATCTATGGCCTGTTCACGATATTCAACTTCACACGAGATCGGGCTAGCTTAGTGAATAGAGATGTCACGAACTTCTCGCGAACGGTTTGCCAAGCTGCCTTCAACATGGATGCTGTCCAGGAAGTAGGAGGGTCTGGGAGGGAGGGTCTGCCGGAGATTGGCCGGGATGTGTCAGCTGACCGGAGTTCGCCACGAACGGTTTGTGGCGAACCGTTCGCGAGAAGTTCGCGGACGGTTCGTGACATCTCTATTCACTAAGCTAGCCCGATCTCGTGTGTAGAGGTGTGAAGTTGAATATCGTGCTGGCATCAAGCTAAGGGAGTGAATGCATGCCTAGCGAGGTCTGAGCCTAGTGGCCCAAGGTATGAATTGTGCGTGTAGTGGGATATGCATCCAAGTTAAGAACCCCTGTCCAAGATGGCTTGGGGGGGTGTATTATACGCCACTTACTGTGGTCTAGACATCTGCTGTCTTAGCCGGCTTGTTCGTGTGCATGCCTTGTACCTTTGAGAGCATAGCGAGGCATTGCAAATGGCAATCGGGTTACAAAACAAACAAACAAAAAACAATGAAAGTCAGTTCTGAGCTTGTCACTTGGGAGTTCCCATAGTAAAATTCTAAATGTTGTTGCTGGCTGCGAGTTCGTAGCTCTTGGGACGAATGGTGGTATTGAAACGGGGTCTGGTGGTGCCGCTGGTGCTCCTGAGGTTGAGGGTGAGTTCGGTTGTAATAGGCTCAGAGCTTCTAAGAAAGTCGAGGCTTCTGCCATGGAGGGTAGAACGTGCACAGTCCCACCTTGAGACACCGCTAAGGAGCCATTCACTCCCCACCGATAGGTTAGTTCTGCTGTCCTCAGCTGTGCCGTGAACGGACCAAATGATTTACGTAGAAGAAGCGTGGACCTCGTCAGATCCTGGTAGAAGGTAAGAGTCAAGTTTTCAAAAATGAGGGGTGTTTTGCCTTTTAGTGCTGACATTATTTGGAGTTTGTCAGGTAGGGTAATGCAGCGAAGGATGACATCACGTACTACGGTGGACTGGAGGTGAGAGGGACTTGGGAGTCGGTAGACACTGTCTATTGCAAGCTTCTTGGCCACTGTGTTGGGCAGGATTGTGGCCAGCATCCTCCTGATGTAGTGGGGAAGCTCTTGCACTGTAATCGCAGGGGGGATGCCCCTGATCTTGATATGTGTGCGTCTCTGACGGTCTTCAAGTGTGGTAAGTTTAAGTGATAGTGATTAGTTCTGTGCTTGGAGCTCTTTTATAGAATCGTTCACAGTAGACAAATGATTTTGTACCTATATTATGTCTTCTTCGGTGACTCTGACTCTCTCCGTAACTGCCCAGACCTCCGTTTTAAGAAGGGCGGAGTCGGCCGCAAGCAATTTGTGAATATCAGCCAAAATAAGTTTTAGATCTTTTTGGGTGGTCGGCGCTGAGTCATCAGAAGGTTTCTGTGTTACAGCCTGGTATGCTGGTGAGTGCAGCGAGCCCTCCGGCCTGGCTTGTCTTGGTGCATTACCCTGGTCCTTATCCTGAATGTCGTCCGCGGCAGAGGGCCTGGGTTGCGCTGGCCTTTGTAGCATGGCTCCTATGTCTCTGCCTTTAGCTGGGGTGTGTGGCATTTGTGAGCGCTGACCCATACCCAGCATAGTTGCTGGAGGGCCAGACGGTTTTTAGGGTGTGAGGCGCCTAAGCACTAGTCGTGGCGATGTCTCCCAGGAGACTCTCTAGGCCCTGAAGCGTGCGGTAGGCCCCGGTTCTGTGTTTCCGTCGGGCTGGCTTTGGTAACAAACAGAAAGGCATCTAGTGGTGCTGCTCGTTCCTCTGAATCTGTCCGTGTATGAGTGGTGGCTGGATTAGGCTCAGGCCAGCAGATATCATCAAGATTATATGTATATTTGAGGAGCTGTGAGAAATGGCATCTGGCCAGGACAGTTGGCAAGCCCCGCCCACCTGAAAGTCCTATATTTGACACTGTAACTTTCCAAAACCCCATGAAACCTGCCTGTACATGAGGGGCATCGTTGTACTCGCAGGACATCACAGCATACCAATATGTGTATTTTATTGCAGTAAAAGTTAACAGTATTATGACATTCACAGTTAACATGCCATGCAAAACTTGGTAAATAACAAGATTTCTTCATTTCTCAAACTTTTTTACATTTTATTTATATGAAATTATATTTCTTATATAACTATTTGATGCGAAATAAAAGCCCTATTTCAAAAGAAAAATTTAACCAAACAACAAAAGTGATATTAAGGCACTTATTTGATAGTAAAGCTCAAAGCTGCTGAAAAACACTTGATTGGGCACTCCACAAACCCAACAAATTAATAGAAAAACACAGAAAACTAACTCGGTGTTTAGGTAATACACCCACCACTTAAAACAACCAAGTGAGAGTGCAGCGCTATAAAATTGGTAAAGCACTTACCCCCCAAAGCAGATGTAGGGGGATAGTGTTATATATATACAAAATAAAAAGAAGAAAAACACATAGTGTAACACTGATAGGATGTGGATTGGTATTATATATATCATATCCAAACTCACATTTTTAGAGCCTTTATTAGATGCAGGCTCTAAACATCACACTTGTGTGCACTTCTGGTTTACACCTGGTAAGCCCTAATTCTTGAACAAAATGATATATATATATAATAACCATAGGTGCACTTAATATGAAAGTGGTAAATTATGGTTGAACAGACATAAAGCTCAAATTCTAGGTTTTGTTTTGGTTTAGAACTTGTACAATTGCCCTTGTCCTTAATGGGTTAATAGATACACATGGTCAGGGCCAGATTAAGAGACCAGTGGGCTTGGTGCTGACAATTATTATGGGCCTAATTATAAAAACGTATTGACCAAGAACACTAAAACTGTATTACCTCCCAAGCGTCATATCTGCATGAGATGGTGCTGGAAGGAAACTTATAGGATGCAGCTATGAGAAAACACATACCCTTTGCTAATCCCACACTCATCTTTCTAGTAAATCCATACCCCCTAACAGCAGTGTCCAGTAAAGCAGGAAGTCTATGGACGGGGTTAAAGGATGGGCCACTGACGCATATCACATAACCAGAACTGCCAAAAGGGGCGAACATACTTAAAGAGGGGGCATGTCTCACAGTCCCTTAGTGTCTGTGTCCCCATCTCTCCCAGTGTCCGCACATCACTATGACACAAGGGGACATTGAGAGATATTGGGAGACATGGGGACACTGAGATACTAGGGAACACTAGGAGACCTGGGGAAACAGACACTGGTAGACATGGCGACACTGGGGGACATGGGACACTGAGACACTGTGATACATAGGGGACACTGGAAACTTGATAAAGACCTGGGTAAAGGTCGAAATGTTGCGGTGTCCAATAAACCTGCTTAAATCTATCACAGTGAGTGCTTGAGATTTTTTATTTTATTCTAGGGGACTGGGAGACATTGGGACACATATACTGGGAGACTAGGGGACTTTAGGAGACTAGAAAACACTGAGACCCTAGGGACACTGGCACACTACGGACACAGAGACACCAGGGACACTGGGAGATACGGACACTGAGATACTAGGGACACTGGCTGTGAGACATGGGGACAATGGGAGTGCCCCATGTCTCCCAGGTCTCAAAGTCGCCCAGTGTCCCCATGTCTCTCAGTGTCCCTTAGAGTCTGTGTCCCCATGTCTCCCAATGTCCCCATGTCACAAGGACACTAGGCAGTGGCGTACACATGACCCATGGGGCCCCGGTGCGAAAATTGATCCGTGGGCCCCCCCCACGCGCGCGGGCCGGGCTGCAACACATGGCGGTGGGCACCTGGTCACAGGGGTTACAGGGCTGCGACCCCTGCGACCGCGGTATGTACGCCAGTGCATGCAGATGCACACACACTTAAAGGACCACTCTAGGCACCCAGACCACTTCAGCTTAATGAAGTGGTCTGGGTGCCAGGTCCAGCTAGGGTTAACCCATTTTTTCATAAACATAGCAGTTTCAGAGAAACCGCTATGTTTATGAATGGGTTAAGCCTTCCCCCTAATCCTCTAGTGGCTGTCTCATTGACAGCCACTAGAGGCGCTTGCGTGCTTCTCACTGTGATTTTCACAGTGAGAGCACGCCAGCGTCTATAGGAAAGCATTATGAATGCTTTCCTATGTGACCGGCTGAATGCGCGCGCAGCTCTTGCCGCGCGTGCGCATACAGCCGACGGGGAGGAGAAGAGGAGGATCGGAGGAGGAGAGCTCCCCACCCAGCGCTGGAAAAAAGTAAGTTTTAACCCGTTAACCCCTTTCCAGAGCTGGGTGGGAGGGGGCCCCTGAGGGTGGGGGCACCCTCAGGGCACTATAGTGCCAGGAACACGAGTATGTTTTCGTGGCACTATAGTGGTCCTTTAAAGGACCACTACAGACACCCAGATCACATCAGCTCAATGAAGTTGTCTGGGTGTCAGGTCCCTCTAGTTTTAACCCTGCAGCTGAAAACATAGCAGTTTCAGAGAAACTGCTATGTTTCACTGAGGGTTAATCCAGCCTCTAGTGGCTGTCTCACCGACAGCCGCTAGAGGAGCACACTGAACGTCCATAGGAAAGCATTGAGTAATGCTTTCCTATGGGCGGTTTGAATGCGTGCGCGGTCGCATTCGGAGCTGAGAGGTTGAGGGATCCCCAGCGCCAAGGGAGTCCGGCGCTGGAGAAAGGTAAGTGCTGAAGACACACACACACACACACACTTACAGACGCATACACACTAGCTAACACACACACACATTTACTGACAGATTTGCTCTGCTTTCTCAATAATTATTTCTAGAAATGCATTTTTTTCCAATTAAGGAAGCTGTGCTAATGCCAAAACATCAGCATACTAATATCTCTGCACTGGTAACAGTAAAAAGTGACATGGGACATTTTATGCCGAAATAGCTGTGTTTGGTTATTTTGAACACACAATTTTTTATTTCCTTGTCACACTGGTTTAGTGGAATAGAAAAAAAATCCAACAGGGCTATTTACTAAAGTGTAATTGTTGCGCATCCATATGAATTCAAATTCAAAGTGAATTCAGGTTTAAAATAGCTGAACTGGAAAAATTCCACAAATCCGCCTGTTTATCCTTAAATTTGTAATTCACTTTGAATTCACTTTGAATTACTGGCAGTTCTCACTTTAGTTGATAGCCATTTGAGTGCACAACTAAATGAACTTAAGGTTGGATACACCCCATAGACATGTAACTGGATTCTTAACATTCCTTCTGGCATAGTTACATACGGTAGTAATATAGGTTGAAAGAACATCAGCTTTTCATTATTTTTTTAATTTTTTTTAAATCTTAGCTTTTAACAATTTTAGAGTTTGACAATTGACACAGAATCTCATTGATGTATTAGGTCGGCTCCTGGATTGGATTATTTGGCTTCTATGTCCAGAAAATAATTGTGAGCCCTTGCAGTTAATCTCTTGATATGAAAGTGTTTTAATGCCAATAACAAAACTGCCAAATAACTTGCACAAAACGGTCCATTAATTATAGGAACAAGAATTATAACATACCAGATGCAATAGAAGATACGAATCCCGCAGTTTGCTAAATGTATGGAAAATTCATATTAACTCCATATCCTCAGCCGAGCCAACTCTGTACGCAATGCCTAAACCAGTCTGTTGTCTCCAAGGCAGCTGAACACAAGTGTAACCTGATCATTCTCTCTCTCCCACACCAAGCGAACAGCTCAGTCACCTCAGTTTACAGGTTACAATAAAAAC
The DNA here is from genome assembly GCA_933207985.1 of Pelobates cultripes. Lineage (NCBI taxonomy): Eukaryota > Metazoa > Chordata > Amphibia > Anura > Pelobatidae > Pelobates > Pelobates cultripes. The sequence continues at coordinate 173,290,401 of OW240913.1, forward strand.
AAGGTATCAGGGAGGATCCTCATTTTAACATAACTATCCTTTATTGACAGTAAACAAACAGGTAAATGTTTTATATGCAATCAAATGGGCTCAAGCAAGTGAAATGGAAAAATTACTAATAAAAAAAAAAAAGTAACTATATAAAAAGGTACATTTATGATTTAACTTCATAAATATTTCCATTTGCTTATAAACCTGTAATTCACATACATGATCTTTTAAATCCCCCAGAAGCTATACTTTCAATAGTAAACCAGTAAAACAGAGCAAACATCAGGTTAGGCTAGTGTTATGAATTTGAATAACTGGGATTTCTTAGTATTTTGTAAACTAAGGGGTCTGCTCACTACTCAACAGTGAATTGGACCAGATCGCTGAAGACTTTAACATTCCCATCAGAGGCGGAGTGTTCGGCTGCAGTGGAGGAGTCTGGAAATGAGGTGAGTAAATTTAATTATTTCTAATTTCACAGAGCAAAGGAGGTGGACAGTGATCATACTGCTAAAATGGAACCTATAGTGACCCTCCCTCTCCCCCAAAAGTTATTTTTCTGGCTATAAGTTTCCTTTAAGGTTACAGGAGCATTTTAAGCACAGTAACAAGTACAGCATGTTGTGGTTATGGTGCCAGGAGTCCCTTGATGCAAATCATTTTAGTAGAGCAGATAGGTCCTGTGGGTCAGTTTTCCCAAGGACATGATCCTCTGAATTCTAGATTTGGAAGATATGGCTGGCCTTTATTTAATTCTGCTTGTATATATCACATGAATCCTACTTCAAGTTTCAGTACTAACAAATGCATTATTTTTATTATTTTGTTTTTTAAATTTATTTAGCAAACAATTCAAGGGATTTAAATAAAATATACCCTGAGATTGTGCTTATTCACGTAGATATTCTGCTTATTTGCCTTGAGACTGTGACAATGTGCACTAAGGTGCTACTAATTCTTCTTGTGACTTTTATAATGTCCCCCTTTACTTTCCAATTTTAGTCCAAAATAGTCAAAACTAAAAACAGAATTGGTTTGGATAATTTTTCCAGTTTGTACCACTCAGGACCCCTGGGATATCTGGATCTTTGAACGCCGCAGTCATGAGCGGCGCTCGGGGATTCACTGAGGGGCCAGGAGATCGCGAGAACGCAGACAGACGTGCAGTGACCTCAGTCGATCTCTTGGATGTCACGGGTTTCGGAGGATTTCTCCCTGCTGGGACAGAAAGAGAGAATGGACAAAATAAAAAGTTACAGAATAAAGAGAGAAGGGACAGAATAAAGAGAGAAGGGACAGAGTAAAGAGAGAAGAAACAGAATAAAGAGGGAAAAGATGGAATAAAGAGACAGAATAAAGAGATCTGAGACAGAATAAAGAGATGAAATGAAAATTATAACGTTTGCAATAAACTTTGCATAAAATAGTTAATTTGCATTCAGTTTTAATGGTTCAAAGACAAAATCTGTCCCTCTTCAAAAAAAGTTTGGACTCCCCTGGCGTAAACTGTTTCTTTACATTTGAAATTCACCATCTACTCACTTTGAATTTGTGACATTTCTCTCTTTAAAGGGACATTATAGACGCCAGAACAACTGAAGCTTAACAGTGTTTACATTGCCCCTAGGGACACCTCCACTGGAGGTGCTTCCTGGCTCAGTGCTGCACAGTAGGCAGCTCTGCCATTCAGAGTCTCCACGCTCTGCATGTGGACGCAGAATTTGAGGAGGTGCTGACTGGCCAAAATGGGGTTTGGCCCCGCCCTCTTGCCTATTTCCCCATGGGAAAGCATTGGGTTGGCTAAAAATCAGAAAATCTGATGATGTCACCAAGGGGGCGGAGCTAGCACCAGCAGACCCATGTGGCGCTGGAAATAAAGGTAAGTTTTAATTCCTGTTGAGGGGGGGCAAGACACCTAAACGGTGGGTTAAACACTTTGGGGTCAGGAAAACATGTTTGTATTCCTGACCCTATAGTGTTCCTTTAATGAATAACAGTGCCTGAACTGAGTCTAAGTAGAATCTGCTCATTCAATGAGTGAAAGGACAACCTGGTGCTATGATGCAGCCCTGTAACTATGACCATAGATACAGAATGTCTCCATAGAGGTAAAAAAAAAAAAGCAAATCTTATTAGCAAATCTTGCTAGGTCAGATAACATAAAAATTGCCTGCAAAATTGTTCAACAAACTGAAGTTAGGGAGCCAGAAAATAAATCAGAATTGTCAAATAAGTGGAAACATAATCCAGGAAATTACAAAAATAATTTAATGAATTTAGTGGGTCAGTAAAAGACAATGTTACCCCACTGGATCCAAAGAGTGTAAATTCAGCTAATTGGCTGTATCATGTACAACCAAAATCCAATAAGGGTGCTATTTGGCATGGCTAAATTGCTATAAGCAGGGATCTCTGTATTTCATTACAGGAACGGAAACCAGCATGGGACATAATGAAACAGCAGCGGGGAGCAAAGGAGGACCTGAGACGGCATTGTGGGAATTTAGAGGTAATTGTATGTAATACCTACACAACAGCACCTGGGAATAAAATGTTCACATGTCTTTTTATTCAGTGAAGATGAAAAATGTAAATTATGAGCACTGGCGGCACATTCTTAGAGTCTTGCTATCGTCACTTTTGAGTAATGGAAACTAAGTCATTTTGCTGGTTAACAATATTGTTCATAGCACACCTTTTTGGCTAGAGTCCTGGAAGGGTTTTTATTTACGCAGTCCAAGGGTATTCTATCAATAACTCTTTATTAATCTCTTTCATTAGGTGACTACATAGTAAAGTATTGGAAAGAAACTTCAGTGAGTTTACATTGGGCAAACAATTAAAAAGCCAAAACGAAGCATAGCTCTAATATAAACAAGTGCTGGATAATACTGAGCTTTTGAAAAGTACATGAATAAGTGCTCAATAATTGAATCAGAAAACCGTAGCATAAAGGGATTACAAAATTACAGCACACACAAACACAAAACATCTTTCAAGATTTTTTAAAATCACCTGTCTAATGTAAAATATGTGGGGGATTCAGTCACACCCTGTGTTTAAACCCTGAATAAGCATATATTAATAAAAGCAGGTCAAGCACTACTGAAACTCTATCTGAACTGTCCGGTGGATGGACCACTTTGTGGATGGTCATGTAATTGACATGAACTGTCCAGTGAACGAACCTCGTTGTGGATGGACACATGATTGACATGAACTGTCCAGTGAACGAACCTCGTTGTGGATGGACACATTATTGACATGAACTGTCCGGTGGATGGACCCCTTTGTAGATAGTCACATTATTAAAATGAACTGTCCAGTGGATGAACCCCTTTGTGGATGGTCACGTAATTGACATGAACTGTCCAGTGAATGAACCCCTTTGTGGATGGTCACATTATTGACAAGCCACCACTTAGACGCTGCCATTTCTATTCCAGTTATATAGTCCACAGTATTTGGAGATATGTGTAACTAACTAACAAGAGATTATAAATTATGCAAGTTGCTCTTGCAGAATGTTACGCTAATAAATAATGGTAATTGTATTGTGTAAGTTTCTATTTAAAACCCCACAGTTGATCTGATATTATACATGTATAAGCTTGATTTACTTGGCAAATAAAAAGTAATTGCATTACCGGTACATAAAATAATTATATGTATATTAAGCTTTCATTACTTCCACACCTGTCCATACTACACATTTTATAAAATGTTCCATCTATTTTTGGAAATGTAGCTGGAAAACCAACACCCACATTTCAACTTTGCACACGTAAAAAAAAAACTAATAATCTTTTTCTGGTAGTAGTTATATCTGAGGGCACCCAGAATGTAAATCCAACTTTGTCTTACTAGAATATTTATGTACTGGATTTAGAACTACATGTTTGAACCTGGGGCTAATGAGTATCATTGTTGGTTTAAAGAAGCAGTCTAAGCGCCATAAGCACTATAATACTTTGTAATGTTAATGATGCTATTAAGCTACCATTCCTAAGTACTGAGTGAAACCACTTTGAAGAAGTTTGACCAATATCAAAAGGTCCCAGAGGCACCGATGGAGCAGCCACTGCTTTATACATTCCACTTCAGTATAATCAATATCAGTTGAATCCTAATTTGCACTGCAGAGACAGGGGTGAGTGTTTTGGGATGCGGGTGCCCAAACTGGCATACAGCACCGGCAGCCTTAAAGCACTATAATGGCAAGTACTGGGTATAGTGCTTAGACTGTCCCTTTAATTACAAAACGACTCATCATATGTGGTACTTTGCAGAAATGCTGAAAAGCTGCATCAGAAATCTATATCATAGTATGTGCTTAAATAGCTAACTACCACACATGCTGTTCTTTGCAGAACTATAGAAAAAAAACACCAATAGTGTGTGGATCATGCTTGATACACATGCTGCATACTTCTAACATAGTATATAATCACATGCATAATTCTATTTACTAAGCAGTTAACTGAAAACTGAATTCCAAACTTGACAGTTGTCACCTAATGTAAATCCAGTGTTTAGTGCACACTTGCATCACTGGTGTTGCCCAACATATGAAATCTCGCCCAGAAAGAAGGGGTGTGGATGTTCATGCCAAACTGACTGACAGCCTCCCTGGCCACTCCTCACAGGGCAAATCTAATTATGCTCTCATGTTGTGCTTGCTGGGGACAGTTCCTTGATTTTCCTGGAATGCAGGAAACTGGGGTAGAAGCCTGAAACCAGGGTGGTTTGTGACATCTGTTATTGTTGGTAGGTACAAGATTGTGCAATATTGGTGCATCTAAGAGTTTCTCTGTGTTAAACAATTTTGAACACAATTGAATGTCTCTCCATGTGTATTACTATTATTGTACAGTGTGTGTGCAGAATATGTGTATTACGGCTGCTTGGCCACACTATAAAGATATTGAGCAAACGGTCAAAACAGGAGGAAATAAGGGTGGGCGGATTGGTAGATTTCACCCTTTTAAATGGAGGTGCATGTGTTCAGCCACTACCTACGTGTTAGCTCTGCTTGGTTGGGAACCACATGAGGCTGCGATAAGGGTATTGTTTTCCATTGCAGCACTAGGTGCAAAAGGGACACTGCACACAGTGAGCTGAAGTGGTCTTGATGCCTACAGTGTCCCTTTAATGCATGGGGGAAAAAAAACAGAATTATGGCAAGAGGATTTATTTAATCAAAAATAGCTCAGCACTAAATAGTGTAATTTAATAATGGCCAACGATGGCAAAAGACCTGCAGCCAGAGGCATAACTACAAACCATGGGGCCCGGTGCAAAAATTGCCCTGGGACCCTCCCGTAAGTCTACCCTCACCACATATGTCTACAACCCCCCATAGGACTACTTCTCGCCACCTCCCTACGTGCACCCCTCTCCCCACACACACACATGCAGACAAACAGGCACACACACACAGTGGTGTACTAAGAAGGGGGCGGTCTGCCCCGGGTAACACCATGTAGGGGGGTGTCATGAACCCTGGTGTGAGTTGCGCCCCATGGCAGCTGGAGTGCCGCACAGCTCACATGCAGACACCAGCAATTACCATGAACTGGCCGAACTGAAGGAAGGAGGGGGCGGAGCTATGACCTTTTGGGGCGGAGCCAAATACGGCCGTTACACGCTGATGTTATTGCTGCACATGGAGGTGCAGCAAGAAGAAATCCCTGCTCCTCCACCTACTAGGCTCCAGGAAGGACTTCAGTGAATCCACTCCTCCAGCCCACACTGTCTGTAAGTAAGAGTGTGTTTAACTGTCTGCCTGTAACGGTGTGTATGTGTGTGTAACTGCCTGCAGCTGTAATGGTGTCTTGGTCTATCTGGGTGATTGACCACCCAGGTAGACCCAGTAACGGATTGTAAACACAGACCGTAAATTTCAGGATGGAATCAGGATAGCAGCCAGGCCCCAGCGGCTTCGGCACTGCAATTACTCACACAGTGCGGAATTATATCTTCTGGCCGCTGGTGCCAAGCCAAGTGGTCACTTCCTCCCAGCTCACTCCGCGCGGGAGGAGCGCGCGCCCGGCAGTGAAGAGGGAGAGCCAGCCGACTCCCAGTCCCATCAGCCCCAGCCACCCTCCTGCAAAGACAAGGTAAGAGACAGGAGTGTGGCTGGGAAATGAGCTCTGTGTGTCTGTCTGTATGTCTGTCCATATGCATGTCTGTATGTCTATCTGTATGTCTATGTATGTCTATGTATGTCTGTCTGTATGCATGTCTATGTATGTCTGTATGTCTATGTATGTCTATGTATGTATGTATGTCATTATGTGTGTATGAATGTCAGTGTATGTATGAATGTATGTATGCCAGTATGAATGTATGGCTATATGTCATTATGAATGTATGTGTGTACAGATGTCAGTGTCTGTATGCCAGTATGAATGTATGCCTGTCTGCCTGTATGTCATTATGAATGTGTCTGTATGTATGTATGTTAGTATGTGTCTGTCACTATGTACGCCTGTGTGTCTGTATATGTGTGTATGGCTCAGTATGTGTGTGTCAGTATGTATGGCTATATGCATATCAGTATGTGTGTCTGTTAGTATGTATCAGTGTGTGTGTGTGTGTGTGTGTGTGTGTGTATCTGTGTCCTTTTATATCAGTGAATATATTTGTGTCTGTGTGTGTATTCCTGTGGGCGGGATTTGGAGGCGGTCTCTGTGGGCGGTTTTAGAGGCGGGCCCCCAGGGGCCCAGACCCTGAGCTCAGTTAAGGGCCCAAAATTTCTTGTGGCGGCCCTGGCTCCATATAGGAGAGGGCGCCCTGCGCCCCCATCGCCGGCCCTAATGCTGCAGCTGCCTGAGCGCTCTGTAAAGAGCCACAGGTGGCTGCAACACTGCCTCTCTCCTCACCTCCCTTTCCCTGTAGCGTGGCCGAGCTTCTCTTTGGTCCGCGGTACAGCAACATCCGTTTCCTGTACCAGACCGGACTGATAGGAAGTGCACACTCAGTGTGCACTTCCTGTCAGTCCGGCCGGGTACAGGAAACAAACTCCTGTACCGCGGACCAGAGAGGAGCTCGGCCATGCTACAGAGAAGGGGAGGTGAGGAGAGAAGCAGAACACGGGGAGAAACACAGGGGAAGTAAGGAGAACACAGGAGGAGGAGGGGTAAGGAGAGCAGGGGGGAGTAAGGATAACACAGGAAGGAGGGGGAGGAAGAACACAGGGAGGATTGTGGGGGAGTAAGGAGAACACAGGGAGGATGGTGGGGGGAGTAATGAGAACACAGGAGGAGGGGAGTAAGGAGATCACAGGGAGGAGGGGGGGAGAAGGGAGATCACAGGAGGAGGGGGAGAGTAAGGAGAACACAGGAGGAGGGGTGAGAAGAACACAGGAGGGGGGGGAGAGTAAGGAGAACACAGGAGGAGAGGGGAGAGTAAGGAGAACACAGGGTGAGAAGAAGGAGAGATGAGAAGAACACAGGGAGGGTGTGAGAAGAACACATGGAGAGGGGGTGAGGAGAACACAGGGAGGAGAGGGGGAGTAAGAACAACACAGGGAGGGTGGGGGAGTAAGAAGAACACAGGGAGGGTGGGTGGGAGTAAGAAGAGACTGCTGAGGGGTTGGGGGGAAGAGGAGAGACCACTAAGGGGCAGGGGAGAGCTATAAGGGAGAACTCTATAGGACAGGGAGCACAATGCATTTCTTACACACTCAATGCACACACTTACAGGCACACACCTTGCATCCCTTATGCATACAAACACAGATTCACACAATGCATCCATTACAAACAACCAGAAACACACAATACATCCCTTATACACAAACACAGACTGCTTCCACTACACACAATCATATTGCATCACCTACACAAACGATATCCCTATACACCACATACCATAAGCACACACATTAGATCCTCTACAATAACACATAACACATCCCGGTGGGTGGAACATATAAGTGGACTTATGAGTGGGCCTTATGGGGCCCAGACCTTGAGCTGTGTAAGGGGCCCCGAAAAAATGGAGCTACTTCCCGTTCTCCCAGAACACTGACTTTTGTGACCACAGTTACAAATAGCCTCCCGAGATCTTGTTCTACACCAAACCAGTAGAGCCAAACTGCAGCCAGACCCCATCACCATCCTCATCTGGTTGTAAGTAGGCAATCTATTATATTATTAGTGACACTAATCTATAACTTACGTCACATTAAAGGGACACTCCAGTCCCCAGAACCACTTCAGCTTAATGAAGTGGTTCTGGTGTCTATAGCTTGTCCCTGCAGGCTTTTTAATGTAAACACACACTGTGTGCAGTACTGGCGTTAGTTCATATGGCAGATCATATTGGTGGGGCATTGTGATGTCACATGGGGGGGAGGCGGCAAATGTTTCTTTTGCCTAGGGTGGCAAAAATTCTTGCACCAGCTGTGCAGGACATAAAGATGCTACACCAATTTGAAGAATTTGTGAGCGTGGTTTGTGTGATGTTACATAATTTGTGAAGTGTATGGGGCAGCAAAAATCTTTGCACCGGCCCTAAATGTATTAGAGACTAGGGACAACACTCTATGAACCATTGACTTGGGCCATTCGGCTAATACCAGTATAAGATTTTAGTATTTTTTGTAAATGACAAAGAATGTGTTTGGCAAGTGAAAATGTGCTAGCTATAAAGCCAGCATATCAGCATCTGTATGGAGGTAAGTGTCCCAAAGCAGGGCCAATTGCATCAAGCAAGGGATGGAAATGGAGGGTTGTGTTACAGCACTGTAACACCTACAGACCTCCAAGAATGATGATACAGGGCAAGGGGCTACAGGTAAGCAAATTGAACAGTTCCCAAATCAACTAAATATATGATTAAAAAATTATATTGGGAGCTGTTAACTGTTAAAATGAAACTTTTAAAATAGGCTCACTTTAAATACAGACTCCAGTGTGCTCTCATACAGACAACCTACCGACATCTATACACACACACGCACGGATGCATATACACACTCACTTACCCCTATGTACACAAATACATACTCACAACTATTTACTAGACATATGCAAATATTCTTTCTCGTGACTAGGACAAGTTAAGTGCATTTTAATCTATATACAGAAGAAATGATCCGTCTGTATATAGATTAAAAGGCATTTCATTTGTCTGGGCTTCCCAAAACAAATATTTGCACATCTACCCACACACACACCTTTAAAAAGACACTAGATCCAGAAAGCAGAAGTGCATCAAGGGTTAACATTAGGTCTCCCTTGTCCCTTTTCATTAAGTAGGTATTTCAATAGAAATTTAATAATATGGCTTTCTCATTCTTATACAACAGACTAAATGTTTGTGAGAATTATATAAAGTAATGTTGGCTATAATGGGATATCTATCCTTTCATAGGTATGAATGCTCCATTGTTTGTTTAACATACCACATTTTATGACGAAACACATTAAAAAGAGCTATTGTTTAAATAATTGCAAATCCTAACGATCAGAATACAAATAGCACTAACAAAATATAAGATATTCCCTTTCACATTAACAGGGACTCTATAGGCACTATAACATCTCCACCTAATTGAATTTTTAATATTGCCCGAGATCCCCTGGTGCTGTCCCTCCATTCAGTGTTAAACCATTTTCAAACACTTTCACACTTGGCAACCACAATCTGGCACCTACAGGAGCAGGGCCGGTGCAAGGATTTTTGCCGCCCTAGGAAAACAAAAAATTTTCCGCCCCCCATATGTTCTGCCCACCATGTGACATCACAATGCCCCACCCATATGATCTGCCATATGGGCCAACGCGAAATTCTGCACACTGTGTCTTTTATCTGAAAAGGCAGTGTGTTTACATTAAAACACCTGCAGGGACAGGTTATTTACCCCATTAAGCTGTAGTGGTTCTCGTGAGTATAGTGTCCCTTTAATGTGAAGTAAATTAGAGATTAGTGCCACTAATAATATACTGGATTGACTACTTACCACCATATGAGGACAAGAGGATGATGATGGGCTCAGGCTGCAGTCTGGCTCCACAGGTCTACTGTAGAAGAGGCTCTCTGGAGACTGTTTGTAACAGTGCTCACAAAAATCAACAAACAGGAAGCAGCTCTATTTTCTTGGGGCCCCTTACACAGCTCAAGGTCTGGGCCCCCAGGGCCTGACCCTGAGTATGCCTACAAGGCCCCTCCTTTAAGTCCACCTACACAGCCCACCCATGAGTTTGCTCACAGGGAGTGGAGTGTATGTGTGTAGGGGATGTGTTATTATAGAGGATGTAATTTGTGTGTGTTCTTATAGAATGTAGTGTATAGTAATACCAATTAGTGTAAGGGATGTAGCATTTGTATAGGGGATGCAGTGTGTGTTTGTGTGTAAGGAATGCATTGTGTGTTTCTGTGTTTGTATGTGTAAGGAATGCAAGGTGTGTTTCTGTGTATGTAATGTAATGCAGTGTGTGTCTGTAAGGAGTGCATTGAGTGTGTGTAAGACATGCATTTTGTTTCTGTATGTGTGTGTGTGTGTGTGTGTGTGTGTGTGTAAGAGAAGCAGTGTGTGTGCGTAAGGGATGCATTGTGTGTTTTGGTGTGTCTGTCTGTGAGAAGGGATGCATTGTATTTTTCTGTGTGTGTAGGGATGTATTGTGTGTTTCTGTGTATGCGTAATGATGCATTGTGTATGTGTGTAGTGTGAAAGAGATGATTTGTGGGGTAGGATAGGGGCTGAGAGGGGAGCATCTCTTTAAAAAAAAATTTTTTATAGTGCTCTCCAGGGCCGGACTGGGGATACAAAGCAGCCCTGGAAAAAAAAATTTGTGCCAGCCCCATAAGTCACTGCGCCATATATTGTCGCGTGTAATATGTAAGGCTATGTCTTGCCAGGACAGATGATTGAGTAATATATATATATATATATATATATATATATATATATATATATGCTTTTTCTAATATAAAATATTGGTCCTTTCAGGGTAAAACGTTTAATTATACAGTAAGCATACGCACATGCAGACACAGGCAATTTCACTGACATTTCAGTGACACACACAAGCTCATTGATACACAGCCTCATAGACAAACAATCTTACTGATATACATCAGCTCATTGACATAAAAACACAAGCTCACTCACTAGCAGGCACACGCATGCAAGCAAGCTCACTCACTAGCAGATGCACACACACAGCTTAATGTGGTGGTACTGGTGTCTATAGCATGTCCCTACAGGCTTTTCAACGTAAACACTGACTTTTCAGACAAAAGGCAGTGTTTACATTGCTTCAAAGTGACACTGCTAGTGACAGTCACTCAGACGGTCACTAGAGGTGCTTCCTGTGTTAGTGCCCTCCCGCCCTCGCGCGCTGCTGAATGAGACTGGCGCCGGAATCTCATTTCAGCTGCGTGCTGGGGAGCAGAGCCAGCGCAGCTCGCGCAGCTCCCTCAGCGGCCGCCAGGACAAGTCCGCCAGCGGCCGCCAAAAGACCTCCCCAGTGGCCAGGGGAGGGCTGGCAGCCTTAGGCCTGGGGGGCAAAACCAGTCAAGTAGACTGGTGCACCTGCCCAGGATCAGAGCCGGTGCAAGGATTTTTGCCGCCCTAGACAAAATAAAAATTTGCTGCCCCCACATGTCACATCACAATGCCCCACCCATATGATCTGCCATATGAACTAACGCCAGTGCTGCACACAGTGTGTGTTTACATTAAAAAGCCTGCAGGGACCAGCTATAGACACCAGAACCACTTCATTAAGCTATAGTGTCCCTTTAATGTGAGGTAAATTATAGATTAGTGTCACTAATAATATACTGCATTGCCTACTTACAAGCAGATGAGGATGATGATGGGCTGCAGTTTGGCTCCACTGGTCTGGTGTAGAACAGGATCTCTGGAGGCTGTTGGCAACTGTGGTCACAAAATTCAATGTTCTGGGAGAATTGGAAGCAGCTCCATTTTTTGGGGCCCCTTACACAGCTCAAGGTCTGGGCCCCAGGGCCTGACGGTGAGTATGCCCATAAGGCCCACTCATAAGTTCTACCCACCCATGAGTTCGCTCCCTCCCCTCTTCTTATAACCCCCCTCCTCTCTTCTTATCCCCCCTCTTCTTATCCCTCCTCCTCCCCTCTCTATTCCCCTCCCTCTTCTATTCCCCTTCTCCTTTCTATTCCTCCTCTTCTTATTCCTCCCTCTTTCTATCACCCTCCTCCCTCTTACCCTCCCTCCCTCTTCTACCTTTTACCCTCTCCTCCCCTCTTCTTACTCCCCTCTCTTCTACCCCTCTCTTTCTACCCTCCCTGTAGCGCTGCCCAGCGTACTCCGTTCAAGCGCGGTGGGCCGGGCCGCCGGGCGTGATAGGAAGGTGCACAACTGCCGGTTACAGGAAACAGAAACTCCGCGCGGAACAGAGTTTCTGTTTCCTGTAACCGGCCGGACTGACAGGAAGTGCACACTCAGTGTGCCCCTTCCTATCACTCCGGCCGGCCGGCCGGCCACCACGGACCGGAGTGCAGCTCGGCCACGCTACAGGGGAGGGGAGAATCTGCAGCCGCCTGACCGCTCTTCACAGAGCGCTCGGGCGGCTGCAGTATTTAAAGGGCCGGCCCAGGAACGCGGCCGGCCCCCAGGTGCCGCGGCCCACCGGGAAATTTCCCGGTATCCCGGTGGGCCAGTCCGGCCCTGTTGCCTACTTACAAGCAGATGAGGATGATGATGGGCTGCAGTTTGGCTCCACTGGTCTGGTGTAGAACAGGATCTCTGGAGGTTGTTTGCAACTGTGGTCACAAAATTCAATGTTCTGGGAGAATTGGAAGCAGCTCAATATTTTTGGGGCCCCTTACACAGCTCAAGGTCTGGGCCCCAGGGCCTGACGGTGAGTATGCCCATAAGGCCCACTCATAAGTTCCACCCACCCATGAGTTCGCTCACAGGGAGTGGAGTGTGTAGGGGATGTGTTATGTGTTATTGTAGAGGATCTAATATGTGTGCTTATGGTATGTAGTGTATAGGGTTACCAGTTTGTTCAGGTGATGCAGTGTGTTTGTGTGTAGTGGAAGCAGTGTGTATTTGTGTATAAGGGATGTATTATGTGTTTCTGGTTGTGTGTAAGGGATGCATTGTGTGAATCTGTGTTTGTATGCATAAGGGATGCAAGGTGTGTGTCTGTATGTGTGTGCATGAGATGCATTGTGTTTCTGTGTGTATGTAAGAAAAGAAGTGTGTGTGTTTGCATGCGTGTGTACGGGTTTGCATTGTCTGTTTCTGTGTATGTGTGCAAAGGATGCATTGTCTTTGTGTGTAAGGGTTGCATTGTGTGTGTGTGTGTAATGGATGCATTGTGTGTTTCTCTGTGTGTAAGGGAAGCATGTTGTGTTTCTGTGTATGTATAGGGATGCATTGTGTGTGTGTGTGCGCGCGTAGTGTGAAAGAGCTCCCTGTCTTGGCCCCTGTCCTATAGAGCTGCCCCTTCTTCTTATTCCCCCCCTCCCCTCTTCTTATTCCTCTCTTCTTATTCCCCTCCCTCCCCTCTTCTTATTCCCCTCCCTCCCCTCTTCTTATTCCCCTCCCTCCCCTCTTCTTATTCCCTCCCTCCCCTCTTCTTATTCCCCTCCCTCCCCTCTTCTTATTCCCCTCCCTCCCCTCTTCTTATTCCCCTCCCTCCCCTCTTCTTACCCCCCCTCCCCTATTCTTACCCCCTCCCCTGTAGCGTGGCCGAGCTGCACTCCGGCCGGTTACAGGAAACAGAAACTCCGCGCGGAACAGGAGTTTCTGTTTCCTGTAACCGGCCGGACTGACAGGAAGTGCACACTCAGTGTCCACCTTTCTATCACTCCGGCCGGCCGGCCACCGGAGTGCAGGTCGGCCACGCTACAGGGGAGAAACTGCAGCCGCCTGAGGCTCTTCACAGAGCGCTCAGGCGGCTGCAGTATTTAAAGGGCCGGCCCCAGGTGCCGACGGCCCACCAGGAAATTTCCCGGTATCCCGGTGGGCCAGTCCGGCCCTGGTGCTCTCCCCTCCTGTCCCTCAGAGCTCCCCCTTCCCCTCCTGTACCATAGTGCTCTCCCTTGCCCCCCTGTCCCTTAGTAGTATCCCCTCCAGTCCATTAGTGCTCTCCCCACCCATTCCTCAGAGCTCCCCCATCCTGTCCCTTAGTGCTTACACCTCCCCTCCTGTCCCTTAGTGATCTCCCCTGTTACTTAGAGCTCTCCCCTGTGCCCTAGTGGTTTCTCCCCCTCTTAGGTCCTCTCTCCCCCACCCCCAGCCCCCTTAGTGGTCCTCCATCTCCACCAACCCCTTAGTGGTCCTCCATCTCCCCAAGCCCCTTGTTGGTCCGCCTCTCCCAAGTAGTCCTCTCACCCCCAAGTAGTCCTCTCTCCCCCCCTTAGTGGTGTCCCTATCCTCCCCCCGTCCCTCTTCATGGTCCTCCCTCTCCTCCTCTCCACCCCTCTTAGTGGTCCTCCCTCTCCTCTTCCCATCCTTTGGTGGTCCTCCTTCTCCCCCTTGCTCTCCCACCTTAGTGTTATTCCCCCCCCTCCCTGTTGTGCCTTCTACCTAGCTACAAGGCTGGCGTGTCCTATAGGCGACTTAGGCATTCGACTAGGGCACACCGGCCAGGGGGCGCCAGATTTGGGTGACCTGGCAGGAGGGAAGCGCACAGCGCTCCCTCCTGCCAGTCACTGAATGTAGTGCAACCGGCGATGCGGACCGCGGTACAGGAGCTTCTGTTTCTTGTACCTGGACCGACTGACAGGAAATGCTCACTGAGTGGCCACTTCCTGTAAGTCCTGCCAGCAGCCGGTTACAGGAAACAGAAGCTCCTGTACCGCGGTCCGCGCCAAGCTAAATTGAGTGACTGGCAGGAGGAAGCGCTGTGCGCTTCCCTCCTGCCGGGTCACCCAAATCTGGCGCCCTCTGGCCGGTGTGCCCTAGCCGACTGCCTAAGGCGCCTGTACAGGAGGTATGGCAAAAGCAGAGATTTCACACTTTCAGCAAGCCATATCAATATATTAGAAATGTATGCTGTGATAGGCCATCAGATGACACTCCAGGGTCACAGGGGTCGCGGCCCGGCCGCCCCTGCGACCCGGTGTGTACCCACAGGGCCAGCTTCTTCTCCTGGGGGGCCCAGGAGGCGGCCATCTCAGGGCCCCCCGAGGCTGGCCCTGCTGACCCCGGCGGGCGGGCGGGCTGGCTGGGTGGCCGGCGCGCGAGGGAGCACTCACTGCTTCCTCTTCAGCTCCCTCGCGCACCGCACTGATGCCGAAGCCGGAAGATGACGTCATCTTCCGGCGCCGGCAGAGGCGTAGCGTGGGGGGGTGTGTTAAATTGGTGTGTTTGTGTGTGTAAATAAAGTGTGACCTTATGTAAAGTTTGTGTTTGAGTGACAGTGTGTGTGTTAGGGAGAGTGTGCAAGTGACTCTTTGTGTGTGTGTGTGTGTGTGTGTGTGTGTGTTAGTGAGAATGTGCAAGTGACTCTGGGTGTGTGTGTTAGGGAGAGTGTGCAAGTGACACTGTTAGTGAGTATGTGTTAGGGGAAGTGTACAAGTGACACTGTTAGTGAGTATGTGTTAGGGAGAGAGTGCAAGTGACAGTTAGTGAGAGTGTGCAAGTGACACTGTTAGTGAGCATGTGTGACACTGTGTGGTGTTAGAGTGTGTAACTGACAATGTCTATGCCAGTGAGAGTGTGTAAGTTAGAGTGTGTGTGTATAAGTGAGAGTATGTAGGTGACACTGTGTGTGTTAGTGAGAGTGTGTAAGTGACACTGTGTATGTTAGTGAGAGTGTGCAAGTGACAATGTGTAGGT
Source organism: Pelobates cultripes (assembly GCA_933207985.1). Classification (NCBI taxonomy): domain Eukaryota; kingdom Metazoa; phylum Chordata; class Amphibia; order Anura; family Pelobatidae; genus Pelobates; species Pelobates cultripes. The sequence continues at coordinate 173,306,182 of OW240913.1, forward strand.
CAGTGAGAATGTGTATGTGTTAGTGTGCAAGTTAGAGTTAGAATGTGTAAGTGTGTATGCCAGTGAGAGAGAGTGTGTATTAGTGAGATTGTGTAAGTGACACTGCAAAGGTAATTATTGCAATTTTGAAGAAACTTCAATAGTTACCATTCAGGGTTAACTCCTCTAGTGGCTATGCATGGGGACATCCAGTCACGGAAATACCACTGCGAGCGCGGCCATTGAGGAGCTAAGGCGGACCCAAGCCAGCACAAATGACATTGGTGCTGGACCCAGGTA
>OW240913.1:173306560-173327072 GCA_933207985.1 Pelobates cultripes
AATCCACCAAGGAGTACAATTTTATAGGATGGACATTATTTGAAAATAGCCTGTGTAAGCTTTTTTTCCCCATTTGCCTAAATTTGGTCTCATGAAGTCATGTGATTTACTCTTACTCTGACGTTCTGTGTATTATGCATGCATTTAATAATTAATACTAGATTTAAATTGTAAAATATTGGATTTACACACCAAGACAACAAACAGCAGCATTATAAGGGCATTACCTCGGACTGCTTGGGTATTTGATGTTAGGACAAATAGACTGATGAGTCTGAGACATAGGGGTGTATAGTCGTGCTCCCAGATAACAGCCGGGATCAATAATAGCTTCCCATAATTGGATAGTAATAGGGCCTTCAGCAGCAAAAGACAATCTGACCGGGAATTCAAGAGGCTAGGCATTACCAAATACAAAACAATGAAGATACCGGCAAGGAATGCAGATTGTTCTATGGAAAAAAAAAAAAACACATTAGTTTCTCATCGATGGAATATTACTTATTTTTAATATGTCTCAGACACATCACTAACGCTGGAAGCAAATCACTAGTGCTTGAAATAGATCAAGAGTGCTTGATAAAAGTAAATAAGCTGTTTGACCTGGAAGATATTTACAGGGTTATTTACTATATAGTGAGAATTGTTGGGAATTTAGAGTGAATTTCTAATTGAAATTAAAAATAGCATATCGTATGCTTTGCTACTTTGGCCTTGAATGTGAAAATCAGTTTTAAGAATTTCCATCAATTCTCATATTAGTAAATAACCCTATTAAGGTTATTTAGTTTTCATGTACATACTGTGGAATTAGTTAACACCATAGGCGAGTGCCCGATTGCCAGGCTGCTGCACAAACTGTCAGGGAGATCAAAATATCTCCCTGACCAATGCTGTGCAGCGTCAATTCTCTCCAGCATGGTGTGGATCTCTTCGATCAGCACCATCTGTGCCATGTGCTATGACACTGGACTGTCAGCAATACACTGTATCTGCTGCCTGCAGTTGGTGATATAGGTGGCTGTCAAGATGCAAGAGATGTATACACTTGCCCACACTACTCTCCCCGCGCTGTTGTTGTGACATCATATCCCTTCCCCATCAGGCCCTACTAAAGGAATACAGATCAGGGAGAGCAGTATGAGGCAAGAGCATTACCACTTTTCAGCCACTTACACCACCAAGGGTAAGCACCAATGTTTTATTTTTATTCCCCGTAAGCCTTCCTATTTCCCTATCATTAGCAACCATCCCTCTCCCTATTACTTATCACTCTCATCCATGCTTCCATCTGCATTCTTCTATCACTTCCACCCACTCTCCCCATTCACTTATCACTTCCATGTATACATCCATCTGCATCCTCCTATCACTCCCACCCATCCCTTCCACTCTCCCCATCCTCCTATCACTCCAACCTATCCTTTACTCTCTCACACCTCAGTCTCTCCTCAAACTCCGACCAATCCCTCCCTACTCATTTTCCTATCACACCCAGTAGGTACTCTCTGGGCGACAGGAGGAAGGGGAGTACACAGCACTACTGGCACATTGCTGGTGGAGGGTCTGCCTGCAGATGCCTGCTCGAGTGCTGTAGTATTGGATACAGAGCAGGCGGCGAGGTGGCTGCTGGGATCTCTCTGTACTGAGCATCCAGCTTACTTGCGTACTGATACTGAAGTGGGAATGTGATGTTTTTGTGTGTAATTGTATATGAATGAATGCATGTAAGTGTGTGCATATTATTATTATTTTGTAGCGCTGTACAATGGGTGGACTAACAGACATGTAATTGTAACTGGACGTACAGAAACAGAGAGGTGGAGGGCCCTGCTTAATGAGCTTTCATTCTAGAAGGCATGTGTGTGTGTGTGTGTGCGCGCAAAAAACAACAGTGATGCTGCATATATCCTTTAAAAAATTGTCTCCTTATATAATGTTAAATGATAGTATGGGGAAAGAATCCTCTGGTGGACACCCTAATAAAATGTGCTGTACGCACCATAGATCAGTGGTCTTCAACCACAGGTCCGGCATTGGTCCACAAGAATTTATTGCCAGTCCGCGAAAGTTTTCACCAACCGCAAAATATTTCCCCGGTGCTGTGATCTTATGATCATAGCACCGGGAACTGTGCCTCCCTCTCCCCTGTCGGTTCTGCAGGACCGTAGGGAAGAACAGAGATCTCCCTCCCCGGCCAGCTAACAGTGTAATGCTGGCAGCCAGCAGGGTAGGGAGGAAGAGAGGTCTCGGGGGAGCTCTAACCTGCAGCTCTGGCGGGTTCTCCTCTCGTGAGCTCAGAGCGTTGCCGCGGTTGCCACGGCAATGCTCCAAATATCGGGAAAAAATATATACATTTCATAATCTACCCTCCAACCCCACAATCATTCACCCCTACACACACTGCCCCCCATACACACACAGCACCCCTCACACATACCATTGGGTTTTACTTCTGGCTGATGCTGGTATGCAAAATATTTCTCCTCTTTTCGCCAGGCCGTGGATGCTAAAAAGGTTGCAGAACACTGCTATAGATTCCCCATAGTACTAATTTTATTGAAGTCAGAAAGAAAGGAGAAACCAAACCTGTAAAATTTAGTTGTAAAAAAAGATCTCCTACTCAGCAGGATGATTTCTCCAACATGTATATATTGGTATACAATATTCTAAACTCCCTGATTCATAAATAAACTTTTAAATGCTGCTGAATTAAATATCTAGTTATGTTAATTCAGTTTAAATAATATTTTAAAGGCCACTCCAAGCCCCTAAACAATTTTAGTTTGCTAAAAAGTTTTATGTGTGAAGAGTGTGTCCTATTTTCATTTTGCAAAAATAAAATAAAATACAGATTTCAATAGAAATGTACAGTTTTATAAATTAACCTGGTTACACCCCCTTGGCTTTCAAGCAGACAACAGGTAATGTTACTTCCTGGTTTCGTTAGCTCGATGCAGCAATTGCCCAGAGCAACTGACTTACAAAGACTTCTCATTGAGCTGTACTGGGAAGTCTGTGATTGGACAGCCACAGAGAGGCTGGGCAGACAAGAGAACTGTGGGTTTTGAAAGCTGATTTTAGATATATCTGCATGCAAGTTTTCATTTGGGGTATATCTACTAAACAGTGATTTTTATTTATTTTGTATTTGTACAGTGGAGTGTCCCTTTAAATAACTGCAAAACAGTTATGATTTCTTCCCATGTATAGTACTAAATGACTTTTCTACGATATAGCATGAAAGCCTGTTTGATATTTGCGATTTATGACACTGCCTTTAGGGTAAGGAAAGGCTTAGTGAGGTGGTCAGAGCGGAGGTTAGGGTAAGATTATGTGAGCCTATGTGGGATTTGCCTCCACAATGTAATGGACTATTATATCAATGATTCTTAGTTATGGTCCACAGCACATTGAAAGCAGGACACATCATACCCGAAACTCCTCTTACGTCTTGTCATCCTCATCCTTAAAGGACCACTATAGGCACCCAGACCACTTCAGCTTAATGAAGTGGTCTGGGTGCCAGGTCTATCTACGTTTAACACTTTTTGCTGTTAACATAGCAGTTTCAGAGAAACTGCTATGTTTACCTATGGGTTAATCCAGCCTCTAGTGGCTGTCACACTGACAGCCGCTAGAGGCGCTTCTCACTGTGATTTTCAGAGTGAGAAGACGCCAGCATCCATAGGAAAGCATTGAGAATGCTTTCCTATGAGACTGGCTGAATGCACGCATGCGCATTCAGCCGGTGATGTCAGAAGAGGGAGGAGAGTCCCAGCGCTGAGGGAGCCCGGCATGGAAAAAAGGTAAGGGATTAACCCCCTTCAGCGCCACGGGAGTGGGACCCTGAGGGTGGGGGCACCCTTAGAGCACTATAGTGCCAGGAAAACAAGTTTGTTTTCCTGGCACTATAGTGGTCCTTTAACGCAAGTATTCCTAAACCTAGTACTTTACACCCATATTAATAAAATAAAAAATTAAAATTAAAAAAAGACCTTATGTGTGAAGGCGCTGAGGTGGTTCACAACATTTTAGGTGAGATAGTGTGGTTGCACAGCATTTCTTCTTCATTTCAGAAATTAGGCCTCAAGATGCTACTGGGCTAGATATCCGTAACTCGTCTATATTTCTAATTTACAATAGCCTACAGATTCCATATTAGTTGTTAACACACCACTAATCTTAATTTCATTCCATTGATAATAATCCCCCAAGGATGATGTTAACTCTCCATATCATATGAAGTGACAATGCTGGTACTTACCAAGTGCAGCTATCCCAAATAACCTGTAGAAATCCCATTCTTTGGCATAGCGAATAAAATCTCCAGGGTCTGTTTTATTGCTGGATCCTGGGAGCTGCAGCCACCTGGTGTAGGCCTCGCAGAGCAGACAGAATATGCACAGCTTTCCATGAATCTAGTAAATCAATCAAAATAATATTCCACTGTAAAAATTATATGTAAATTCATCATAAAACAAAAAGTACATTATATGGAGGAATACTTAAAATTATTGTTGTGCAATGAACATTTTAAATATAAAAAGGGAACAGTATGGCCTTAGGAAAACAAAACTGTGACAGTGTTTTACTTGGACGTTTCACTGAAAGCGTTTCTAGTAGCATTCAGTGTGAGCTATTACTTGGTCACTTTTTTATTTTTTGTATTTCTTATTTGTTTTTAATGCGTAAAGTACAATGATAATTAACAAAAAAAAATAACAGTGTGCCAATACCTAAAGTTTTAAGTGCCTACCTTAAAACCAGGTCACAATGAAACAAAATATTTTCAATATTATAACGTTTGTAAAGCTCCCAATAATAAGCTGCGCTAAATCCCCAGAGATCTGAATGTATCAAAATAAATGTATGCAAATGAAAATATAAGGAAGTCAGCCAGTCGTGCATGCCAAGATGCAAATTCTAAGTTTCTATACATATGAAAGTCTCATGACTCACTTCCATAAAAGCACAGAATAAGAGCGGAGAATCCATTTCTAAAAAACACTTTTTTTTTTTTTTTTTTTTTTGAGAGGGTTCAAATGATATTATAAAGAAAGAGCAAATACCTGTAAGGAGGATAGAGCATAAGACTGAAACCCGGATAGAAATAAAAAAAAAATGAGGCAAAAAGAGAGGGAGTCTCAGTGGAATAGGGGTAAAATTCCCTATGCAAAACCGACTGTAAGGAACAAAGAAAAGAACGGGGAAAGGCATAAGGGGTCCGTCCATGAAAAAGGAAGAGTGGGAATATGAGAATATGAGGACAGTGGATGAATTAGGGACTATGTCTGTTAGGGAGATATGAGCTATAGAAGAAGTCCTCAAGCAGTGCTAAAATTATGTAAATTATGGAACCAGGGATCCCAGATTTTATGATAGTGTTTAGAGGTATTATTGACCAGAGCAGTTATCTTATCAACCTCCGCTGTCTCCTTTGTTTTGAGGATCACTGTAGTGTGAATGGGAACACAAGGAACTCCACAGATCTCTGCAATCACACTTCTAGTGGAAAGAGCAATCCTGGCCACAAGCTTAATCTGAGCTCTAGAGAGAGCATCAAAATGTTTACTTAATGGGATAACTACTTGTAAAATACTAGAAGAGAGAGACTGTGCAACAAAATAAAGATACATGAGGACAATCCCACTAAAGGTGCAGATATATGCCATAGTTTACATTATTTCCAACAGGAGTTCAAGGTAAGACAGCCTATCTTATAAAGACAAGTTGAAGTCGACACTGACATAGGATGAATGAATAAGTAGATAACTCCCTAATGCCCACGGTATCAGGGAGCTATCTACTAAAAGGCTGAAAGACCTGAATTGGTCTTTCAGCCAAATTTACTAATACTAAGTAAAGATTATTTAGTATTAGTAAATTATGCCCCTACTAGCTATACCGCAAGTAGGGGCACGTTTAGTAAACAGTGAGCAGCCTGTGGCTTTAAAAACAACAACAAAAAAAGTCCCCCCCTCCAGAGCCCCCACCCGTGCCGCGCGAGTGGGGGCTTCTAACCTGAAATGGGGAACTATTGCCCCCCCGGTCCCCCACCCCTGAACGGCAGGTGGGGGCCCTACAGTAAAATAAGGGGGGGGGGGACCTACTGTCAATAGGTCCCCCCCCTTATTGGTATTTAGTGCCCCCATCCACCGCACAGGGGTGAGGGCCGGGGGGAGGACATTAGGTCCCCCCCCCCCCTTATTCTGATTTAGGGCCCCCACCCTAAGGGGTGGGGGCCAGGGGGGAGGACAATAGATCCCCCCCTTATTCTGATTTAGGGCCCCCACCCGCTGCTCAGGGGTGGGGGCCGGGGGGGCAATAGGTCCCTTTAGTTTAAAAGCCCCCACTCACTCGTCGCGGGTGGGGGGGACTTTTTTTTTTTTTAAACAGTGAGCAGCCACAGGAGGTATAGCGAGTAGGGGCAAAATTTACTAATTCTAAGTAATTTTTACTTAGTATTAGTAAATGTGGCTGAAAGACCAATTTAGGTCTTTCAGCCTTTTGGTAGATAACTCCCTAATGCGGTGGGAATTAGGGAGTTATCTACTAAGCGGCTGCAAGAAAAGTCCCGAAATGCCGAAGTGTCGAAGTGCTGAAACGAACCAAAGTGCCGAAGTCCCGAATTGCAGAAGTCCTGAATTTTGGAATGCCGAACCGAACCGAACATATTCCCCATGCACATGCCTAGTACAATGCATAGAAGAATTTCCATGTTCCTACATTAGAGCATAACTTAGTGTACCTATGACAGACACAATTTTACATGTATACGCAGTGTTGTCCCCACACTGTCAGTTGTCTGGTGTTACTCCTCGGTGCATGAATATATCCCTGTAGGTGAAGGAAAATGCAGCTGGAGCTCTAGAATTGCTGTAGCCTAGCAAAGAAAGCAGAACAGCTGATGCCGCATTTAGCACCTATGTTTATAAAGAGATGGAGCAAAGCCCTCCTACTTTTCCCTCTAGACCACTGGTACAATAGAGGTACAATAACAATGTAGCAGGATTTATTATTTTTTAGAGGCTTACATACACTCTTCTCCATCGAGTGAAATGAAATGATCTTTCCTACCATATAATGGGTAGTTATGTGGTATCCACACTTGCACACCATGTTATTATTCTCATTGTGATTTTAACTACTGGTATTTTTTTGCACGTGTTTTTTTATTTATTTATTTTTTTAGAAACTCAATAACTGGAACTGGACTTTATTGGAAAAAAAATATTTATGTACAATTTATTTTTTTATTTATACCTTGCCAGTACTGCCAGTTTTAGAAGCAAAATGGTGTACTTCCTAAAAAAAAAAAACACAAGCAGAGCTTTGCCAAATACCAAAGGATCCAAATAAGAAGCATTCTACAAGAGAATGGATTTATGAAGTGTTACAGAGGAACGCATTGACATTTCTCTCATTTTTAAGGATGCCATGTAGATACACGTTATATTTTGATTTTAGAAATAATGGACACTCTCAGCCAATCACTAGTGGCAAATGGGCTTTAATTTTCCAATAAATTAAGTGAGCAATCACAGTTGTGAGAATCATGAGAAAGAGGAACCAAATGTCCAACAGCTGTTGCATAACTGGGACTGTAAAAAATGAGGGACTGGGTAGAAATGGAAACATACAAGGCAACGATAAAAATAAAAACAGGTACAGATGCTTAAGGAATTGAAAGAGGTTGAAGAGTAGAATGCAACATTGGATAGAGTTAGAAAAACTGCATGGTTAGAAAAGAGTAAAAAAGGAGGATAAAACATGGGAAATTTGTCCTGAAAATAAACTGAGCAGGTGGGAAAGATTTTTTTGCTATTTTGTTGCAAAATTGAAAAGTGCTACAAACTGATTTTTTTTGCTTTCTTTTGAATCAATAGCAAAAACAGATGTGAGAGAAAGGCTGAACTTGATGGACTCATTTTTCTTTTCAGCCCATGTAACTAGGAAAAAAATGGCACAAAAGAGACCTTTTTGTTTTCAGATTCACCATAAATTCCAAGTATGGCCTCTACTGGGGCCAACCTGCTATACCAAGAAGGCTTTTCATTCTAGCAAATGTGTAAAAGTAGGAGAAAAAATAAAAATGTATCCCCTCCCTTTACTCTGTCTCTCTAAAATTGTTAATGAATTGTGAGTTAATCTGTATAATATACTAGTTAAATTGCCAGCAAATGTAATACTTACTTGCCAGGAACCACACAAATACCCGTAATTCAAGTTTGATGTATTATGTGAATGCATTCAAAGCCGATTTCCACTTGGCAAAGTGACAGTAACATATCACACTTCGTGGCCTAGTACATAACAGTAATGAAGAGATGAATCTAACATCTTACAGATATATGTGTTGCTCCCAACTTTTGACTCACCCTGTGGCTAATACAATATTATCCATCAGTGGTCAGATTGTCATATGTGTATGAGATTAGCCCTTTAAGAATACACTGAAATGCCCACTTAAGAGCCAAAAGAGAATAAGGGAATGAATGACTTACACTGATTGTTGTATTAAAAAGGACATGCCTATAGGCCTGTGCTTTGCAGAGCATTGCATTAATCAGTATGATGACTGGGTCATACTCTATGTATTTGTCCACTGGTTTCTGGCAGGATTTCTAAAAAAAATTAAAAAAAATAAAAAAAAACCACATGAGAAATATTTCAGAATTCAGAGACTACAAGACCTAGCAAGTTATAGATTTATTCACATGGACACTACATTTAAGGGATAATTACCATTATGAACATACCAAACTTTAGTGCTTTTCTAGTGTTCCTGTCCTACTCACCCCCGGCAAGAGTCAAATCATTTTACACTTACCTAGGTTCCTCAGGTGCCTCTTCTTCAATGCTTCAATTCAGCCCATCTTTGGATAGAATTCATTGACTAAGAGTGTGGGCTAAACGGTGTGGGAGATTGCAGAAGGATAACTTCCACTTTAGATATATGAGAAGGGGGCTGGCACAAGGAAATGTCAAACTCTTAAAAGCAGTTTGACTACTTACAGAAGGGAAAACCCAAGGGACTGCTGGAACTTAAAGTATACATTATGCTGAAGTGGTTAGAGTGTTTAGACTACCCTTTAATATTCTCAGTGAATTACAATAATTTCACTCTACAAATCATTGAGCATTTTGGTAGTTTAATACAATGTTTAAATTCAACCTCAACATTATTTACGGTACATTAATCTAATTTGGTGTTTGTATCACTAAAATATGGCTAACGATTAATAGGTATAATGAAGGGTATAATTTTGTTCATAGCGTGTGAGGACAGACACACACAGTCACATACTTATAAAGTACCTAAATATCAGGTGAGAATAAAACTTGAATGCAGCGCACACACAAAGAATTACAGAATTTCACTTTTTGTATTCTCTTGAGAGCATATGCTTTGAAGTCGTTCGACCAAGACTTGCAAATAATATTATGTGCCACTTCCTTGCATGTGCAAGGATACAGCGCAGTGATGGATAACCTTGCAACTTTACATTTCTACCACTACTAAGTCAGCCTTGTGCACACATATCTGTATTGCCAAAGGGTTGGTTAGCCATTAGCAAGTCTCAGTACTCACACAAATAGTAATCTTCAGCACGCCATGCCCGTAATCTCTGTACAGCTCTCTGGACTCCTTGTTGCATTCTATACACCTGTATACAGGACTTTTCTCGACTCCCATCTTCTCAACTTACATAAAACTGTAAACACAGATACAGGCCTATAAAACAATATGTTTACAACTAATTTAGCATCTAACCAAAAAGGCGCTATTCTTCTGTGTACAGAAACATTTACACATTCAGGTATTAATCTGAGTGATCCCAATTGTTTAGAAATTAGGGAGAGAAATAAAGTTGCCTATGGAGGTTTTATCGTGGCAACTGCCAGCAAGCTTTGGATTTGAAATTCTACCATTCACTTTAATGCATTATATAGATAAAAGCAAAAATAATGCATGATATATAAATAATATAAAAAAAGATGCAACAGTTACATTGTATTTGCTGGCTTGTAACAGCACCTACAGTAAGGGGGAAAAAAAGTAAATGATCTCCTGCTGATTTTGAACGTTTGCCCACTGACAAAGAAATGATCAGTCTACAATTTTAATGGTAGGTGTATTTTAACAGTGAGAGACAGAATAACAACAACAACAAAAAAACAAACAGAAAAACACGTCAAAAAAGTTATAAACTGATTTCCATGTCAATGAGTGAAATAAGTATTTGATCCCCTATCAATCAAAAAGATTTCTGGCTCCCAGGAGTCTTTTATACAGGTAACGAGCTGAGATTAGGAGCACTCTCTTAAAGGGAGTGCTCCTAAATCTCAGCTCGTTACCTGTATAAAAGATACCTGTCCACAGAAGCAACCAATCAGATTCCAAACTCTTCACCTTGGCCAAGACCAAAGAGCTATCCAAGGATGTCAGGGACAAGAGTGTAGACCAACACAAGGCTGGAATGGTCTACAAGACCATCAAAAAGCAGCTTGGTGAGAAGGCAACAACAGTTGGTGCAATTATTCGCAAATGGAAGAAACACAAAATAGTTGTCAGTCTCACTTGGTCTGGTGCTCCATGCAAGATTTCACCTCGTGGAGTTTCAATGATCACAAGAATGGTGAGGGATCAGCCCAGAACTACACGAGAGGATCTTGTTAATGATCTCAAGACAACTGGGACCATAGTTACCAAGAAAACAATTGGTAACAAACTACGCCGTGAAGGACTGAAATCCTGCGGCGCCCGCAAGGTCCCCCTGCTCAAGAAAGCATGTACTGGCCCGTCTGAAGTTTGCCGTCTGAATGATTCAGAGGAGAACTTAGTGAAAGTTGGTCAGATGAGACCAAAATCGAGCTCTTTAGCATCAACTCAACTCGCCGTGTTTGGAGAAATGCTGCCTATGACCCCAAGAACACCATCCCCACCGTCAAACATGGAGGTAGAAACATTATGCTTTTTTGGGTGTTTTTCTGCTAAGGGGACAGGAAACTACACCGCATCAAAGGGACGATAGACAGGACCATGTATCGTCAAATCTTTGGTGAGAACCTGTCACGGTTCTCACCGCAGCAAACAGACGGCCAGACGTGGTCACCCATGGAGTTCCCAACAAGGGACTTGAACCGGGGAACTTCGCAGTCCTGGTCCTGCTTCCTTCCTCTGAGCCACAGCAGCTTTTGTATTTTGTTGTCATTCTGGTCCTGTTCATCCTGGCATGTCTATTACTCTGGGGGCTGTACCTTGACTTTGGATGTGCTTCACCTGACCCTGATCAGACATTAGCAGGGTATTTAAACTCAGCCTCGCCCTGTGATCAGGATCAAGTCTTTGATCCTGTTGTGTGCTTTGTACCAGTGTTCCTGTTGTTTGAACTGCTACTTGTTATTGACCCCGGCTTCTGACTACGTTTACTCTGACCTCTGGCATCCCTTGACTTCGGCTACTCCTCGTTGTTCCTGTCTTCTGGCATCCTTTGACCTCGGCTATCCTTTGACGATCCTGCTGTTTGAGTCCTTGCCTGTCCTGCGACTTGGTACTTCATCCTGCACAGCCCCCGTGCACAGACCCACAGGCCGGGTGAATTCTTACCTGACCACCTTGGCCTGTGACTATCTGCAAGGGTGAGAAACATATCTGCGCTACAGACTCCCAACCCAGGTAAGATCCTGACATAAGACTTGATCAATATGGAGTCCGCAGAGATGTGCTCACCCCTGTCCCAACCAGTGTCCAGCCTGGCCCAGACTGTTTTGGAGTTGCAGCAAGAAATTTTATTTCTTAAAGGCGCAGTACGTCCAGCCCCGGAACCAGCTTATCCTGAACCGTTTGTGATCATGCCCGATCGTTTTGATGGTAGCCGCACATCCTTTCAGTCTTTCAAGATGGATTGTGAGGTGTTGTTTTCTTTAAAGCCTCGAACATATGCCACAGATTTCATCAAGGTCCGAGCGGCTATCAACCTGTTGTCTGGATGCATCAAAGTATGGGCTCACCAAATGTTGCAGACAAAGAGTCCTGTCCTTGTCAGCTGGGAATCCTTCAGTACCGCTATGGACTCACAATGCAAGACCACTGTGACCAAGCCAGCTCCACGTACCAAAAAATCTCAGATTCTTCGTAACCAAGAAACCCTGTACCACCACTACACCCCAGTGAAGTCTCCTTATGATCCTGTTCCTATGAAAACTCCTGAGGTATCCTGTGTTCCACTCGACCCTGAGGAACCTATGCAATTAGGACTTGTTCACTGCAAAGTGACACCTGAGGAAAGAGACCGAAGGAGAAACCATGGCCTATGTTACTACTGTGGAGAAAGTGGGCATTTCATCACACTTTGCCCTGTTCGTCCTCCTAGACCTCTAGCTCTCCGACTGGGTACTTCTTTCCTCCACCCTGTATACACTGCATGCCAGCCGTGTCCCCGTCCTGTGACACAAAAGGGTACCCAAACTACTACAGTCAATGTTACCAGTGTCCCTCAAGAACCTGCAACCAGTACCCCTGTGGAATCTCCACCTCCTGCTCCAGAAACATCTAGACCTCTTCCTGATGACACTTCTGCTCAAGCAAGCACCATTACCACTTCCTGCCTTGCCAAAGAAGTTCTGCCACCTGACTGCACGTATGCCTCAAATGGCACAGTTGTATGCAAACAGGATCTAGAAATATTTGAAAAAGCATTGAAAGCTGCAAATACTTCCCCTGTGAGAACTACTAGAGCAAAGGCTACAGTAGGTGCTGTGTTCTCCTCTAATCTGGAAGAAGGCCGTACGTATGGCATGAATGCCTATGGAAGAACGTACCTCCTGCCAGATGATGTATTTGATCTCTCAGAGGAGGAAGGTACTGATAAGCAACCAAATCCCACCCGGAGGGTGTTCTTGAAGGGGGGGTACTGTCACGGTTCTCACCGCAGCAAACAGACGGCCAGACGTGGTCACCCATGGAGTTCCCAACAAGGGACTTGAACCGGGGAACTTCGCAGTCCTGGTCCTGCTTCCTTCCTCTGAGCCACAGCATCTTTTGTATTTTGTTGTCATTCTGGTCCTGTTCATCCTGGCATGTCTATTCCTCTGGGGGCTGTACCTTGACTTTGGATGTGCTTCACCTGACCCTGATCAGACATTAGCAGGGTATTTAAACTCAGCCTCGCCCTGTGATCAGGATCAAGTCTTTGATCCTGTTGTGTGCTTTGTACCAGTGTTCCTGTTGTTTGAACTGCTACTTGTTATTGACCCCGGCTTCTGACTACGTTTACTCTGACCTCTGGCATCCCTTGACTTCGGCTACTCCTCGTTGTTCCTGTCTTCTGGCATCCTTTGACCTCGGCTATCCTTTGACGATCCTGCTGTTTGAGTCCTTGCCTGTCCTGTGACTTGGTACTTCATCCTGCACAGCCCCCGTGCACAGACCCACAGGCCGGGTGAATTCTTACCTGACCACCTTGGCCTGTGGCTATCTGCCAGGGTGAGCAACATATCTGCGCTACAGACTCCCAACCCAGGTAAGATCCTGACAGAACCTCCATCCCTCCCAGAGAACCTCCATCCCAGAGCATTGAAAATGGGTCGTGGACTGGCAGAGTGGCCTACCCAGTCTCCAGATCTTAATCCCATAGAAAATCTGTGGAGGGAGCTGAAGGTTCGACTTGTGAACTTCAGCCTTGAAACCTTAATCATTAGGAGAGGATCTGCAAAGAGGAGTGGGACAAAATCCCTCTTGAGATGTGTGCAAACCTGGTGGCCAACTACAAGAAACGTCTGACCTCTGTGATTGCCAACTAGGGTTTTGCCACCAAGTACTAAGTCAAAGGGGTCAAATACTTATTTCACTAATTGACATGCAAATCAATTTAGAACTTTTTTGACATGCGTCTTTCTGGATTTTTTTTTTTTTTCTTATTCTGTCTCTCACTGTTAAAATATACCTACAATTATAGATGGATCATTTCTTTGTCAGTGGGCAAATGTTCAAAATCAGCAGGAGATCAAATACTTTTTTCCCCTCACTGTAAAGTGTACTTTAAATGCAGTAGCAGACCTCAGCCACATCATTTGAGTTTATGGAAGTCAAATGCTGTACTTTGCATATATTCTGAGTACATAATTTTTATGAATGTTTGATTGCATAGTTACCTGAAGCTCTGCTTCCTTGATGATGTAATCTTTACTTCTTCAACTACTGGGAGATGGATCCACTGAGAACTGTGTTCATTCCTGCGCATAAACAAGAGTACATTAAGACAGCATTCCTGCGCATGAACAAGAGTATATTAGGATGGCTTTTTTTGTGCATGAACCAGAGTAAGTTAAGCTGGCTTTCCTGTGCATGAACAAGAATACAATAGGAGTCTATAAAAATACTGCAATACAGCAGGTTCTCTCATGTATGCAAGAGATGCTACTCGCAGCATGTGGGGGAAAAAAAGCCTTTTCACTATCAGCCATTTATTAGCTGTACGATGCAAATGTTAAATTATGGATCATATTGGCTACATCACCAGTAACTTATCAACATTTCTTCTTTTCTACACTGCTCATTTTCACAGGCACCCACAACCCAAAGTCTGGCAAAGTGCAAGTCAAAATTAGAATGTTTAAAGTAACAGCAAGGTCGATAAAAGCACAGACCTATGCAGTCATTTTTCTGCAGCTGCAACCAATTAGTGTCATCAAGGTCACTAATCACCTACATTGAACTCTCTTCTGTAAGTGTACAGTATGTGCACAACTGGATATGAAAATGTGTCCAGTCTCGTGCATTTGTGTGTCAAACTTAAAGAACCACTCTAGGCACCCAGACCACTTCAGCTTAATTAAGTGGTCTGGGTGCCAGGTCCTTCTAGGGTTAACCCATTTTTTCACAGTGAGAGCACACCAGCGTCCATAGGAAAGCATTATGAATGCTTTCCTATGTGACCGGCTGAATGCGCGCGCAGCTCTTGCCGCGCGTGCGCATTCAGCCGACAGGGAGGAGAGAAGGAGGATCGGAGGAGGAGAGCTCTCCGCCCAGCGCTGGAAAAAGGTAAGTTTTTACCCCTTTCCAGAGCCGGGCGGGAGGGGGTCCCTGAAGGTGGGGGCACCCTCAGGACACTATAGTGCCAGGAAAACGAGTATGTTTTCCTGGCACTATAGTGGTCCTTTAATTTGTTCCTTTTAACCCCTTAAGGCCCAAACTTCTGGAATAAAAGGGAATCATGACATGTCACACAAGTCATGTGTCCTTAAGGGGTTAAAAGTAAATATCTCCTTTACACACTGTGTGGATGGCAAGTTCACCTTCAGGTAGGTATAGATTTAATGTACACAATGCGCTGGCTAATGCTTTACATGCATTATTATTATTATTATTATTATTAATGTACGCCGGTATCACTAGAAGATAAGAAGGCTGGGCATATAACTGCACATCTTCACCATATTTGTGGTACTTGCCATAGTGGTAAAGTGACAGCCAAAAAGAGTTGCATGGTAAAACAATTATCCATCTATACATTTGTTCACAATTCAGCTATCCCGTGGTATCGGTGGAAAATTCTTGATATTATGTTTGGCATGGCATGTGCCCTTTAAATTCAACCAACCTCATCCTGACACAAAGTGTTAGAAATACTGGAAGCTGATATGTAAACTACTAAACAATATCTGAGAATCCAATAAATGTGTTAATAGGAATCTATGGCCAGAGACAGGCGCATGAATTAAAAACTATGTTACGTGTCTTAATATATTTTCCCAAAACACTTTTCGATATAAAATTAGAACAACACAATACACTGTGTGCACTGAGCTCAGTACTTGGTATAATTTATTTGAACTAAAGCCAAGCCCAGTACCAGCTCTCCCAATTTCAGCTCACCCAGTACCCAGCCCTGCCCAGTACCCAGTACTCACCCCGCCCAGTACCCATTACTCAGCCCAGTACTCAGCCTAGTACCCACCCTGCACAGTACCCATTACTCAGCCCAGTACCCACCCTGCCCAGTACCCAGTACTCAGCCCAGTACCCATTACTCATCCCAGTACCCACCCTGCCCAGTACCCAGTACTCAGCCCAGTACCCACCCTGCCCAGTACCCAGTACTCAGCCCAGTACCCATTACTCATCCCAGTACCCACCCTGTCCAGTACCCAGTACTCAGCCTAGTACCCACGCTGCCCAGTACTCAGCCCAGTAGCAGCACTGCCCAGTACCCAGTCCAGTACACGCTTTTCCCAGTACCCAGCACTGCCCAGTACTCAGCCCAGTACCCAGCCCTGCCCAGTACCCGCTCTGCCTGTACCCAGTCCAGTACCCGCTCTGCCTGTACCCAGTCCAGTACCCGCTCAGCCCAGTACCCGCACTGCCCAGTACCCGCACTGCCCAGTCCCATCCTACTACCCGGCGGCAGCCTCTCGGGCTCTGACAGCACACAACGCTCCTTCACTTCCTCAACCAGTCAATGGGCCGCGGGGGCTCACGGGAGTTGTAGTGCTCTGAGCGCCCCGATGCCTGTGCCTAGCATTGACAAAAGACTACAAGTCCCATGAGGGGAGCGAAGCGGCTCCGGCGGTGGGTGTGACACGCAGGCGGTTCGCTGGACTGTACACATACACAGAGTGAGGGCCAGTCATGGCACCTGTCCTGTACGGGCTGGGCGCTCTCCTGCTTCTAATGACCGAGGCTCCGGGCAGAGAGCTCACCGGGAGTTGGGGAGGGGGCATAGCAGAGGCCACTTTATACCAACCATTCCTGAGCCCGGAGCTGGGCAGGCAGGCAGGGCCCGGGACAGCAGGCTGCACTCACCGGAACCAGGAGTCCGACTCCGCCTGGGACTTGGAGGACTGCGGTGAGTACACCTGGGAGTGTGAACCTGGCACTCAGCCAGACCTGAGACCAACACCGCCATATCCAGAGTGTGAGCCTGGCACTGCCACCCTGACATGGTGTGTGTGAGCCTGGCACTGCCACCCTGACATGGTGTGTGTGAGCCTGGCACTGCCACCCTGACATGGTGTGTGTGAGCTGGCACTGCCACCCTGACATGGTGTGTGTGAGCCTGGCACTGCCACCCTGACATGGTGTGTGTGAGCCTGGCACTGCCACCCTGACATGGTGTGTGTGAGCCTGGCACTGCCACCCTGACATGGTGTGTGTGAGCTGGCACTGCCACCCTGACATGGTGTGTGTGAGCCTGGCACTGCCACCCTGACATGGTGTGTGTGAGCCTGGCACTGCCACCCTGACATGGTGTGTGTGATGCTGGCACTGCCACCCTGACATGGTGTGTGTGATGCTGGCACTGCCACCCTGACATGGTGTGTGTGAGGCTGGCACTGCCACCCTGGCATGGTGTGTGTGAGCCTGGCACTGCCACCCTGGCATGGTGTGTGTGAGCCTGGCACTGCCACCCTGGCATGGTGTGTGTGAGCCTGGCACTGCCACCCTGACATGGTGTGTGTGAGCCTGGCACTGCCACCCTGACATGGTGTGTGTGTGAGCCTGGCACTGCCACCCTGACATGGTGTGTGTGTGAGCCTGGCACTGCCACCCTGACATGGTGTGTGTGAGAGCCTGGCACTGCCACCCTGACATGGTGTGTGCGTGTGAGCCTGGCACCCTGACATGGTGTGTGCGTGTGAGCCTGGCACCCTGACATGGTGCGTGTGAGCCTGGCACCCTGACATGGTGCGTGTGAGCCTGGCACCCTGACATGGTGCGTGTGAGCCTGGCACCCTGACATGGTGCGTGTGAGCCTGGCACCCTGACATGGTGCGTGTGAGCCTGGCACCCTGACATGGTGCGTGTGAGCCTGGCACTGCCACCCTAACATGGTGCGTGTGAGCCTGGCACTGCCCCTATGTCTGACATGGTGTGTGAGCCTGCCACTCTGCCTGACATGGTGTTTGAGCCTGGCACTGCCACCCTGACATTTTGTAGGAGCCTGGCACTGCCACTTTCTCTGATTTGGTGTGTGAGCCTGGCACTGCCACTATGTCTGACATGGTGTGAGCCTGGCACTGCCACTATGTCTGACATGGTGTGAGCCTGGCACTGCCACTATGTCTGACATGGTGTTTGAGCCTGGCACTGCCAACCTGACATTTTGTAGGAGCCTGGCACTGCCACTTTCTCTGACATGGTGTATGAGCCTGGCACTGCCACCTTGTCTGACATGTTGTGCGAGCCTGGCACTGCCACTCAACCATACCAGAGCTGGTGTGACCCTGGCAAGTCCAAACTTTAATTGTTATTTAAATTTTTATGAGCCTGGCACTTGCAGACCAGGGGGAGTTTGAGCCTGTTGCTGCCACTCTGCTTGTCCTTGGGGTGCCAAGAATAATAACACTGTGGCTGCAAAATCACAATGCACTAGTGTTTTCTTTTGCATTTAAAGACCCTCATTGATTTTTCAAAAAGGTATGTTGAAGAAATTGGTAAATCTGAAATATTGGAAATACATTTAAACTCACTCTCTTTCCCATAGTAAATTCTGAGCAGTCTTTTAACCCCATCTATAAACAAAATGGGCTACATTAAACCAAGTAGTCATCATACATGTTTTGGTGAAAGATATACACCATTTTAATATTGCAGCAAATTGTAGCGATGTGGCGGTTTTTAATCACATTGTAATAAAATGATAAAGTGAGATTACGTGACATTGCAAAAGAATATCATGTATGTGCCCCTTAATAATGCATTGGCTGATCTCTGAATTCATTGCAGACCATTGCTTTACTTTTCTGTACAGAGCAGCCCAGTAGATGTGTGCACAACAATGAACTCCATGAATACAGTATTTATTGCACACTGATTGAATCAGATAAGCTGCTTGGATTCTCTTACATAAACAATATGAGACCTACAGATTGCCGAGCAGTTTGAGTTTTGCGACAATGTTTTCTAAAGAAGAATTTATCAAACTTCAATCTGAAAAGTTTTCTTTGCCACCTATTTTTTTTCTTTACTGTGTACCTTCATTAACAGTTTACAGATGTCATATTTAATTGTATGTATGCAACACACATAGTTTGTACTTCATTTACTAATTTTAATGAGGTTCTTTTACTTCTTAGTATTTCATAGTCAGAAACTTTTTTTAAATTTTTTATTTTTTTATTTTATGTTTACTGGATTACATTTTTACAGAAGGTCATAACAATTTAAGTTCACATTGAAAAAAATTGACTGAATGCAGAGCTTACAAGGTCAATTCTTGTCCATTCTGAAACGTTGTTGCTAATGATGGCTATGGCTTCGTATTGCTTAAAGGACCACTATAGGCACCCAGACCACTTCAGCTCAAGTGGTCTGGGTGCCAGGTCCCTCAGAGAAGCTTCTATGTACACACTAGGGTTTATCCAGCCTCTAGTGGCAGTCTCACTGACAGCCGCTAGAGGTGCTTCCGCGTCTCTCACTGTGAAAATCACAGTGAGAAGACACTGGACGTCCATAGGAAAGCATGCTTTCCTATGGACTGTTTGAAAGCGCGCGCGGCTCTTACCACACATGCAGCACTGACTTCGGCAGAGGGAGGAGAGTTCCCCAGCGCCGAGGGAGCCTGGAGAAAGGTAAGTGTTTAACCCCTTCAGCCCGGCGAGGGTGGGGGGGACCTAAAGACCTTATAGTGCCAAGAAAACTAGTTTGTTTTTCTGGCACTATAGTGGTCCTTTTAAGTAGTTGTATAAGGGGTTTCACAAGATCTTCCATAGATCTCTGCATCGTGCTCTCACACAATGCAGAGAGGCTTGGCTCAGGAGAGCTGATCGAAGCTTTTAGCAGAAGTTTCCAGCTTTGAGTAACAGATGGTGAGAGGCAGCAAGCAGCACCTGATGTACCCCAAGTAAGAAGTCAAACCGTTACAGTGCACTGTAATGGTTATAATGCTTGGAGTGTTCTTTTAAAGGACCACTATAGTGCCAGGAAAACATACTTGTTTTCCTGGCACTATAGTGCCCTGAAGGTGCCCCCACCCTCAGGGTCCCCCTCCTACCTGGCTCTGGGGAGAGGAAAGGGTTAAAACTTACCTTTTTTCCAGCGCCGGGTGGGGAGCTCTCCGCCTCCGATCCTCCTCCCATTCTGCTGAATGCGTACGCGCGGCAAGAGCTGCACGTGCATTCAGCCGGTCTCATAGGAAAGCATTTACAATTTACATTGTCTGTACAGTTAATGTCACAAATACAATAAGGTTTTAACAAGTGCAAACTCACAAATGTGGAGCCACTATGAATTGGGCTCAAGCAATTCGCCTTGTGGGATGTAAAGGGTCCCACTCCCTCCTCTGTGTTCCGGGATCCTTGTAAGGGATAATCACAGGTTCGCAGATGGAGTAAAATAAAATGATATTTATTCAAATCAAAAGAAATCAAACAGTAATAAAAGACCTTACAATCTCTGTTGAATAGTCTTAATAGCAAAATGCGTTTCGCCCCTTCAGGGGGCTTCCTCAGTTGCTGTAGGCTTTCCTAGATCTCTCTTCGCTTTTAAAAGCCATCTATTGCCGCT